>JBAIZL010000002.1:63009228-63156728 GCA_036971475.1 Prosapia bicincta
AAGGTATATTTTTCAAGTAAAATATATAAAACCTTTTTCACTGTCAAATTGACCATTGTAAAAATAGGTAATTGTATAGAATAGGTATTTAGGCCAAAGCGCCTAGATTTGCAAGAACTTTAACTAATTAAAACAAAAAGTAGTAAATTGGACCAAATAACTGAAAGTAGTGGAAACTAGGTTTAAATTTGATACATTTTAATTGTTAAAATATGATAAAAACAAAAATAACCTAAAATTCATAGCCTTGAAACAGGCTCTAAAAGTATAAAGGTATATTAGCATAGTTATTTCGCGAGAAGAAGATTCTTTATAAAATCTTACGACAGGGACATAAATCACTGCAATCGAAAAGATCTGGAAAACTAGAACAGTCAATTAAATAAATTTGGATAAATATAAACAAATATATTCTTGGAACAAACTTAGAAATTCAATTCAGTAATTGAATTGTATTGAATTTGAAATTTGTGGTGTTAATGGTGCGCGGGTGAAATTGGTGGTCGGTATAGATAGTGATATTGTTTTGTGTTGCGAAGCTTTAGATTTGGCATGTTTCTAAAGAATTGTAGTTGCTTGTGTAGTTGTTAATATTACAAACAAATTGCTATCATTAAACAGAGGCATAAAACATAACCTCCACCCAAAAAAATACAACCACACACATCCTTTTGGACTCTGAAACAGCAATTCAAAACACAGATCCCACACACCATGAATATATTAGACAAGACTTTAAACATAAAATGCTCAACATAAACACCTAAACAATAAACCTATCATAAATATTGAACTTTCAACCCTGAATTTTATTATATTAAAACGCGATAAACACAACCTAAACTTCTTAAAAGCAGACAAAGGTAATTCCATCGTAATAATGCACCAACAAAACATCGGCAGGAAAGTAAACAGCTTCATAACTGAAAACAAAATAACCGAACTCCGATCAGACCCTACAGCAAGTAATCCCTATGTATTCACTTAGTTAAGTATCTTCTAATTATAGTTTAATCAGTGAATTAAAGAGGATTACATAAGCAACTATAAAAAGAAATTAATTGATTATACGATTTTCAACTAAATAAAAAAGCCTATGGAAATTGTATATAGAAGTTAAAATTAATGTAAAGAAAATAGTAAGAGCTACAAGGGACTTATTCTATACTTTCAAACATGAAAAATAAAGAAAACATGAAAATAAAATAAGACAAATGAGAAATTAAATACAGATGAAATATTAAATAAAAAATTGTTATTTTCCAATTAGTTTTGAGTTTTCTTTTATATAAAGTAAGATTCACTAGGGGTCCAATTAAATGCCTAAAAGGCTTATAGGTGGCTAATTGGTTTTAGTTACAAATTCAGGAGTCGGTTCTTTTGAGAGGTTTATGAGCTACAGGTTTCGTAACAGAGATCGAACTCAAGGGATAAACCATTACTTTCCTGCGGACATGGAGTGCTTAAAAGTCTTAAGGTAAGAGAAGTGTTGGAGATGATCTGGCCGGAGGTACAAAAGTGGTTAAGGAGTTGTAAGCGGCAAGGTCCGCATGACGTATAAACCAGATTTACATTAATCTGGCAATATTGGACACTTGACCTACATACTTATGTAATAAATATGAACAAAGTTAATGTAAGTAATTTTAGATGGCTGCCTATAAGTGTGTTTAGAAAATAAATTATATTTATAATTGTATAACATTATAAGTCAATGATTGTATAAGACGTTAACTTCTTCAGTGTCAAATTTTGTTATAACATATTTAAAACTAAAAATAAGACTTTCACTATTTCCATATGATCACTATAATACTAACTGTCTGGAGTGGAAACTCTGTTGTGTATAGCCTGCATATCTATCGCCTCAGTATGCAGAACTGTAGTCGTCTAGAAGAGTTTTGTTGTCTATATCATATGAATAGATTATGTAGGAATAAAAATATTCGGAAAATAACGTTTTTTTTCTGTAAACCAAATTTTTGTGTATTCATGGTTTTAAAAACTTGAATGTAGATTATAAATAGCGAACTCCCTAATTCTCTGTTTAAACTATAAATAGTATCATACAAATTTTAAAAAGGTTATAGTCTACATTTATAATTTTATTTTAGTAACTTACTGTAAAGTACGAAAAATTCAATTATTTATATTTACAACTGAAAAAAGAAAATACTTACTTAGTTACATTTGACTCAAAGAAAGCTATCTTAATTTATTTGCCCAACTATCCACACTATACATTGATACTAATGGTGCATCGCAGGTTGTAAATGGAGTAAATACGGTAACTAATACGGAGAGAGCAACAGACGGGGGTAAACATAACAATGGTTACGCTCATGAAATGTGAATCCGTTTTCAATTATCGAGATATCATTGCACCTGGAAGATTACTTCAATACTATATCTCGATACATATGATGTAGTTGTTATCGCGGCTAGATTAGGCATTGAAAATGTAATATAATATATTATAATTCTATGATATAGCTATTTATATTATTTGCATTTGCTATTTTTTAAATTCTTTCCATTACCTCACACTCTCCTGATATATATCTTGTACATTTTTTCAATCGTTATTAAAATACGTTTTATTCATCCAATCTAGTTCAAATACATTTTTTAAGCTATAGTGGATGACAGTTGATGTGAATACAGTTTTTTTAAAATATTTATTCATTAATTAAATTATAAAAATTTAAGGGTTCTTAGTCGGATTCAAAGTGATTATCTTCATGTTCAAAGATAGGCGCCTTTTGGTACTTAGTCAACTTTCCATATCTAGAAATGATTTTTTCAAAGATCTATATGAAAAGCATTCATTGAATAACCTTAAACTTTTGTCATGGTTACCACACAATATCATAAATAATTCTCAAGGATTAAAATGAATGAAAAGAATAAAATAAACAAAAAACTGCTGTAACTGCTTCACAGACAGACAATACGGAAGGAAAGCGAAAAGAAAATACAACACTATGCAAGGGACACAAAAAAAGAAAGAGTATTAATAGTAACAAATCAAATAATAGTCCAACACTATACATAGAAAAGAAAATGGAAAATTGCAAGGAAATTCACTTTCGTATTTTGACATTTAATTTTGATAGTCTGATATACGTATATACATATTTATATTATTTGTAATTATTAAAAAATAAAATTTTCTTTATTGACTTAATTAGGAATCTATTTAAAGAAAAACTTTTATATTACTTGTTTATACAAAATTCTTATCACTTTATATAAAGCACATATTTTGACAACACTCCAATTTCTCTATCTATTGTAGGTTTAAAATGACGTACAATTAAAATTAGTCGTTTTATTAAAAAAATCTTCTGAAAAAAAATAGTTCTGATGTGATTAAATACTTTTTGTATAAAAATTAATTTTATTTTTTACTCCATTCTGTGTAAACGTACAAAGAAATTTACATGCCATAGTCCAAAACCACAACAGATCCGCAACTTGACTCAAGCTTTATAACGTTAACCCATATGTCTTAGAGTATGACGTCACCAATACGTTGACAGAGATATAGGCATGACAACGATCATTTGCTAATGTACTGTTACTCAAAGTTTTCTTTTCGGCAAAATACCAAAGAAGATATTCCCGCCTAACTACCCAAAGTAAGTATTGTACACACGACTCTTACAAGATATTCCCGCCTAACTACCCAAAGTAAGTATTGTACACACGACTCTTACAAGATATTCCCGCCTAACTACCCAAAGTAAGTATTGTACACACGACTCTTACAAGATATTCCCGCCTAACTACCCAAAGTAAGTATTGTACACACGACTCTTACAAGATATTCCCGCCTAACTACCCAAAGTAAGTATTGTACACACGACTCTTACAAGATATTCCCGCCTAACTACCCAAAGTAAGTATTGTACACACGACTCTTACAAGATATTCCCGCCTAACTACCCAAAGTAAGTATTGTACACACGACTCTTACAAGATATTCCCGCCTAACTACCCAAAGTAAGTATTGTACACACGACTCTTACAAGATATTCCCGCTTAACTACCCAAAGTAAGTATTGTACACACGACTCTTACAAGATATTCCCGCCTAACTACCCAAAGTAAGTATTGTACACACGACTCTTACAAGATATTCCCGCCTAACTACCCAAAGTAAGTATTGTACACACGACTCTTACAAGATATTCCCGCCTAACTACCCAAAGTAAGTATTGTACACACGACTCTTACAAGATATTCCCGCCTAACTACCCAAAGTAAGTATTGTATACACTACTCTTACGCTATAATAATAGGATTGTAACACATTAAATATAAAGGCTGACCACTCGTAACAAATTGATTATCTCGAGAGGGACAAAATAAAGATAAAAACGGAGTAAAGTCTAAAAAATAGTATCACAGAGAATAGAATGATAGACATTACTAGAATACTCAACACTAAATTGCAGTTGACGAGTTCAGAGAAGAAAAGGAGAGTATGGGACGAATCATTCTGTTACAGCGCCCTATACGATTTAGATTTATACAAATTGGTAATATAAAGAGAAAAGGCTTGGTAAATGTATGGATCGATAGTTTCTCCTATGCTTGCTAGACCGGTTCTTATGTTTGTTTACAAAATATTTGTCGTTTATCAAAGAAAGTAGCTTTAATAAAACATAAATTTCCCAATAGAAGGGATAGTTTTCTTTTAATCTACGCGATCAATAAGAACAACTTTATTAAAGTTTTGTTAGAAAATAGTTCTATTCTTCATTAAGTTCTTTGGTATTTGAAGAAAGTTTCTAAATTAAAAAAAAGTAATTATTTAATCGTATTAATATTTCTGACATACAATTTCTAGCTTACGTATTACACTCCCGCCTCGCTATCAAAAGATAACCGACATCTATTCTAAGGACTTATTACCAAGGGGGAGGGGCGCTTCGAAGCAACGCCTATAAGGCCTATGAGATTGAAAAAGCTGTGCTCCGCCAAGTGTCCTTTGGGTTGACGTGGACGGGAGGGAGACTAAGGAGGACCGTTGTTTCCCCTTTTATTAGAGCGACCACTGATATTATTAGAATGTTGTAAGTTCTGTCTATAAACATCACATCACTATCGATAAAATTTTTGGTAACGCCAAAGACAAGATCTACTTAGAAAATCCCACATAGGACAATTGAATAGACATATCTCAGATAGTATTGAGAAACACAAACTTCGCATTTAAACAAACAGTAAACGTCTGCTTTGAGAAGCACCGTAACGGAACATGTCTTTGATTTCCAGACTAGTTACTCAAGTAGAGTTATACGTGAGTCTATCGAAATGGAAACGCAAGGGAGACTCAGTATGGAAATGCGTCATAGATAGATTTCATTGGGAGAGTGGTGCACGAAAGGAGGGAATGCACACAATATTTTAGCTCAGGTGTGTACTGGTTGACGTGAATATGCGGGGGTGGTCTATATAAGGAGCCGAGCTGTCTGCCAAGCCTACATCCACAAACTCCCTCATACTCGCAGATTCGTAGTTAATCTTTAGTTTTTTTAGTTATAAGTTTAGTCCTAGTAGTAGGTAATTAAATCTCATCTTTGTAAACTCCGTACTTAGTTAGACTTGTTAAATGTTCATCTCACAATCACACTTCATTGTCCCCATTCAATAACACATTCCCACCACACTACATCACAGATGTACATTTGCATTCATTATACCTCCCTGCTTCAAACCGACCTCCATCTCATTAGCTTTCAGTTTGGTTAAGCTTACCATCAAATTCATTGTAATACGTCATTTTATTAAGTAAATTTTGTTAGAGAAGTTAAGTTTAGTCTAAGTTCATTCTCACAATATTGTAATTCCATTGTAGTGCTAAGCATCTAACACTCTTGTGTTATAACACGCGTATTACC
This sequence comes from Prosapia bicincta, assembly GCA_036971475.1. Lineage (NCBI taxonomy): Eukaryota > Metazoa > Arthropoda > Insecta > Hemiptera > Cercopidae > Prosapia > Prosapia bicincta. The sequence continues at coordinate 63,015,138 of JBAIZL010000002.1, forward strand.
CACATGTATTGCATGGAAAATGACGAATTATCAATCGAAAAAAAGAGAGTCGGTCAGTCAGATCCAATGTTAAAAATAAACGCACTCCGTGCAGAAACCTCTCTCCTGAAATACAGTCCCTAACCAATAGCCCTGATTAAAAAATTCCTAACCGCAACCATTGTCGCGTGACAGCCCCTTCACAACCTCGGGGGCCACCATCCCTATTTTCTCAGACTGACTAACTGGCATATTTTCATTTGCATTTCAACTGTCGTTGGGTTCATTTAGTCAATGTTAGATGAGATTCTGATGAAATGCCGGAACTATGTTTTTATGCACTAATATATGAACTGATGTAGGGCCTACTCATTCATTGAATTCATTCATAGAAATAACTGTTTATTTGGGTCTTGGTTATTTCATCAGATTGTCAAAAAAATAAGTCCTTGTATAATGATAATATTACACAATTGTATGGTGATAATAGTTACAATAATTATTTTATTTTTTCTTTCATAATTCGGAAACGTTGGTATTGTTCAAGCGTTTTTTCTCAATAGGGATCAATAAATTGTTGCCATATTTCCAGAGGTTTGATTGGAGCACGATTGAAGTTGTACGAATTATTGATTATATTGTCCTATTATCAAATGGCAAACATTTCAATATTCACACCATATGGTTAAAGGATGTGATGCGTTTCCATACTATTTACTGATAGATTAATCGTTTTATTTTGCACGATAACTCAATCATAATATTTCTAATCACCTCATTCCAGTTAACACCATAGCTCAAGTGAGATATTTTTATTTCAGGTATACTAAAAAATTTTTAATAGAAATTGCTTTAGATATTTATTTAAGCTCATTGTTTGATAAAATTTAAGCATATAAATTACACATTTGTATTTCTAATTAAAATTGTATTTAGTAATTAAATCCAATTGAATGGCATATAATTTAACAAATGTTTTAGAGTATACAATGTGAATGCTTTATTATTTATAACACTATGTTATTCTGTGAAAAGTCTTTAAATGTAAATTAATTTAGTTGAGTGTACTTCTTTATCAATGACAAACTATAATTCTCCTAAGTGCATTTATATTTGTAAACGCTCTGTACATGATAAGGCTTATTGATATGGATAAATTATCGATAGAAAATAGTTAATCAATTTTATTCATCATCAATTTGAGGTTTTAATTTTCATCGGATACGAGGTATGTTAAAAATGTATCGGGAATTTTGAATTTATGTGGGTTACGTATATTTGATTTTCGATATTTTTGCATTGAATACTTTAACGTGTGCAATACTTCACAATTCTGACACATCAGCATTGAATAACGTGTCGTGAACAATGATTATCCTTTCTGACACACCGGCATTGTGTAACGTGACGTATGCGATGCTGCGCCATTCTGGCACAGCGGCATTGAATACTTTAACGTGTGCAATACTTCACAATTCTGACACAGCAGCATTGAATAACGTGTCGTGAACAATGATTATCCTTTCTGACACACCGGCATTGTGTAACGTGACGTATGCGATGCTGCGCCATTCTGGCACAGCGGCATTGAATACTTTAACGTGTGCAATACTTCACAGTACTGACACAGCGGCATAGAATACCGTGCCGTGTGTAATAATACACTATTTTTGCTCAGCAGAATGTAATACCATGCGATGTGTGATACTACACGATGCTGGTACCGTTGCATTTATTACTGCGCCGTGACCGACACTATACCATTCTGGCACAGCTGCATTGAATATCGTGTAATTTATTTCAAAACATTTTTAAACAAAAAATACATCTTTAAAAAGAATTAGAAAATACAATTTTATTGATATACAAAAATAACTTATTTTACTAGGGAGGCTGCTTCAGCTTCTTCGTCGTCGCCTTCGCCATGCCCGCTGCTTGTTCCGCCACCGGCGTTTCGTCCTGAGCTCCTTTTCCACATCATCTCTCATCTCTAATACTACACTATTCTTGCTCAACGGAATTTAGTAACATGCGATGTGCGATACTACACCATTCTGGCATGCGGCATTGAATACTGGGCCGTGTGCGATATTACATCGTTTCGTATGCAATAGTAAATCATTCTGGCACTGCGGCATTGATTATCGTGCCGTATGCGATATTATAAGATCTTCATATCTCACCATAAAGGTCTGAAGTAACAATAATTGTAGGCAGGTCTTTATTTTTTCAAACGTAAGATCCTATGACCCTGTGAGACGAATCTTCATAGATACCGCGAACGTACTGGCGTTACTGGTGTGATGGTCGTCAGTAAATATTCTTTGGGCTGCTTTCTTCTCTTGTAATGATAGTTCTATTTCTTTATAAAACCCTTAATTATCTCATTTGACATCCACAGCTTATCCAAAATAATGGTCCCCGTTTACGTTTGTCTTAATTTGTTAACGGAGTTGTGACCGCATCCGGTGACCATTCTTGTACATTTGTTGAACAACCTGGAGTGACAAGGATGAAATGTAAATCAAATGGGGATATAGCGGAAGGCTCTAACGGAACACTGAATCGTAGGCTTGTTTACCAATTGTACACGTAGAGTTTCTGATTTTTTTGTTGAATAGAGTACTATTTGTATATACTGTTGGTGTCTATTTAAAGTAGGATCAGTCTCTTCAGGTTTCGCGTCCAAGTCTTTGTCGCTTGTTTTGAACGAACGTAACCAAGACTAAGTGTCGGAACTTCCCCTGTGCACATTCCGAATTAGAATTGTTTTTGTAAAACATATTTTATCACCTTATCCCGTTTTGTCCGTTATTACTATTTTATAAGGTGGAATTGTTCATAGGTCAAGGTCACTCTTCCAAAATGCTGGTCTTCTTTATCCCATATGGCAGCTCTTACACATTTCCCGTTTTTTCACATTGCATTTATATTGACAACTTTAATTTAAATTTTAATGCCCTAATAATACAGTATTAGACTCTATTAATTTCTACTTAGTGAAAAACAATGCCAGGTGGAAGTTAAAATTAGTTTTAAAGAAATAAAAACTATTTAACAATAAAAATTATTTCATTCTGTTATATGTGTTATATTATATTATAACATCAAAATAATATATCAAATAAATTCATATATTTTTTACAGAAAGTTTTTAAAATGAATGATACTGGTATGTTTTCGGACACTGAACTACTGTCTTTGTCTCCGTACAGCGTCTATCCTCTGGCAGGTGCCAGTATAGTTTTGAACCTGACTGTAATTATTTCTTCTTGGCTGATTTTAAAATTAACAGATGAGCCAAGGTCATCATACATGATTATATTAAATCTATCATTTGCTAAAATGAAGCTTGCATTTATTTGTCTAGCCTTTAATACCATTCAAACACAAGAAAAGCAGCAGTGTAAATATGTATTTGGTAAGTTGTTTATTTATTATACGGTATTATACGTATATTGTTTATAAAAATAGTTTTAACACTTCCTGATACAAACAAAAATTTAAACTAGAAATATAATAATAAAACTCAAGTAATTCGATAATTTAAATAAATGAAAGATCTAAGCCACATATAAACTTGTATGTAAACAATGAAATACATTTAATCAATATTTATTCCGTCACAAATGACACAGTTCGGAATAAACATTAAGTCTGACTCATTAATATTACTTAGGTTCGTTCAGAATCACTAAGAAAGATGTTACTTATGTTGTGCTCTGGTTGACTATAGTGATTATTTACTGAAAAAAAGTAGTGACAATGACTTCTACTAACAAATATTAAAACTCCTATTGATACCTGTAAATATTGTGACACAGTTGTAACAGTAACAAGACACAGATCGAGACTCACTAGCACATATGCTATTTATATCTTGAATTGGCTGTTTATAGTGATTATTTGTTGATAAAAACATAGTGACTATCAGTTCTAGGAAAAATTATTGAAACTCCTATTTATACCTGTAAATATTGTGACAGAGTTGTAACACGTAATCGTTCGAGAACCACTAGGAATGATGTTGTTTATATCGTGAAATGACTTACTATATTGATTATTTACTGTAACAAAAAAAAAAAAAAAAAAATAGTGCAATGACTTATAAAAAAAATAAAAAATTTGATACACCTATTCATACCTGTGAATATTGTGACACAGATCTTATGGTCACACAGTTAAGAATATTAATTAACAGTGCCACACTTAATTATATAAAATATTGTGACAAAGTTGATGTACGTAATCGTTCGAGAACCACTGAGAATGATGTTATTTAAACCGTGTACTATCTGATTCAAGTGAGTAATTACTGACAAAAAAGTAGTGATAATGATCTCTACCAACAAATATTGAAACACCTAGTCATACCTGTAAATATTGTGACAAAGTTGATGTACGTAATCGTTCGAGAATCACTGAGAATGATGCTATTTATATAGTGTACTTTCTGATTAAAGTGATTATTTACTGACAAAAAAGTAGTAATAATGACCTCTACCAACAAATATTTAAACACTTAGTCATACCTGTAAATATTGTGACAAAGTTGATGTACGCAATCGTTCGAGAATCACTGAGAATAATGCTATTTATATCCTGTACTTTCTGATTAAAGTGATTACTTACTGACAAAAAAGTGTGATAATGACCTCTACCAACAAATATTGAAACACTTAGTCATACCTGTAAATATTGTGACAAAGTTGATGTACGTAATCGTTTGAGAATCACTGAGAATGATGCTATTTATATAGTGTACTTTCTGATTAAAGTGATTATTTAGTGACAAAAAAGTAGTAATAATGACCTCTACCAACAAATATTGAAACACTTAGTCATACCTGTAAATATTGTGACAAAGTTGATGTACGTAATCGTTCGAGAATCACTGAGAATGATGCTATTTATATCGTATACTTTCTGATTAAAGTGATTACTTACCGACAAAAAAGTAGTAATAATGACCTCTACCAACAAATATTGAAACACTTAGTCATACCTGTAAATATTGTGACAAAGTTGATGTACGTAATCGTTTGAGAATCACTGAGAATGATGCTATTTATATCGTGTACTTTCTGATTAAAGTGATTACTTACTGACAAAAAAGTAGTAATAATGACCTCTACCAACAAATATTGAAACACTTAGTCATACCTGTAAATATTGTGACAAAGTTGATGTACGTAATCGTTCGAGAATCACTGAGAATGATGCTATTTATCGTGTACTATCTGATTTAAGTGATTATTTACTGACAAAAAAGTAGTAATAATTACCTCTACCAACAAATATTGAAACACTTAGTCATACCTGTAAATATTATGACAAAGTTGATGTACGTAATCGTTCGAGAATCACTGAGAATGATGCTATTTATATCGTATACTTTCTGATTAAAGTGATTACTTACCGACAAAAAAGTAGTAATAATGACCTCTACCAACAAATATTGAAACACTTAGTCATACCTGTAAATATTGTGACAAAGTTGATGTACGTAATCGTTTGAGAATCACTGAGAATGATGCTATTTATATCGTGTACTTTCTGATTAAAGTGATTACTTACCGACAAAAAAGTAGTAATAATGACCTCTACCAACAAATATTGAAACACTTAGTCATTCCTGTAAATATTGTGACAAAGTTGATGTACGTAATCGTTCGAGAATCACTGACAATGATGCTATTTATATCGTGTACTATCTGATTTAAGTGATTATTTACTGACAAAAAAGTAGTAATAATTACCTCTACCAACAAATATTGAAACACTTAGTCATACCTGTAAATATTATGACAAAGTTGATGTACGTAATCGTTCGAGAATCACTGAGAATGATGCTATTTATATCGTGTACTTTCTGATTAAAATGATTACTTACTGACAAAAAAGTAGTAATAATGACCTCTACCAACAAATATTGAAACACTTAGTCATACCTGTAAATATTGTGACAAAGTTGATGTACGTAATCGTTCGAGAATCACTGAGAATGATGCTATTTATATCGTGTACTTTCTGATTAAAGTGATTACTTACTGACAAAAAAGTAGTAATAATGACCTCTACCAACAAATATTGAAACACTTAGTCATACCTGTAAATAGTGTGACAAAGTTGATGTACGTAATCGTTCGAGAATCACTGAGAATGATGCTATTTATCGTGTACTATCTGATTTAAGTGATTATTTACTGACAAAAAAGTAGTAATAATGACCTCTACCAACAAATATTGAAACACTTAGTCATACCTGTAAATATTGTGACAAAGTTGATGTACGTAATCGTTTGAGAATCACTGAGAATGATGCTATTTATATCGTGTACTTTCTGATTAAAGTGATTACTTACCGACAAAAAAGTAGTAATAATGACCTCTACCAACAAATATTGAAACACTTAGTCATTCCTGTAAATATTGTGACAAAGTTGATGTACGTAATCGTTCGAGAATCACTGACAATGATGCTATTTATATCGTGTACTATCTGATTTAAGTGATTATTTACTGACAAAAAAGTAGTAATAATTACCTCTACCAACAAATATTGAAACACTTAGTCATACCTGTAAATATTATGACAAAGTTGATGTACGTAATCGTTCGAGAATCACTGAGAATGATGCTATTTATATCGTGTACTTTCTGATTAAAATGATTACTTACTGACAAAAAAGTAGTAATAATGACCTCTACCAACAAATATTGAAACACTTAGTCATACCTGTAAATATTGTGACAAAGTTGATGTACGTAATCGTTCGAGAATCACTGAGAATGATGCTATTTATATCGTGTACTTTCTGATTAAAGTGATTACTTTCTGACAAAAAAGTAGTAATAATGACCTCTACCAACAAATATTGAAACACTTAGTCATACCTGTAAATAGTGTGACATAGTTGATGTACGTAATCGTTAGAGAATCACTGAGAATGATGCTATTTATATCGTGTACTTTCTGATTAAAGTGATTATTTACTGACAAAAAAGTAGTAATAATGACCTCTACCAACAAATATTGAAGCACTTAGTCATACCTGTAAATATTGTGACAAAGTTGATGTACGCAATCGTTTGAGAATCAGGAATAATCATAATAGTTGTCAGGTGGCAACAGTTCTTTCATTGTCGTCGATTCAGTGAAGTTACTAATGGCTTATACATCCACTACTCAAGCATGAGCGCCTTTGTAAAACTATGCTACTTCACATCTTGTTCTGCGTAACTCCTCTTTAATTTAGTCAACGTTCTTGCTACATCATGGTTTTATCGGCAGTCCATGAAAGATCAATCACTTACCGCCTCATGGCGCATCACCCTCAGGAGGTTCAGTGTTTGGTGAGAGTCCACATTTGTGCTTCGTATGTACACAGTGGCCAAACAACGAACCACCACCGAAATAATAGTAAACTGTAATGGGTATATTTAACTAAGTATATTAAAAGAAATTGTTAAAAGAAGTTTATTTTAAATTTTGAATGTAAATAAAATTTTATTTAGTTTTATTTTAAAATTTAGGTTTATTTTATTTAAATCTAAAACATTTATGCCTCCAATACTTCTAAATTTACAAGCAAACGTAGAGCGTTGCAAATATTCTAATTATTTTCAGCGTTAATATGTTTCAAGGTTATTTTATTCTTGATGTCGAAAATAAAAGTCAAGGAAAAATATTTTGCAGTAATAATTCTGACAAGGTTCTTGATTTAAATTGCATCATATAACATGTCCAAACTGTTTTCAACGATATTTATAAAATAACTATGATATATAATATTTTTTTACATGAGTAAACTGTTAATTACTTTAAACTCAGATTATTTTTATAAAATGGAAATTTTGATTTTAGATAAAATTCATAAGTTCAATTAAATATAAATATTACAATGATCACCTAGTACTGTACCATTATTTCATCAAGTTTTACCATTACATTGATTTCTATGAAAGTGGCATAATATATATATCATTTTAATTTCAGGAATTATACATTTTCACCTAATAGAAGATTCACTGAGCATGCTGCTAACAGTAATTGACCGCTTCGTCTATATTACTTACGGCCTATACTACAAGCAGTGGATGTCTACAAGGAGGGTCGGCGGCATGCTCTTGTTAACTTGGCTTCTTAGTTTTCTCATCGGCTTCGCTCCAGAAGTACTTCTATACAATCCGACTGGTGGTGAATGTTTGTATTTCACCGCAACTCCTTTAGCCGCTTTGATATGTGTAACATTTACTGCTTTTTTCTCGTTTATAATGTCACTTCTGTTGTATATTTCTATTTCTTTCACTGCAAGTGAGAGTGTAAACAATCGAAAACGTTCAATGATTGCTTCTGGAATCATCAGTTGTTCTGGAAATGGCTTTAGAGAAAATATTAGTAGTTCATTGTCTCGTCATAGTGATAAAGCCGGATATTATTATCGTGTTACAAAGAAAGAGCTTAAAGCCAATGAAAACGATGTGTTTTGCATTAGTTCTAGACAACTGAACGAAGAATATCTGACGTCACTAGAACAAAATGCTTTAGGACGTGATAAAAATATTTACGAAGACGCAACACAAAATAGTCAGGTAATAGAAAGCAATCGTAAAACGTCTGCATCGAAGACAATGAAAATTAAATTGAAACACCGATCTAATATTGTAGTGTTGTTGATAATCGTCAGTTTTGTCGTTAGCTGGGTCCCATCGTTAGAGATAATTATGTTGTATTCACTTACTTGCTATGGTGTGCAAGAACCTATTACAATACCCGTTTGTAATTTCTTCGAAAAACTGTTAGTGTTTGCTCTAATAAATGTTTGTTTATTATCTTTGGTGCTCAGCCCTTTGGTATACTGCTGGTCGAATATTCGTTTCAGAAGGACTTTACTAAAAGCAATATTTAAGAACTCAGTTAAAGAAAAAAGAAGGAGAAATATCGTAGCAGCCTTGCAGAAATAAATGCAGTTATTAATTCAAATTTTAGACCTTCAAAATACATTCAAGTTTAATCACTATAAGAAAATTAAAAAATTTAGTTGTAAGTATACACGATCTTCATACACCGGAGTAGGGGGTATAGATTCTTTTGCTTTTCTTAACATCAAAAAATTATACTTCGTTTACGCGTTTCGGATTGACTTCATTTTCAAAACTTTAAGATAGTACAGTGTAATTGTTAAACAAAAAATAAGTGAGTATGTAAAGAATTTTGCACAATGTTTGTTTTACGTTATTTTTTTAAAATTTAATCATAGTTGTTTATTGATTTTTACTGCCTTTATTTTCAAAAATCTTTTAAGGCGAAACGGAGGCAACACTTTCTTTATCCATATTTTAATAATTACAGCCCAAAAGTAGTAGCCTGTACATTTGTCAGTGAATGTAGTGTAAACAGGGGATGCAATAATAATACAGGACTAGTTTATTCACAATCCAACATGCAAGTACATATTTCATCATGATTTTACAACATACAGGGTGCGGTAGAAAAGTAATGAGACTGGCCGCCGCGCTGCGCCCCAGTCGCTCGCAGTTTGGTCTCCACCGGCAGACATGATGGTGGGGGATCTGAGCTAACAAGTGTTCCGGTGGTTTAATGAATTTAAAAACGGGAGGGAATTCGTTTAAGACCTGGAACAATCTGGACGCCCTTCAACGAGTCGTGTGGGTGAAACGGTGGCCAAAGTTAAAGAAGTCCTGGACTCCGACCGTCGTTTAAGTCCAAAATGATCGCCAAAAGGTCTCCGTGAATAAATTTACAGTCCACCAAATTGTTACACAAGATTTGATGATGTTTGCGCAAAATTGGTTCCCCGAGTGCTCACCGCCGAACAGAAGCAACGACGAGTGAACGTTTGCCGTGAGATGTTGAATGAATTGGAAGGTATTCCGAAGGTAAAAAGATGCCTGAAGGGTCATCGTTTTGATGATATTCAGGACATCCAACGTGCTGTCACGAAGGCACTAACAGGGATAACTCCAGCGGACTACAGTGGGGCCTATGAAGCTTGGGAAACGCGCTGGCAACGATGTGTCGACGCCCAAGGCGACTACTTCGAAGAATATTAACGTTTTCTACAAATCGGATCAATAAAATTGTTTTTCTAGATTGAGTCTCATTACTTATCTACCACACCCTGTAGATATTCTAGATATAATATTCTAAACAATATATCTACTAACGTTTGAAGGTATACATTTTAGATATAATTAAACGTTTTTGAGTATTAAAAATACTTTAATAATTTTTAATCAAGTTACTCTCAAAAATATATTGCAATTTATTGTTTTGGTAAAACTTTCTATAACAATCTACACTCTAATTATTAATCTTAAGACTTTAGGAATGGAATTTCAATTCGTTAATCTTAAATCTTGAATATTTCAATAATTTTCATTATTGGAAAACTAACAAACAATTAGAGTATATCTATGTTTATACGGCGAATATTAGTTATTTAAAATTCGTAAAATTCAGAATTTATACTGTGAAGAAAGATAGATAAAAGCAAATATTTTACGTATAAGAACATTGTATACACATTAAAAATTCATTATAAAGCATAATAGAAAGGACACGAAAACATTAAAAAAAATGATATTGCAAAATATAACAACAATGCTCAATGCTAATGTAGTTATTTTTACACAAAATTCACGAGTTGAATGTTCTCTAAGATTCGTGAACCATGCAAAATTATAATTATTAATTTTGTGAATTATTACAAATCTTTTATGTCCATAAAAAGTTTTATTTTCCTGTAAAATGTTCACAATTTACTTAGCTATTTTATTTTTGTATGTTATGGAACATTGTGTTATAAAAATATATATTTACTATTTTTAAATATAATTTGTTGATAGAAATATGAATTACTTATTGAAACCCTAATCACCCCTAACATCAAAGTTTACTCAAGTCCTTTATGGGTGAATTAAGAATCCTATTTACAAGTTTACGCAAAAATTGCAGCAAGCAGCTACTTTTCTCATCACGGTAAAACCATCAGACATGACCAGAAAATATAGGAGTAAACTCCAAGTTAATTGTAAAAATACACACAAATTATATTACTTTGAATGGCGTCAAAACTACTGTAATTCCTGTTTATGCAAACAGAAACTTGGGACGGAATAACTACTGTTGTTCTTTTAATGTTTATTAAGTTATAAAGATCAAAATTAAACACAATGTTTAAAGGATTCAAGATTAACTATATCTTTTTTTGCAGCCACTTTAACACTTACACTTATATTAGTGTATGTTTAAGTAGAACCTTTATGGTTTTCCAGGCAGATCAGGTTAACCCTAGAAAATGGCTGAAAACACATTTGCCATTATAGTTGTTTTAAAATAATATTAAAATTAATTCATTTATGACTACTTTTAAAATTTATTTTCGAAATTTGCAGCAGTGTGCGTGCGAGAGAGAGAGAGAGAGAGAGACTGTGTAAGAGAGAGTGTGTGTTTTGTGTGATTGAATGTGTGTGTGTGTGTGTGTGTGTGTGTGTGTGAGTGCGCGCGCGTGTGTTTGTGTGTGAGGGAGAGAGAGTGTGTGTGTATGTGAGACGGATATATATATATATATATATATATATATATATAGAGAGAGAGAGAGAGAGAGAGAGACAGAGAGAGAGAGAGGATTTGTGTCTGTGTGTTTAAACGGAGTTTTAACAGAAAAACCTGTTAAATTTTGATTTTAGTAATTTATAAATTAGATACGCAAGAATTGTAAAAGTCGGGTTGATGAACGTATTTGCTGCCAAACAAAGTGATTAAAATGTGTTTTGTCTATAGACAACGTTGAAAGTTACACTGGTGTTAAGTTCAGGACACTGCGTCAGCAGATATCAGAGGATGTATCCAGGCATAGGGTGGGGACTGAGGAATCCAGAATAGGAGGGTAGACATTTATATTTTGAGCCTTGGCAACACTGATTGTTGTTGGGTATCAGCTGATATTTTTATTTGAAAGCTTGACATTTTCTACACTAGATATACATTGTAAACTGTTTGTGTCGCTTATAGTCATTTAAGAAGATTGTGTCAGTCAAAAAATGGAATTGAATCGTGAAAATTATCGTGCAATGATTGGTTACGATTTCCGATGTGAAATAACTACAAAACAGTGCACTGATCTAATTCCACTAGTGATGAAGCCTCATCCTTTTCCACTGTGAAACGCTTGTGTAACCAGTTCAATCGTGGTCGTTGTTCTCTTAATGAGCCTACATAAAATATTGCACGAACATTTAGCTGTGAGAATGGTGTGTTGTCGTTGGACTTGACAAAAGCGCAAATAGTGCTCGTGTAGATTTTTGCAGAAAAATGATGAAACAAATTCAATGCTGGTGCTTCCAAAGAGGTGTATAAGATTGTAACACGTGACGAATCATAGATACATGAGTATCAGCCGGAAAGAAAACAACAGTCGGTTGTATGGGTTTAAGACGAACCTAACCTAACTAAAGTTGTTCGTGCTCGGAGCAGTTCAAAACAAATGGAGGAGCGTAAAAGAGTGAACCCCTAATGGTATACAACTATTTGTTGGCCAGTCTTTGGTGAAATGAGAAAAACAAACAAGAATTGTCAATTCATCCACCATCAAGACATCGCAAGCTTCCACACATCTCGTGAAACAACCAGGTTTTTCAACACTCAAAAGATCGAATTGATGGGTCATCCGCCTTACAGTCCTAATTTGGCACCCAATGATTTCTTTTTGTTCCAAACTATCAAGGATAAATTGCGAGGACGAATTTTGTCGGCAGAAGAAGTTGATGACGCAGAAGGTACCCGACGCAAGACCGGAAAAGATGCTATGAGAACTGGTTTCAACGCATGCAATAGTGTATAAACCTTAAAGGGGAATATTTTGAAAACACAATAGAGCTACTTTCTACAAACAATAGTTTGTATTTATTCTTAGGCTCAAAGTATAAATAGTGACCCTCGGCTTGAAATATAAATACAGAATGTAAATAGTTTGAAAATAAGATAAAAGGAATTAAAACTAAGACATGATGTCTTTTGTAATGTTTCGGCAAGGAAACGTGTTATGAATGTAAAGCAGAATAGGGCCACATGATATTTAAATATTTAGATCGTCCAGTCAGAACTTTAGTCATTGATCAGATATAGCGATTTTTCCCATTTCTTTTTTAAATTTTCCATTGACAATTCCGTAAGGAGCAATATGTTTTGATGCAATATCGTGTGTTTTTTAAAATTAAGTATGAATAAGTTGTTGCCATATTTCCAGAGGTTTGATTGATGCGCGATTGAAATTGTACGAATTATTGATTATATTGTCCTATTATCAAAAGGTAAACATTTAAATATTCACACCATATGGTTAAAGGATGTCATGAGTTTCGATACTATTTACTGACAGCTGACATCGTTGCTTGATTTGTTTCGTACACACATTATGATAACTCACTCTCAATATTTCAACTGATTTCATTCTAGGACAGACCACAGCTCAAGTGAGAGATTTTTTCCAGTTACAATATAAATGTTTTATAATATGAGATTCACTATTTCAAGCGGAATAGTTACAACTAAAGGAATTCGTGTTAATGTAAATGAGTTTAATAGTGTTTAGTGAGAATAAATACCCTAAATTAGGTAAGTTATATCTTAATAAATGTATTTAAACATACAAATGTTTGAGCTTTATTACTGTGCTAATATTTACAAAAGAATGTTATTCTGTTACCACTTAATAATAATATAATCATAAGTTAAGTGAGTGAGCCCAGTTATATTATCAATGATGATCCTAAGCACAGTAATATCTGTAAGCACAATATACTGTGGTTGAATTGAAAATTTGTCCATACCTCTCAAGCAGAATATAAAAAAATATAACTGGTCAAGAATATCCTATCAGAAATCAAAATCCATTTTGTTTTTTTACCAAATTATAAAACGTTTTTATAAAATAGAATTTTACTAGTATAAATTATATAAAATTTATTGATAAAAACACTTCATGGAAATTCAAGAACACTACTTGCGTAAAATCTAATTGTTGAAAACGGAACATAACAGAATTGGGTTTCATTTTACAAAATCTTTAGGAAAGGCCCCACAATGTGCGTACTGTCAAATGAGGAAGATACGTCTTATGAGACAACAGTGTTATGAATGTAACAGATCAATCTGTCGAGAGCATACTAGTTCGAAGGTCTCATATTCCGCGATCTGAAATGAAGGAAATAAAGAATGACAGATAGTTTACTAGGCGTCGCTTCGTTTCAATTCCCTTCATCTAAACATTCCCTATACAATATCAAGAGCACAGTGGTACAATATATTACAAAAATATAGGTAAAAAACCCTAAAACCACAAAAATTAATCAAAAAATAACTAAAATAAGTTACCTAAGATTAAATCCTTATGTACATTTCGATGACAAAGTCATCATCTTCAGAGGTTCCTATTACAAAAGTACAATCTAGAATACAAAGAAATTAACATTGACCTTTGACCTTTGGTCAGTCTAGTTTGTTAATTTCTTTGTATTCTAGATTGTACTTTTGTAATAGGAACCTCTGAAGATGATGACTTTGTCATCGAAATGTACATAAGGATTTAATCTTAGGTAACTTATTTTAGTTATTTTTTGATTAATTTTTGTGGTTTTGGGGTTTTTTCACATATATTTTTGTAATAAACATTCCCTGTGAATTAATTTTAAATATTTTGTTACTGCTAAATTGTTCTGAAATTTGTAAATTACATATTTCTTAATAACTTCGTACCTAACATTTTGGCTTTAAATGAAAAAAATTGTTATAATTAATGAGTCTGTAAATGTTAGGGGCTGGCTATACGCGCGTCTATTTACGTTACAAAATAGGGCGCCACCCATCGCAGGTTAATATCTATTAAATTCATAGCTATCAGCATTTTCATCCCTTAACTCGATGACCTTTCGTAAAATTAAATATTTCCAGATCAAGAGTCTATATGTGGACATTAAAAGTAATAATACTTACTAGTTATCTTATTTCATTACAGAATAATAATACAAACTTTATTCTTCTACCTTTTAAGCGTGTTATTATGTTTGGTAATAGTAATACAATGTATATATTGTGTGCTTAGTTTAGCTAGCGCTGTTTCATATGGTATTAGATAGAGGTTAGATTTCTAAAAAATTAATCAATTACTTTATTTTATGACCATTCACTATATTCTGTACATTTTCCTCCTAAAATCCTACGTCAGCAAAAAACCGATTGTTTTGAAAAAAAAATAAAAGTATTAGACTAATAAAAAGAGTTGAACAATTTTGACCTAACCTTTACACAGCCACCCAAATTATCAAACTATACGTTCTTCCGATATTGATCTCAGCAACAACTCAGTTGGGATAGTCTTGGCCGACTCGTGTAAACCCGACTTTCAAGATAACCGTTCAAAAAAAAAAAAAAAAATTAAAAAAATTAAAAGCGGAAATATCCGATGGTCTCGGATCTGAATCTTTAGATGACACGGTTATCGAACAATCTTACGTCAGATGTAAGAGGCTCTACCCTCTTGCTAGAATTAGGTTTCTTCATGTTGAGAGTAATTGTAAAATTTAAGTTGCGAAAAAGTTGACAATATCTTCACATTCCCACCTGAAGTGACAATCATTGCGGCCCGGTCTTCACTGTCCCGATCCCGCGAGACTGCACTCCCCGCGATCTTTCTTGAGGTGTGTAGGACATTAATAAACTTCTTTAGGTTTACTGTCTGCTCAGTAACGATAGTTTCACTTAATATTTAAAGCTGAAAATGGGCTTTATGAGAATGTCAGCATCCACAGCTTATCCAACATTAATGGATATCGATTAGGTTCATCTAAAATTGATGACGGAATTGTAATCACAAATGGCGAACATATTCGTTCAGTTGTTGCATAACCTGGAACCTTACGGATGAAATTTAAAATGAAATCTGTGAACGTTCTCTCGGGAGACCGTTGCTTACGAACGGAACACTGTGAGATTTGTAATCCGGCAACTCGAACTAATTACGAAACTGTTGATTACGAGCATTTTTCCTTTGTTTCCCTTTTTATTGAAGGTTTAGTGTCTTCAAAGCTTTGAATCTAATTTTAATCGCGTGTTTTGAAGAAATGTTACCATGATGTCTTAAGTTGAAGAAGCTACCTCTGCGCACATTCTTAACTATCATTGTTTTTATAAAACATTTTTACCGAGAACGTAGGCTTTTCACCTTTTCACTGCTTCATTACTACTAAAAGGATAATTATACATAGTTTAAAGTCACTTTACCTTTAAACTGCCAAATGTCAAAAGCTTACTGTATCAGAGTAACTAATATATTCAAAGTATCACTAAACACTTTTAAATGTTGTAAACTTGCCTATAGTAGCACTTACTTTGCTTGTTGAGAACGGCCGTTTCGTGAGGTGTGTCCCTTTGTCAACTCAGACCGTAACTGATCTCAAGGTTTACGTAGGTTAGGGTGGGGGTGGGATATTTTGGTGGTGTGGGTGTATTTTGTGTGTATTAGAAGTTATGATGTCAATAAGTGCGTGTGAGTTGTAATGTAATTGTGTATTGAGTATTTGTGTAGGGTATAGTTTGAAGTGTCTGTATATTTCGTATTGTTCGGTTGTGTAGCGTTGGTTATTTCTGTGTTGTTTATGAAGAATTTGTAGGTTACATGTTATGTCTATGTAGTCATGTTTTGTGGATTTGAGATGATCGGCGAAGTTTGATTGGTAGTTATTGTTTTTTAGTGCTTTTATATGTTCTTGGTAACGTGTGTAGAATGACCTCCCTGGCTGGCCTATGTAAAAACTGGGGCATGAACTGCAAGTTAGTTTGTAAACTCCAGTGGTGTTGTAAATGTCGTTGATTTAGTTGTTGGGTTTAAATTGTTTGTTGAGAGTGTTGTGTGTGGAGTAAGCTATTTTGTAGTTGTATTTTCGTAATGTGTTGGTTAGATTGTGGGTTTTGGATGATCTGTATGGTATTGATAAGTATTTTATGGGATTGTCATCTTGTGTGTTTGTATTTGGGTTATTATGTTTATTTTTTAGGCGCTTGTATAATTTGTCAATCATTGTTGGGTTGTATCCGTTCGTTTGTGCTATATATTTTATGGTGTTTAACTCCTGGTAGTCTTCATCTTTGTCTAGTGGTGTTTTAAGCAGGCGATATATCATGGTGTTGTAAGCAGCTAGTTTATGTTGGTGTGGGTGGTTTGAGGAACTGTATATGGTCGTATTAGTACTGGTGGGTTTTCGGTATATGTTGAATTTATGTGTTTGTTTGTCTGTTCGTTTAACAAATATTCAAAGTATATTCAAACTATGATTCCGTAAGTATAATAGAGAGAGTCTGTTGTTACATCAGACTACTTACTTCGGAAATGTGATGAACATTAAAGGTATATTTAAATAACGCTAGAAAATTGTTTTTATACTACGTATATAAAAAAGAACATACAGAAGTACGCTTTCATACTTTATCTTTCATAATACTGATACAATACTTTATATATGTATTATAACGCAACTATTGGTGTCAGTGAACAGTATGTATATATTTAACTATTTTCCTATTTATTATTCTTAATTTAGTTTTTTTTAAATCTATCGTTTTCATCTCGTCTCATATTTTAAAATAATAATTCCATTATATACACAGTTGTAATATTAAACTAGAAATATGAAAACATCTTACTGGAAAGAAATAAATAGCAATAAATGCAAGAAAACTATTGATAATGTAACAAAACCTCTGCCTGTAAATGACTGGTAACAAATAACGATGAAACAAATAAAAGCACATAATGGAGTAAAGTTATGGAGTGTAAAGGGCTTATAATGCAACAGACTCTTAAGAGGGTAAATTATCTTATAATGAAACGTAGGTATGGAGTATAGTAACCCAATAACGTAGCATAGCATTCAGATTATAAACCGATCATAATCAATGATAATTGTAAGTGAAAAAGATCATAGTTATAAAGTGAAAATAGCTTATAATTCAGTAGTTATGCAGTTTAAAATGCGAAAAAAACAACATAGTTATACAGTTTCAATACCCTTAAATGGAACATAGTTATAGAGTGAAATGCGTATATTATAACATAGTTATAAACTGTAAAACGTATATTGCAAAATAGTTATAAGAAGTAAATAGCGTAAAAGGAAAAATAATTATAGAATTTAAATAACTTATAACGAGACGTAGTCATAGAGTACAAAAAGTCTAAAACTCAACATAGTTATAGAGTTGACACAGCCTAAAACGCAACATAGTTATAGAGTGTTAACCGTCTATAATGCAACATAGTTATAGAGTGTACACGGTCTAGAACGCAACACAGTTATAGGGTGTACACAGTATAATACGCAACATAGTTATAGAGTGTAAGTCGTATAAAATGCAACATAGTTAAAGAGTGTACACAGTCTAAAACGAAACATAGTTATAGAGTGTGTACACAGTCTAAAACGCAACTCAGTTATAGAGTGTAAACCGTTTAAAATGCAACATACTTATAGAGCATATAAAGAGTCTAACATGCAACATAGTTATAGAGTGTACATAGTCTGAAACGCAATACAGTTATAGAGAGTAAATCGTCTAAAATGCAACATAGTTATTATGCATCAACATCCTAAAATGCAACATAGTTAGAGAGTATAAAGGGTCTAAAATGTAATATAGTTATACAGTATAAACAGTTTAAAATGCAACGTAGTTATAGAGTGTACACAGTCTAAAACGCAACATAGTTATAGAGTGTACACAGTCTGAAACCGTCCAAAATACAACATAGTTATAGAGCATCAACAGAGTAAAATGCAACATAGTTTTAGAGAATGAACAGTCTAAAATTTAATATAGTTGAAGAGTATAAAGTGTCTAAAATGCAATATAGGTATAGAGTGTAAACAGTCTAAAACGCAACATAGTTATAGAGTGTACACAGTCTGAAACCGTCTAAAATGCAACATAGTTATAGAGCATCAACAGAGTAAAATGCAATATAGTTATAGAGAACAAACAGTCTAAAATTCAACATAGTTGAAGAGTATAAAGAGTCTAAAATGCAATATAGGTATACGAGGTGAGGCTAGAAAAAAACCGAACTAGCACAGGTGAAACAATAAAACGAATGCAATAAGGCTGAAAGTCGCCTGGCCTGTCACGTGACTCTTGCTCCGTCTACTGCTCGAGTTTCATCTGCCTCCTGCACTCAGTCTGCCCGTGGCGTCTGTTCTAAGTAGTTGACGTTTTGTCTGTGCGTCGGAAAAATGTTGAGTGTACAGAAAGAGCAGCGTGTTAACATCAAATTTCTTTTCAAACTTGGAAAATCTGCAAGTGAACGTTTGTAATGTTGCAACAAGTGTACGGCGATGATTGTTTATCGCGAACACAAGTGATTGAGTGGTTTAAACGATTTAAAGATGGCCGCGAAGTCACAAGTGATGACGCTCGCACTGGCAGACCATTGTCAGCAAAACCGGATGCAAACATTGAAAAAAACTGTAAACTTGTTCGAGAAGATCGCCGTTTAACAATCAGAGAAATGTCTGAGTTGACAGGAATTGACAAGGATAGTGTTAGGCAGATTCTTCATGAAAGTTTCAACATGAACAAAGTGTGTGCAAAAATGGTTCCAAAGTGTCTCACAATTGAACAGAAGGAACGCCGAAGAATGATTTGTTCTGACATCCTACAAAACATTGAAAGTGATCCCACCTTTTTACAAAATGTTATTACTTGTGATGAATCGTGGTTTTTTACTTACGATCCCGAACCAAACGCCAATCGATGCATTGGAAATCTCCTGATTCTCCACGACAAAAAAAGCACGAATGATGATTGTTTTGTTTGATGTCAAAGGGATTGTACACATTGGTTGGGTACCAGAGGGACAAACAGTGAATCAGCATTACTACATTAGCGTCCTGTCTACCCTACGTAAGCGAGTACGGAGAAAACGGAACGTATTGTGGAAAAAAAAGATATGGATCCTGTACCGAGACAATGCCGCAGCTCACAATGCGTTGTCAGTGAAGACGTTTTTAGCCAATCACAACATTCCCATCTTAGACCATCCACCCTACTCACCTGATTTGGCCCCCTGTGATTTTTTTCTTTTCCCTAAAGTCAAGTCAGCTTTGAAAGGAACTAGATTTGAGAGTGTTGAAGCAGTAAAAGAAAAAGCGACGGAAGTAATGTATGGACTTACCGAAAATGATCTGCAGCATTGCTATGAACAGTGGAAAATTCGTATGGAGCGGTGTATAGACCGAGGAGGAGAGTACATTGAAGAAGATAACATCAAATTTTAAATAATGGAAATAAAATTTTTTTATAGCACCAGTTCGTTTTTTTTCTAACCACACCTCGTAGAGTGTAAACAGTCTAAAACGCAACATAGTTATAGAATGTACACCGTCTAAAACGCAACACAGTTATAGAGCATCAAGAGCCTAAAATTAAATCTAGTTAGAGAGTATAAAATTGCAATTTAGTTATAGAGTATAAACCGTCTAATATGCAACATAGTTTTAGAGTGTAAACAGGCTAAAAAGCAACAACGTTATAGAGTGTACACAGTCTAAAATGCAATATAGTTATAGAGCATCAACAGCCTTAAATGGTATATAGTTATAGATAACAAACCGTCTAAAACAACATAGATATAAAGTGTAAACAGTCTAAAACTCCACAGAGTATCAACAGCCTAAAATGAAACATAGTTATAGAGTAGAAATAGTCTAAAACGTAATACAGTTATAGGGTGTAAACCGTCTAAAATGCATCATAGTTATTGAGCATCATCTGCCTTAAATCCTACATAGTTATAGAGAATAAACGGTTTAAAACAACTGAGTTATATATAGTATAATCAGTCTAAAATGTAACATAGTTATATGGTGGTCACAGTCTAAAACTCAACATAGTTATAGAGTATAAACAGTTTAAAATGCAATATAGGTATAGAGTGTAAACAGTCTAAAATGCAACATAGTTATAGAGTGTACAGTGTCTACAACGCAACACAGTTATAGAGTGTAAACCGTTTACAATGCAACATAGTTATAGAGCATCAGCATCCTAAAAGCAAAATAGTTATAGAGTATAAACAGTCTAAAATGCAACATAGTTATAGAGTATAAACAGTCTAAAACGCAAAATAGTTATAGATTGTAAATTGCCTATAACGCTACAAAGTTAAGTAGTGCAGATAGCGTCTAACACAATTAGTGTCTAAACTGAATATCAATTACAAACTCATAGATACATCAATATTACTAATTATATAGAGCTTAGGTAGAAATATGGCTGAAATATAACATAGTTTACACGTCTCTGCAGTTTCTAATTATATCTCTTATAATGAAGTATTAGAAAATCCTGTTTTGTAAGTAGAGAATAACCACTCCAGCAGAAAATATAGGCCTACATATATGCTTAAAATATATACCAATGTATTATTAAATTAGATATATATCGAATAATGAATAATAAATTTTGAAAATAAAAAATAATAATTTATTATTTTAACTTTTAATGAAATGCACCATTTAAAATTCATATGTTTTTTGTTTCAGAACATTTATGATATGAATAATACTGAAAATTTAATTGAAGACGATACAATACTTTTTATAACATCCTTCTCCAGGGTCTCTGTCTATCCTCTGGGAGTTGCCAGTATAGTTTTGAACCTGTCCGTAATTGTTTCTTCATCCTTGATTTTAAAACTAACCGACGAGCCGAGATCATCTTACTTGATTATATTAAATCTATCATTCACCAAAATGAAGCTTGCATTTATTTGTCTAGTCCTTAATATAGTTCAAATACAGGAACACCAGCGTTTTTGTAAATATATCTTTGGTAAGTTTTTTCTTTATCGGCATAAAGTATTACATAAGTTTGAACCCAAAACAAATTTAGGTGTTTCTTAAAATAATTTATAGCAATGAGAAATATAGTTTAGATATATTTTATCTGAAATTTTAAAAAAAATGTGATAAATACAAACGTTTTGATGGAAAAAATGAAAGGATTTTCCTTAATAGCAAGATAAAGTGTTATTTAATTTTCTTTTAAACTAATTTTAAAAATAATATTAGCGAAGATAATTTGTTCGAAAATCACAAACTTTTATAATATGTCCCTTTAATACTACATTGTTTAGAAATATCTTAAAATTATTTTAATTCTAAGTAGAATTCATAGGTTCAATTAACGATATTATCACACTATTATCACATTTTAAAACAAAATATGTCCGTCGTATTGTTTTGCATTTAACTAACAATTTACATTTCCTTTTGTACTTATAGGAATCATTCATTTTCACTTAATAGAAGATTCACTGAGCATGCTGCTAACAGTGATTGACCGCTTCATTTATATTACTTACGGCCTATACTACAAGCAGTGGATGTCTACAAAGAGGACTGGATACATGCTCTTGTTCGCTTGGCTCCTTAGTTTTCTCATTGGCTTCGCTCCTGAAGTAATACTCTACAAGTCGACTGCTAGTGAATGTTTGTATTTCAGCGGAACTCCTCTATTGGCTTTGATCTGTGTAATATTTATTGCTTGTTTCTCCTTTATAATGACACTTTTGTTGTACATTGCTATTTCCATCACTGCAAGAAAATTCAGTAAGAGAAGACAAAAATGTTTATCAAATGCTTCTGAAACCACTACTAGTTCTGACAGTGCAATAACAGAAAATACAATTGATTTAACATCTCATCATAGTGATGACGTAAAAACAAATTCTGAAGAAGTTGGAACACATTTTCATGTTACAAAATCGTTAAAGAAAGAGCTTAATGCCACTAAAAATGAGGTTTTCTGTATTACTTCTCAACAACTGAACGAAGAATATCTAACGCCGCTAGAACAAGACATTACAGAGTGTGGTAAAAATACATACGCAGGTGTGAAAAGTAGTAAATTAATGGATAGAGATCGTAAAATATCTAACATAAGTCAAGAAAGAAAAAATGAAGAAAATAATAAGTATAAAATAAATGAAAAAGCTGAAGTTAAAAATTTGGCTCTGAAGGTCAAACATAAATTTAGTCACAGATCTAACATGGTAGTATTGCTAACAATCATCATCTTTGTCGTTAGTTGGGTCCCGCAGTTAGGGTTAATTATGGCATATTCAATGACTTGTTACCAGAAGCAACATCACGATAAACAATATCAGGACGAGTGCGTTTACGTTGAAAAAGTGTTAGTATTTTTTCAAATTAATTTTTGTTTATTATCTTTGGTATTCACCCCTTTGGTATACTGTTGGTCGAATATTCGTTTCCGAAGGACTTTACTAAAAGCAATCTTTAAGGACGCAGCTAGAGAGGAAAGAAAAAAAGATATCGTAGCAGCTTTGCAGAAATAAAACAGTACATAAATATACAACTGAAACTCCAGAATTGGAAAAGATGGGAATCAATGCTTACTAAATTGTAGCCTTTCTTGTTTTTAAAGCTAATTTAGGATAAAACCAAATCGAAAGATAATCATGTATTGACAAAGTGTTTATTGTACATTTTAATTAATTTCTCAATAAATTCATTATTCTATTTACTCAAGTTTTATTTGGTGAAAGTAATAGGAATTCCACCACAGCAACTGCACATTACAGTGTTTCCACCACTACAACTCCATCCCAATTTTTTAAAATTTTGGTTAGTTCATAACTCAAATCAATATTTTAATTAAAAGGATTTCACTTAAAATACCATTGTTATTATACATACACTAACGCAAAACCTTGATATTTTTTTGGAAACTAGGTTGGGAGAATGTAAAAAATCAACTCTTCGTACAACCTTCAAGGAAGGAAACCCTCAGAATATAAATCGTCAGAAAAGCGTTAGCTTCTTTTTATCAATATTGTTGTTTACCTTGAATCCTTTTAGCCGGAAAATGTTTTGAAAGGTAAAATTAATAAATGTCTTAAAATATTAAGCATAATATACGCTGAAAGACAGATGTTAGTGGCTTCGACTACCCACTTGTCAGCTTTGAAATTTATCTTTTCTACGAAAACAAATTCTTCTCGTCATTATTCATTCTTGCAAAATAACATTTAACGAGTAATAGCAATATACGTTTATTAAATTTTTCACGATGGTATTTTTTTTAATGAAGGGAAGTTAAATTTCGCTAATATATTACTATAACAAGTATATTGAGCGAGATATGCCGATATATTTTTTTAATGGAAAATTAAAAATCAGTTGCATTCTACAATCTTATTTCTTATTAAAAATAATATATATTGAGGATTTTACAAGGCATTAACATTTCAATTAACGGTATAATAACGAGGTCTCACTCTTATTTGGGTTTAGTTGGAATGGTTATCGCTTTAACGTCATAGGTCTCATGTAGATACTATGAAATGTTACCATTTACTTTCTGCACACTACAACTATAACCTTGAACAATAACTCCCATTCGCTGTTTAGTTTTTGATCTTTCTATCTCCAGGAACATTTAATCTCTCCGTGATGTTTTAATTTGGAGGTTATTATTACATGCCACCAATAATTTCACGCAAATTATTTGAGAATCTTTATTTATAAAAATGTTATGTTGGTCTGTGTACGCTTCAAAATCTTAAAACGTTCTGCAGCAATTGAGCAGAAATTTTGATACGATATATAACTCGCTTCAAATGTTGTGTTTATTTATTTTTGGCATCAGTAACATCGCGGCCACCACGATAAATATACTTTTTTTAACAACCAGCTGTGTACCAGAAACCGCGCCATCTGCCGTAAGAGAGACACTATCTATACTACCTATCTACAACCTCAGTCACCTGTGAAACATTACCTGTTTTCCAATACAATAATTATTAACAAAAACAAACATATCCACTTGCACCACATTCAGAATATTACACAACCTGAATAAATATTTACCTTAATCGAGGAACTTTTCTGTAATCATATCTTAATCGAGCTGGGACGTCCACGAAATCGTAAGTAGAGGTTATTGGGGAATAACAGCACTCATCCAAACTGGGACTGCTCCATTTGATGTAGATTTGGGCGGTAAACAATGTTACAACACAGGTGATCTCCAATCAAGCATTTACGATAGGATTATGTACATGATAAATGACGGAGCTGGGGGAACTTCATGGATGCGTCAGGGGGAACTGCGAAAAAATTTTTATTCGCATAGATTCTGGGAATGGTTTGACCGACAAATGTCGTAGCTTTAGTCTCTAAAACAGTGGATTCCAACCTTTTTTGCTTTTACGTACTCTTAAAAAATGTTGTCCAATGAAAATTACCCCTTCTTCCTCCACATAGATGGGGAAATTACTGCTGGTACTTATTAAGATGAGTTTTATCAGACTTTCAACCACTTGTCCATTTTAACAAGAATGTTCACTCGGTCTTTGACAACGTATTTACAAAGACGACAAGATAAGCAATATCACAGTAACGGAGAAGCTATCTGTGATAACTACAGGTAGATAAGATACCTATCACTTGCTGCAAACCAAACGACGCACAGAAGTAGACAGAATACTATTGAAGTGAAACTTTGAAAGAAACAAAGAAAGCGAAAGAATCTCCGCGTAAGGATATTTAGTGCGATTATGATAAAGATTGGTTACCTGACTGCCTTATAGGTAATGGGTGGAGCGGGGGTGGAGGAACCGGCTGTATTACTATATTTGTATGTCGACAACACGAAAGACAGTTCCCTGAAAGTTTCCTATCGTCAAATTGTAGACCCATTCCTTAATTTGTATTGTTCACCTGAATCTGAATGTTGCTCACCACTATTCTATTCTGTGCTTTCAGTCGCACACAAACATACAAGCTCCCCCAACAACACATCAATTATCTTGCCAACTACTAGTGTAACCTCGTATTTGTTTCAAATCTAAAATGTGAAGTTTGATATCCACCATTACTAGTATTATTTTCACGTACCATCACACAGGCGTCTACGTACCCTTGGGGGTACGCGTACCACAAGTTACTCTAAAGTATTGCAAAACTAAACTTCTGTGAAACGTAAGCTTTCTTTTGTTCCCCACTTCTCATCTAAGCAACAACAATGTGCCCCAGTAAAGCGTAGCAAGGTACTGCTTGTATATCTGAAAAAACGTCCTCCAAATTTAAATTTTTTTCCAACTTCAATGTTGTTATAAAAGTTGTTTTACATTGGTTATTACATTTCGCAGATGTTTGTAATGCGACACAAGAAAATGCGACTTACAATTTGATCATTATGTATGTTGAAAACTATAAATTTAACATAATAATAATTATTGATGAGAATTTATTTAATTGAGACACTAGAGATAACTCAAGTAAAGTTATTTTGAATTGTGTGTCCGACTAATCAGGCGCCAGATTGGAATTAATAATGCTGTGCAGATTGTAAGAGAAGTAAATGGTGTAACTAATATGAGGTCTGCAACAATCGCTGTTAGAGTAGTAACCCTGGAAGCACGAAATTGCGTAATGTGTAATAATGATAACATTTACTATTCATCATTATTTTGGCAGATACAATTAGACTTTGAAAAACTGTTAATTTTTACTGTACTACGATCTTGCTATATTTTTTATTTATGTACCTGATAATAAGTTAATTTCAGGACAATATCCGTTCATATTTTAGTGCATAAACACGTAGTTCGATAGAATCTCATCTAGCCTTGACGAGGGTCAATCAAACTGATGCTGGTCAATGCTCGTCAATGTTAGATGGGATTCTGGTGAAACGTCGGAACTTCGATTTATACGCTACAGAATGAATGGATTTTGTCTGAATATTAACTATTCGTCATATATTTTCATCCGTGAAAGAATACTTATAAACACACACACACACTCACACACGCGCGCGCGCGCGCACGCACGCACACACACACACACAAGCACCTGTACACGCTCACAAAAAAACACACACACACACAAACATAAACACACACGAACACACACACACACCCGCGCACGCAAACGCGCACACGCACATGAACAAGCACACGCGGAATCGCCCGCGCACGCCAAAGCCCACGCTAGGCACACGCACATGCACACATACATACACATACACACACACACACACACACACACACACACACACAAACACACACACACACACACACACACACACACACACACAACTATACGTGTATGTGGAGACTTGGCCGGACGCAAACAGTACACGCCTCTTGTGGATACTCAGATCTAGTGAAGTAATCAACGTGAAATTTTGTATGTAATTGTTAAATATTGTTATTAGCAAATGCACAACTTCTTCGTTCATGTAATTTGAAATTTACATTCACGTGAAATAGATTCCTCCCGAAGGAGGAAGGAGTAACGGTGTGCGTACTCCCTTGTGTTTGGTCTGTTGGAAGGATTCTACCTGTTATCGAACTGAGTCATCACTTTCGTAAGTGCTTAACCCATCGTTGTTTACGTCTGTGCCCATAAGAAGTCAAGATAATGTCTAGTAAGCCCGATAACATGTTGGGCTAGATTAGTTCGATCTGCAAGACTTAGGCTAGTTTCACACTTATACAGCAGTCGTGTTACAGATGTCGTTTAAACGACTCTTGGGGTGAAAACTGATTTGGATATTTCACATTTAAACGACAAAAGTCGTGGTCGTGCAAACGAAACGCGGCAGTCGTGCTATGTTGTAGGTGGTCGTCCATTCCCACTGCAAAGGACGACTGTCGTGGACGTCCGAAAATTCGTAGAAGGCTTGAAGGAGGAAGGGAGAAGGGGACGCTTCACATTAGCACTGCACGACACGACATGTCCAGTAGTTTTCAAGACACATATCATTAAAAACAAATTTAATGTTATTAATTCAACATTTAGGTTGTATGTAACACATATGTTGTCAAAATATGTGTAGGCCTACTGATAGACCATAGCTACTGGGCACCTTGCGGGAATGTGTTCTCTTTTGAGCATATCATCAAAAACGGAAACAAAATTTTTAGTTATATTTGGCTATTGTAATTATAGAAATACTATTATTAATTTTTTATTAGGAAAGATAGTTTGGAATTGTTTCTAAATATATAAAATAAGCGTAGAATAAGCCTACGTGAGCAAGAAAAGAGGATTAGGTTAGGCTGGATATGTTTAAGTGGACCAAGTAAAAGCATTTTCATATTTACAGTGCGTAACTTAGAGATAGTTTTTGTATTATTGTTTCCCCGATTAGCTACCTGAAACGTTTTTATACTTATCTAAACAAAGAGTATGGGAAACAGTTTAAAAATTCTATTTATTGAAAATGCCAAATAGCATTTGTTTTTTAAAGACTTATGAATTTCTAATCTAATCCTCAAACATTATTTTTAAATGATCTTAAGTAGATTAAGCAGTATTATGAATAAGATTAACCCGACTCACTAAACAGTGCCTCTGTACCGTCGTCGGTTGTGATCATTATCTTAGTGGATCTTATTTTCTAATCTATACATTTTTCTCGTTTTGACCTTTCTTTCTCAGAAGAAATTAGCTAAATTTTATAAGAATGGGTGGAGTTGCTGAGAATTGTAATATTTTGTACACATTATAGTGATATATAAACAATTTCTATAGCGAAACATATTTTTCTATAAATGAGGAAGGCTGTTTCGGAAAATGTGTTTCTTTGTCATCTCAAACCGTAACAAATGTCTTGAGTTTATTAAAGCATAAGATGGAAGTAGGGATTAGTTTACATATTTATTATTAAAATAAAATAGATGGTTAGTATGTTACAATATAGTATACAATATTGAGTTATCGTATATTTTTACAATATTTTAACATTGCATATATGATTACACATGCATAAAAATTTGTACACATGTACACACATATGGTCACTAAAATCCAATATATACACGTTTAGTCTAAGACATTTACCGTATTAAATTATTACTTAATGTTATTTATTTGTATACACTAAACATATAAATAAACAAATATAGTAGCGGCTCAACACGAATATAGAAGCAAATAATATCTGAATTTTTATATCACTATTTTGACAATGTGAGAGAATGGTCATGGTCATGGAGAAATAAATGACTATTTCTCTTTATTTATTGTAAGGAGAAAAGTACATTATGTTACTTCGGACAAAGCTGCTAATACGATATTATTTGAGGCTCAATATTTTCAAGATTTTGGAGGTTTTGAAGGACAAACCCTACTGCCCTGAGTTATTTGTTTTTAAGTCACAAATGTAAGTGTTTTAAAGAGATAAAAAACGACTGGATGAAGTAAAACAGTGAAAACTTGTACTCGCGATTGGATCGGTAGTTCACAACAATTTCTAGCCGCTATCACTTACAAAAACACTTCTGAGAAGAGATCACCTTTTGTAGATAGTTTTTCAGATGTACATGTATATGTAAGCGATAAGACATGATATGCAGAATTGCTGTGTCAAGTTCGCCTTTAATCTTGGAACCACTAGCCTTATACACAAGTCTATCTGATATGACAAGGTAAACTGTCGACACTCGGACATTCCTTCTTAGGTCAGGGGTACAAGCTATGTATAGAGAAAAATGAGATTTAAACGTGAATTTTGAAGTTATTTGCCCGAGAGATTTCCAGCTACTGTTTGATTTAGACTTAGCAGTCAAAAAGTAGCCTACATTTTGTACAATTTATATGTTTACGATTGAAATTGTTATACGATAATTTACCATCTATAAATTGTAATAAAAGTTTTTAGCATTCACAAATTTTTACTTTTAACTAAAATTAAACAATTATATCTTGGATTTTTCTACATTTTTTTCTTAATTTATTATATCGCTACGGTATTTAATTCTTGTTACTCTCAAATGTTATTTCCAACTGGAAATTAGAAAATCTTCAATACTTATAATTATATCTAAAATTTCCAGTTTTAGCGTTTTTACAAACCGTAATCTTCTTCTTACCATTATCTGTAGAATATTTATTTACTCATTATTATTTCTATTGAAATTCTATTCTTCCTATCAATTACGATTTGTTAAAAAACCAAAAATCTTTTTTAAATATCAAAAGGAATGAAATTTTGTAGCCCGTGTACAATGAATAATTATCTTGCAATCCTAAAGTTTAGTTTACTTTAAACATTAGCAAATAAAAATAAATAAAAAAACATACACTAAACTCACAACTTTTATTTGATGACAAAGTCATCATCATCAGTGAGTGTTGCTAGTACAAACTCTAACTTACAGCTTGTAATATCTTACTCTTATTAAAAATCAAACAAATTCATCAATTTATTTCCGTGTTTGGGTCAGCGCTGTTAACGTTTATTTATAACGTTTTTAGGTCAGAATAATGACCACCTCCTTCAATAAATACACGAAGCCCGGCTACATTTATTTGTCACTTGCCCAAAATGTGTGTCACGTTTCGGAATTTGTGACCGTTAACATTCAGACCTAATAGATAAAAGATTATGTACATGAATATTGTTAATCAAGTTTTAAATTTAAAAAAAAACACACACATTTGACATTACATTGTGAATAAAACCACAAATACTATTTGTAAAAAGATGAATCGTGTTTCATACAGTAAAGTATTTTTTAATGTTTATGAAGTTTTGTTTCTAAACAGATGTATATTATTTCCAAATATGGAAAGTGAAGAACCAAGTTATATCACCTTTCAAAACATTTCAGTTAGCCTTAATGCAAAAATATATATGCAAAGTAATGTAAAAACAAAATTCTATTAAAAAAATATAAGGATAACCTGCATGCAATGATTACAAATCAACATTAAAATTGTAAACTTTAACTACGAAAAACATATTTTAATAATAATATACTACCTGGTAAAAATGTTTGTAACTGTCTAAGACAATTATCTTTAACCTCAAAAATGTAACTAAATACAAGATATTAAACCCAAATAATTAAATAAATTAAGAAAAATTGTTCAGAGATATACAATAAATATATATTAAAATAATTAGTCTGGGTTTTGTGATTTTAAAAAGAATAAATTGAATAGCCTCTTTGGCACTACATGATATGTGGTTTTAAACAACTAATTAGTGTAAAGATATTGGCGTCGGGTATGTGTCTGAAGTCGTCACAAGACACTCTCCACAAGAAGTGTGCCATGCCAAAAAACCCCTAAACGTACCACGAACAAAAAGTGTGTGCAAATTCCAGTTCCTCATAAAAGCTCGCCCACAAGTAAAAGTACACACTGTACACACCGTTTGGCGACGCTAACGCTCTGTGGTGCTAAAACTAGGAAGCGTTCAGAGGTGTGCGAAAAACAGTCGTATGCAAAATAATGACGTTGTGGGGTCACCTTCAAAAATTAAATTAAACATGTTTTCTGATGATAAGACATATAGATAAACTAGTTTCAGCTATTAAAACCATAGGTGGCGTTTTGGGGACTCCCCACAAAAATTGGCGACCCCACAATGCGCTCCCTTTGCAGATGAAACTCCCGACAAGTGTCCTCTTACAAACACACACACACAAAGGCCTAAAGTTTTAAACAGGATTTTCCTGAATGTAACCAAAAAGGTATATGTTTTAAGAAATTATTCACTTGATACTTATGTACTACTTTAAGTCAATTTCATTTTAGATAATATATAATGGTAATTTGCCTATATTATATTTAGATTTTATGTCAAGTAAATGCTATGTATGATTAACCTGTTGAAAATGTAAATAAAATAATACAATATGGAATGATGAATTTGACCAGAAATATATAATGTCAGTAATATAATCTTCAATTTTACGCTTTTAAAAACATTCATGGGAGCTATATCTAGTCATAAGGAGCAAGTTATCGTAGTTTAGTTGTCTGGGATAACCTGTGATTAGTGGCAAGAGCTGAGACCAGGGAGAGGAACCTTTAATGAAATAAGACTTCTATGTACTTGCATGGAAATTGTGGGGGTAAGGATGAAATGATCAAACTTTAGTTGTCTGACATGTGTTGTGTGTGATAGCAATAGGTATGATCAGACGCAGATTTCATCAACGAAATACAACTTTTTAGAACACTCATATAAACTATATGTAGGCATAAAGAGTAAGTACCGAACTTCAATTGTTTGGGATGTGCTGTGAGTAAATAAAAAAAGCTGTGTTCAGGAAGGAAAAACCTGAAGAAAACAAAAGTTTTAGGAACTTAAATGGAAATTTTATGAGGCTGTAAGGAGGAAATGCTTAAACGTCAATCGACCGAAATGTTCTGTGTGTTGAGAAGAGGTATGTTCAGAATGAGAGACCTTCAATGAAATAACCTTACATGGAAATGATTTGTGACGATAAGGGGTAGCTTCCTCTTATCGCATATCTATTGCTTGGGGTTTGCTGTGAGAAGTTACAAATGCTGTGATCATGAAGATAAACCTTCAATGTAATAACCTTACATGAAAATGATTTGTGACGATAAGGGGTAGTTTCCCCCTTCGCCTTTCTATTGCCTGGGGTTTGCTATGAGAAGTTACAAATGCTGTAATCAAGAAGATAATCCTTAAA
The DNA here is from genome assembly GCA_036971475.1 of Prosapia bicincta. NCBI lineage: Eukaryota > Metazoa > Arthropoda > Insecta > Hemiptera > Cercopidae > Prosapia > Prosapia bicincta. The sequence continues at coordinate 63,047,681 of JBAIZL010000002.1, forward strand.
ATTAAACAACACTCTTTAGCACTTATACTTTGTTTAAATGCATTCAATGTAAATAATATTTAATTAAATTAAATTGAAATGAATATGTAAGCAGTATTTATATAGAGAATGATAATATTTTTTTGCAAGAAACAACATGGCCCTAATAGCCAACTTTGCCCTATCATTGTCGCAATAAAAAACTCTACTACGAAATATTGAAGCTACGAGATATCTTTGAGAGCTCATTAAACACTTTATTTTAGGTTTAAGCGATTTTTCTTGAATATAGGCATAAGTTATAGCCTATATTCTAGGCTCTATTTTGTAGTTTTGCATCTCATGTATGCGGTTGTCACTAAAAGAAGGCCTTTCTTTTTTACATTCTTTTTACAACATTCTATATCCGTATTTATTTAACAGCTGTAAATCTATTGCCATCTCCATTTATATAAAAAAATCTGTATTTTTTTGGATTTTTTTTGAAAGTTTGAAATTAATATGAAAACTGTTTTATAACTAAGCTTTTTCAGCCGATAAAATATTGAACAGAAATTTTAACATCCTCCTAGAGAGGGTGTAGCTTATAAAACCCCATTTCAACTCTTATGACTCTAAAACCCCCTTTAAGTCCTATTAATCCTAAACCCCTTCATGTCTTATAACTTCTAAAACCTCTTTTCACTCCTGAAACTCCCTTTGCCTGGTCCCCTGTTACAGAATTATCACTCAATATAAATAAAATATTTGATTTCTGTTTTCCAGTTTCTCTTTGTGTGCTAAGTTTATAAAACTATATCATACAAGTGATCGTACTTATTGAAGTTAGACGTAACCTGTTCTTATCACATGAAACATCTCTCTTGCGTGCATACAAATGACTGCAATTATATACTTCCATGAATATACATGTATACATTACCATGACATACTTTTAAAAAAAGTAAAGCATTTAGATTTTAGTAACTTTAATAGATGATATTAGCAGATAAACTTAGGATTTGAACAGATAAGAAATGTAAACCTTAATGAGTTTTTAAAAGAACGAAAGAAGCATGTAGTAAAATAGTCTTTATGGTGAAAGCCGAGTGTTAAAAGAAAGTAAGATATACGTATGGGGTTTTAAGTTACGAGTAGGTTTAAAAATTATGCTTAAAAACCTTTTAATTTTTAAGAATTGTAGGTTTTGAATGAACAGACAAAATGAGAAATATTTATCCTTTAAAAATAATGTACGTATTTTAAAATACAAATAAACTAAAATAAACAATAAATAAATAAATAATATAAAGTAAAATATGATAAGCCATTAAACACAAATCGTTCTTTTAAACATAAATAGGAAAAACCTGGAAATAAGCGTCGTAGAAGAAGATAAAATATATTAAGGAAAATTCTCCATGGGTAGAGAAAAGTTTTAATACACTAGAGAAACTTTAGGCGTATGCTTCAAGGCGTAAATTACAATGAATCAACAATGGCCGAGTTAAATGCAATTATTTTTTACAGGATATAAAACAAAATATGCAGTAAAACCAACTGCCTTATGAAATGGTATTTCCCCATACAATATTCATTATTTATATGTATATATGAATACTCTTTTCTCTACAATCATTTTGCACCTTTATGTAAAATTTGTATCTCCATTTACTCTAATATCAAGGTTCAGGTAAAATGAATGCTTAACATTTCTAGCTAATTTGTTCTCAATGCTGAATACAACAGCGCTACGAAGTCAAACGGCCGTTTCATTCATGTTATACTTGCAGTAAAAGCTTTCATTCAAGCTGAGTACAGTGTGAATTCGATAACAAACCAGCGCCAAAGATTAACGTTTGTGGTTTTTGTGCACGACCATTTGAGAGATATACGAGCATATAATGTTCTCCTTTCATTGACCGATGAATGAAGTCTGATAGCCTACAGTTTATATTGTGAGTACCTGTCCTAATCTGGGATACATCCTTTAAACTTTGCAATTCTAATTTCCATTGTAATAATAACGATTTTAAAATGTATTATTGCAATAATGTGGTAATAATTTTCATATATATATATATATATATATATATATATATATATATATATATATATAAGGCAATAACCTGACGATCGAGTGTGATCATGTCACAGCCAAATTTATAAGAGCTAGTGACTTGAAATTTGTAGGGAACTTTACTATAACACGTTACTGCATTTAAAGAAAGGAGTTTGGTAAAATATTGATTTTAAAAGAGAAAATCGTAATTAAATTTGTGGAGATTTTTCACCTAGCATAAAATTTTCAACGAGAGTATGACAGTATAATTACGTGCTTGCGGGCAAAGCATTTGTTCACAAAATCTCTTCTACAACGAAAATAAATTATCAACTTATTAACAAATCAACCGATATGTTTTCAATATTAAAATTGCGCAGGAATACCTGACTGATTCCTGATCGACTTAATTAACAACGCACATCAGAAACTATTTCACATAGAATTTAGAAATTTCGAGGATAGATCTATTTTTTTTTAACAAAGAGAAAGACTATGACCGGATTTACAGAATTTTAGGCTCAACAAATAATAAAAAAGCCAAAAAATTTAGATTTTTCTGAATATATAAATACAGTAAACTCCGGATTATCCGTGGGCGGTTTAACCGGTTTGCGGATTATCCGGGGTCTGCCATTGTTTTACAAATATCCAATTTTTATTAAAATCAGATTCATGTGTTTAAATTTCCAAACGGTGAATTACGGTGTAAATACATATTAGGCTTAATAGAAGTTAAGATGAAGGGAATAGATATGTAAATATGTACGTACTAATTTTTACATTACAAGAATGTAACATATACTGGTAGTTAATTTCACAATATATGAATTAACGACTTTGTGCTCTAATTAACATGTTTCATTCTTTATTTAAAGTTCATAGAGGAAGTAGCAACGTAAGATCCTAAAAAAGAGGAGCACTAAGAAGCAATAAGGCAAAATACATATTGAAAGAGAAAAATTAAAAATGTAAAAATGATCACTTTTGAAAAATAAATCCTCAAATAGCATATAGGAGGGAGTTTTCATGTTTTAGCTTTGAAGTCGAATTTAAAAAATCCCTAAATGTAAAAATCGGAAAATTCTAAATTTTACCATTGATTTTACCAACTATAAACGAAAACCTCGATAAAGTAAAATCTAAAAGTTTATATGTAATGAAAATTTTAAATTTGTTAACTTACAAATTATTTAAATATTTCGACAACATAAACACGATATTTAAGTGTTTGATCATTGACGGTGCCTTTCGTGCCACAGACTTTGTTTTATTACTTTAAAAAAATATTTCGTGAGCGAAACCACGACAAGGGCTGCGAGTTTTAAGTAAACCATCAAAGTCGATAACAATAAGTGCTCAACAAGTTTTTAACATATAAAAGGTTTCTGCAGCTAGTAGAAGCTTAGTTATGTCTTACAGAAATGGAAACTTATGAGTCATCAGTGAAGATGTCTTCAGTTTTCCCCCCTCCTCGTCTCGAGACAATAATGTCAATGGCCGTTCGATTAGTTCACTTTGTGTTTATAAGAATTCAAATTTTTAATATATTGACAAAATTTTGAACAATAACTTGTGCGTTTTCACCTAAATAGTTTGTAAGTTTATGGTTTATGCAACATTTTGAAGAAACACGTTTGCTACTTGTCAATCAAACCGTCCCGAATCTTGTTGGTAGTGATACTATAATATCATTAGATACATATAAAATATTTATAAATGCTTATGAAATATCAATTAAAATTTCAAATACTAATATGAAAAGTGGACCACCTGGAGATAAAATGATTTCATCAATTTAAAAAAAAAACATATTCGTTTTGATGGAAATTCGCAATTCTCCCGAGAGATAGAAAGTTGTAACAGTATAATACTTATCTCCATACCCGAAGGGAATTTCCCAGAAATAGTTTATAGAGATTTATTTGAAAGGAAAATATTTTAGCATACATTCAAAACAATGATACATTTCTTTAAACAAATATATACCCATATTATTAGTACATTACCAATTTTAAATATAATAATGTTAATATAATACCTCTTAATTTAATTAAATCAAATCCCAAATTAATTCAAGGTTTTTGAAATTTGCAACACATGAATTACAAATATGTCGTTCAAATTTTAATTATTGTTACAAAAATATATGGAGAAAGGGATTTAGTAAACGTCAAACATATGGTATGCAAGGCCACGGATAAGTTGGTAGGCTATATAAGTTAATTTAATTCATAGAAAATAATAAATGAAATACAGTTTATAATAATGAAAAGTACTATTTGCATTTCTAACTACAACAATAACAGATAAATATGTTCAACAAAAATAAATATGTTATTGTTTATGATTAAAAGAATTTAGGCATCTAAAAAGTAATAAATATAATAGTATCTATTTAAACCATTAATTAAATTTTGTATTTGCTTTCTGTCAATTTATTTCAACAATAATTATTTGGTTTGAAATATTTCTGAAATTTTGGATAAGCTAATGGACAATAGTGCTATAATTTTAATTTAATTATTGTAATTAAAGTTCATTATATAAAAAAAAATTATAAATACGATGTAAAATATAATAGAATTAAAGTTAGGTATTTCTAAATGTCTAAAATTAATCGCTATTTTAATTTAGAATCAGTAATAAACGTTTAGTAGCAAGCTTTAAGCTATTTCAATTTTTCAAAGAAACCAAAATTATTAATAACTAATTAACTAAGCTATCACGAATGTTCCTATTTTGTGGGTTGATTATTGATTAGATGATATTTTAATAAAACTTGGATTACTTTACGAACATTCTATCTGTTAATTTATATTTCTAAGCAAAATCACCACTCCACGACATGCTAACCACACCATAAACTAACATCCTCCTAATTTTGTACACTTCGTGTATAATAATAGTCTGTTGTAAAATTATTAATCCAATATCTTTTGTCAAAGACAGAAATATGCAACCAACCAATCACGGTAATTTATTTATGAAACACTGCGTAATTAACTCAGCTACGTAAAAATGTGTTTTATGATGACTTTACTGTATATGCGCAAACTTTTTACTTTTGAATTTTTTTGTTATTGGTTGGTATAAATTAGTTTGTGTCTATAAAGGACATAAATTAAAGAGTAAATTACAAAAGGTTTGAAAAGGAACCAAGTTAATCATTGGGAGAGCAAAGTCGATTTCTGTCGGTAAAACTTAAATTGCAATTAGGCTGTTTGCAAAGAGATTTGATACGAGGTTAAATATTATTTTGAGAAGAATAATTATTTATAAATTTAGATTCAGCAATTTCATGATTATTAAATTACGTGGTACAGTGCATTTCTCAAGGAAAATTCACAATTATTAATGATGCAACTGTAACCCAAACTACATTTCACGTTGGCATTTATTATTTTATCCTTATCAAGTATAGATATGTTTAGTAAATAAAACGGTTTCTGTTAAATTTGGCCTGAAATCTACCCTAATTTATATACCTAACCTACCACTAACCCACCACAACTGCTAATATTCTTTCCCATTCATTTATTCAATTAAAAAATACCATATATTTTAATATTTACATTACTTATATTACATTTGGACTATAAGTGTAACACATTAAATCGTTGTAAGATTTATTTTAAATAAATTCTTAAGAAATTTAGGTGTTGAATATTGCAGTTATCTGTTACATAATTAATAAAGTAACCTGCAAAGTCAAGAGCATTCCTAAATTGAACTTGAAAATGGTGCAACCAATAAATTTACCAATTGTTTTAAAATAATATAAATCAAATTTTAATGTACAAAATTTACATATAAGACTAAAGAAAAAAAGAAAATACATTTAGAAACGTTTACACTGTTTTAGATCTGGTTTTTATATTTGTTTAACATGTTAAGAATTTACAGAAAGGTTTTCACTATTTATTTTAGTATTTATGGCATTGACATATGATACACACAAAGATACACACTCTTATATTAATTAAAATACATTTCAATTTAATTTATCTAACAGTTGAAACTTTGTTATTGCATCCCACGGATTAATCATAACTTCCTGCATTATTAAAATATGAAAACTTGTGCTATTTTGCCATCCCGAGGTAAATTTTGAAAGTTAAATTTTGATTTCACATCACCTTACATAAAATTAATAACTTGTCTAAAACTGGTATTTAAGTTGTACGGCGTGGCTCCTGATTCAGGCTTTGCCATTATTCATTTTGGATACGTGTTGGCTAGGGAGCTCGCCCGATGTTGACTAATCAGTGATGAAACGTTTTTAAACATAATAAAGGAAACTTGTAGACACTTTTTAACATAATTGATTTAAATCAAATTAAATCTGTTAAAAATAAAATTTGTTCTTGATACGCCCCATTTTGCAGCCTCCTTTCGGTTCGAAGACCTGACCGAGAAGAGAGTGTTTAGAGTTCACGTTCCGATTCCTGACCTTCTGCACAAATTTCTAGCGCATTTTTAATTTTCAGCTGTTTTCATAAAAAAAAGGTTGGTGGAAATCATATCTCAACCAGTATTACAGTACATAGAATTATAATTTACATTAAAATTTTTTTTTTTAACTAATATCTTGCCTTGTTTTCTGATGCTGCTGTAATATGTAACATTTTTGTTTAAAATAATGTTATATAAGAACAATGTGTACTATGAGAACCAGACGACTTTAACCCAACGAATTCACTCGTTATGCTGTTGCACATTAAACAAGGATGATAATTCCTATTTTAGTATGAAATTTTACTTTTAATTCCAAATAAGCGCGTAGTAGCACTATTAGTGTTAATAATATAGTTGATATTTACACTAATATTAAATGGAAGAAAATTCAAAGGAAAAAAGTTTACCTAATTTGGTAAATTATTTAACATCCCAAAGTTGTAACCTCTCTTGGGTAATAATAACTATGCCTTTGTCAAATTTTATACAAATATTGTCACTTTAAATCGTGTTATATTAAACATGTTTTTTTAATGTTTAGTATTGATGGTATAATTTTGAACTACTAACTCAAATTTCCTCAAAGATTTTATTAATTATTTTCAGATATAAGAGATCAAGACTGTCTAAGGATTACTCCAAATTTAAAACAAGTTTATTTTATCGAGCAAATATTGAACTGGAGAACAGTTGTAATGAATGGCTTTATGTTTAGGTGCTTCCAGTTTTCTATCAACAATATTTCTATTAGGCTATATCTGAACTGTGAATCAAAGCATTATATTTTTGTTCCCAAGTAATTTGTTTGTAAGGTAGGTATGTATTAGGTCTGTTGTGCATTTGCATTTGAGGGAACTTGAAGATAATATTGCAATACAGTAAATAAAAATTTGTTAAAGAAATGTTTGCATTCCAATTTGAACGTAAAGATTTTGATTTATCATTGAATTTCAAACTTTTTGTTATTAATTATTTTATGAATAAAAGGGACTGGTTAGACACCCACTAACCTCCTTATAAGATAAACTCATAAGAAATCCGCTAAAATTCTTATAAGATGGACCCATCAGAAATCTGCTAACGTTCTGATTAGCTGGACCCAAAAGAAAACTATTATCTTTCGGATAAAATGGACCCATTAGGAACCTGCTAACCTTCTTATAAGGTCGACCCTTAAGGAATCCGCTAACGTTCAGATAAGTTGGACCCATGAAAAACATACTAGTCGTCGAATAAGGTGGACACATGAAAAACATACTAGTCGTCAAATAAGGTGGACACATGAAAAACATACTAGTCGTCGAATAAGGTGGACACATGAAAAACATACTAGTCGTCGAATAAGGTGGACACATGAAAAACATACTAGTCGTCAAATAAGGTGGACACATGAAAAACATACTAGTCGTCAAATAAGGTGGACACATGAAAAACATACTAGTCGTCAAATAAGGTGGACACATGAAAAACATACTAGTCGTCGAATAAGGTGGACACATGAAAAACATACTAGTCGTCGAATAAGGTGGACACATGAAAAACATACTAGTCGTCAAATAAGGTGGACACATGAAAAACATACTAGTCGTCAAATAAGGTGGACACATGAAAAACATACTAGTCGTCAAATAAGGTGGACACATGAAAAACATACTAGTCGTCAAATAAGGTGGACACATGAAAAACATACTAGTCGTCGAATAAGGTGGACACATGAAAAACATACTAGTCGTCAAATAAGGTGGACACATGAAAAACATACTAGTCGTCGAATAAGGTGGACACATGAAAAACATACTATTCGTCGAATAAGGTGGACACATGAAAAACATACTAGTCGTCGAATAAGGTGGACACATGAAAAACATACTAGTCGTCGAATAAGGTGGACACATGAAAAACATACTAGTCGTCGAATAAGGTGGACACATGAAAAACATACTAGTCGTCAAATAAGGTGGACACATGAAAAACATACTAGTCGTCGAATAAGGTGGACACATTAGAAATCTGTTGAACTTTGGAAGGGCTGGACCGATAAGAAACCCAGTAACTTACGGATATTTTGGACCAAAAGAATCCCAGCTTTTAAAAGGTAAAAATAGATAAAATCAATTATCACTCTTTAATTTCCTTATTATTATTGATAATTATAATGTATTAATATATATATATATATATATATATATATATATATATATATTTATTTATATATACATAGTTTTTTACTCATAAATTTTGTCAGTTTTCATTATATGAATACCAATCATTATCAGTGAATTGTAAGAATGAAAAAAATTGTTACTAACTGAAATACCAAGTAAAGATCGTTAATTTTGAAACCCCTGTATTTAAAATGCATCCTGTTCCTTTAACACATTTGATGGTTATTTCAAATTATTATATGAATTGTTTACACCTTGCTCGTTATGAAATCAGAATTTATTGCATTTTCCTACGGCATTCTTTGCGAGTGGCTCGACAAGTCAGAGTTTGAAGTTTTGCTTTTATCTAACACAACCTCTAACAATATATTTGTACAGTCGATGCAAATAATCGTGTTACATTTATGCCATTAGTTTGCGTTGTTTAATGGAGAAATTTGCATTCAACAGACGACGTTTTAAAGGCGGCAAGTGAGTGTACAGTAAACAAGGGAAGTGTGTCTAAAGTTACTATGTGTCGGATAGGTACTTGAAATGCTTTATATAAGTAGTCTCGTCTCACTGAAACGATAATTACAGTGTTTAACATTCATGCCAGTTTTCCACAATTGTTGAACATAATGTATTGTTCTAAAATAGTTTTCTACAATGATTTCTAAGAAAAAGTATTTTTCAACTATAGGTTCGAAAAGTTTTATTTCATTACAAATTTATTTTTTTATATCGCGATCATTATATTCCATTTTCATCTTTATAAATTATAGAAAGAATTTAATGCAATAAATTGATATATTATTATTATTGTTATTATTAATAATAAATAAATTTACAATTTTAAAATATTTTTTTATTATTTTTAACAGTTTGCCTAGTAATTTAATAAAAACAGTTTCACAAAAGAATGTGTAAATACCGTTTCGGCATAATTGACTTTAATTAAATTTAAAAAAGCTATAGTTGGTCTAATATTTATTCCGTTTATGCTATAGGTTTACTAGAAGATACACATGTTATAATTCTAGGAAGGGTTTTAATAACGTTTTCAGGCCAGAAACCAAAAGAAATAGATACATAATACATCAAGAGATACATTCACATATCTCCATACATTAACAGGTAAAGATACGTTGGATGACTTCATTTCAGTTATGAAACTGAATTCTTGTCTTAAACGTTCACTAGCAAACCGTTTTCTACTCTATGTCAATATGGACTTTATTATTTATTTTCACATGTACAATATATTCCCTACGTAACAGACGTAAACCACATAATATATACCCTAAGCAATATATATATGTATTGTTACATCTAGTAACTTTATATTTGTTAGACAGTTCTTTTGTCACTCTTAGTATTGTAATTCCTGAGGATGTTAATAATGTCAACCAACGAAAAGCTTTGAGTGTGTTATTCAATCAATTATTCCTGTAATTAGTGTAAATTATTCAATCTTAAAAATATATATATATATATATATATATATATATATATATATATATATATATATCACTTTCACTAGATGTACTTAAACAACAATCTTACTTGGTATTTATACTTAGTATTTACTACAAGTAAGTCTACTACAACCCCCGGTCAGTGATGCTCGACAATGAAGATACTACCAATCTTTGAAAGTTAACTTGCATAAATACCAAGTACGATTCTTGTACATATAGTGAAAGTGATTAGTGAATACAAGAAAACAGTGTTATAATTGTATATATATACATATATATATATACAATAAACGTTAACTGCGAACGATATAAAACTGTTTTGTAACTGATATATTAATAATGAAATACGATGAGCTGGAAATACAAAAAATTACATTAAAAGCAAAATGCTAAACCAAACCCTAAAAAATTTTGTTTTAATAAAGTATATTCGTTATACGAGTATTTAAAAAAAAAGGATCCATCAGTTAAAATAGGTTGTAATTTTGTTATATATAATCAAGAGCACAGTGGTACTATATATTACAATAAGAATATTGTCAAAAACCCAAAAAACCACAAAAATAATCAAAGATTAAACCCTGAACTTCAGTTTTTAAGGAATTGGATTCAAGATCTTAGTTAACTGTTGTTTTCGTTAATTTTGATTATGTTGTCGTATTGGAGTTTTGCCAATATGTTTTTTTGTAATAATTGTGATGTTTATAAAATTAAATGAAATGTCTGTAATAATACATGTGTAGGTCAAACAAAAACGTTGTTAAAGAAAAATTGTTGTCAATAAAATATTATCAATTTAATAAAAAAAAGATCATAATGTTATGTCCTTATATATTTCAGAATTTGAAAATAAGATGAATTGGAATAGTGTATTGATTTTATATAAAAAAAATGTATGAAAAAACCCATTTCCTGAATTGATAATTTAAGAAAAAGGCAAATAAAGTTTTAATAGAATCAATTTTTAAAAGGTTTTTATATTGTTGAGGAGGACAATAAAAAAGATATTGAATGTAATAGTTATGTGATATATTTAGGATATTAGTAAAAGTAATGAAAAGTTGATAAAAATTTGAAACTTTATATTCTCTTAATTTTTATAGTAATAATAATCTGAATTAATAGTATGTATCTAGCAGAATAATTAAAGTTTGCCTAGACAATATTGTAGAAACAATAACGTTTGCAAAATAATTACAATATTAGAAATATTATTATTAAATGTCTTTTAAAAAATAATATATACACGACAAATTTAAAATATAATATAATTTTGTTAAATAACTGCCCTTGAAGATGGCATTGTTTAGATGTCGAAACGTTTGGCGATGAGTTTGCATTGTTTACTAAGTCTGAGATTTGGTCGAAGACTATCTACTAATCAATATGTATAACAGACGTTAAAATATTCTACAAAATAAACATCTCTAATCTTTCTTTAATCATCGGAACATATTTAATTTCAAAAACCACTGTAGTTGAAAACTATCAAATGTTTTTACGGAGTATGTTTTACGACTCCATTGCTACACTCTAGATAATATAATTCTAACAAACTGAAATTCTTCAGTAAATCATTCCAAAAATGACAATGGAGTTTAATTTATAGAAAATATTTTGTACTTATTTTCATGTTTTTAACACACACACACACACACACACACACACACACACACACACACACACACACACACACACACACACACACACACACACACACACACACACACACACACACACACACACACACACACACACACACACACACACACACACACACACACACACACACACACACACACACACACACACACACACACACACACACACACACACACACACACACACACACACACACACACACACACACACACACACACACACACACACACACACACACACACACACACACACACACACACACACACACACACACACACACACACACACACACACACACACACACACACACACACACACACACACACACACACACACACACACACACACACACACACACACACACACACACACACACACACACACACACACACACACACACACACACACACACACACACACACACACACACACACACACACACACACACACACACACACACACACACACACACACACACACACACACACACACACACACACACACACACACACACACACACACACACACACACACACACACACACACACACACACACACACACACACACACACACACACACACACACACACACACACACACACACACACACACACACACACACACACACACACACACACACACACACACACACACACACACACACACACACACACACACACACACACACACACACACACACACACACACACACACACACACACACACACACACACACACACACACACACACACACACACACACACACACACACACACACACACACACACACACACACACACACACACACACACACACACACACACACACACACACACACACACACACACACACACACACACACACACACACACACACACACACACACACACACACACACACACACACACACACACACACACACACACACACACACACACACACACACACACACACACACACACACACACACACACACACACACACACACACACACACACACACACACACACACACACACACACACACACACACACACACACACACACACACACACACACACACACACACACACACACACACACACACACACACACACACACACACACACACACACACACACACACACACACACACACACACACACACACACACACACACACACACACACACACACACACACACACACACACACACACACACACACACACACACACACACACACACACACACACACACACACACACACACACACACACACACACACACACACACACACACACACACACACACACACACACACACACACACACACACACACACACACACACACACACACACACACACACACACACACACACACACACACACACACACACACACACACACACACACACACACACACACACACACACACACACACACACACACACACACACACACACACACACACACACACACACACACACACACACACACACACACACACACACACACACACACACACACACACACACACACACACACACACACACACACACACACACACACACACACACACACACACACACACACACACACACACACACACACACACACACACACACACACACACACACACACACACACACACACACACACACACACACACACACACACACACACACACACACACACACACACACACACACACACACACACACACACACACACACACACACACACACACACACACACACACACACACACACACACACACACACACACACACACACACACACACACACACACACACACACACACACACACACACACACACACACACACACACACACACACACACACACACACACACACACACACACACACACACACACACACACACACACACACACACACACACACACACACACACACACACACACACACACACACACACACACACACACACACACACACACACACACACACACACACACACACACACACACACACACACACACACACACACACACACACACACACACACACACACACACACACACACACACACACACACACACACACACACACACACACACACACACACACACACACACACACACACACACACACACACACACACACACACACACACACACACACACACACACACACACACACACACACACACACACACACACACACACACACACACACACACACACACACACACACACACACACACACACACACACACACACACACACACACACACACACACACACACACACACACACACACACACACACACACACACACACACACACACACACACACACACACACACACACACACACACACACACACACACACACACACACACACACACACACACACACACACACACACACACACACACACACACACACACACACACACACACACACACACACACACACACACACACACACACACACACACACACACACACACACACACACACACACACACACACACACACACACACACACACACACACACACACACACACACACACACACACACACACACACACACACACACACACACACACACACACACACACACACACACACACACACACACACACACACACACACACACACACACACACACACACACACACACACACACACACACACACACACACACACACACACACACACACACACACACACACACACACACACACACACACACACACACACACACACACACACACACACACACACACACACACACACACACACACACACACACACACACACACACACACACACACACACACACACACACACACACACACACACACACACACACACACACACACACACACACACACACACACACACACACACACACACACACACACACACACACACACACACACACACACACACACACACACACACACACACACACACACACACACACACACACACACACACACACACACACACACACACACACACACACACACACACACACACACACACACACACACACACACACACACACACACACACACACACACACACACACACACACACACACACACTGCAACGGGGTGAGAGACCGTCGCAAGTGGGAAATAAGTAATTTCCTGTTTTTTAGAAATAAAGCTGTTTTTAAAATAATCAAGTAGGGAATTATACAATTAATAAAGAGGGAAAAATTAAATAAAACAGTAAATAGAATAGTTAAGCCACATTAAAGAATGTTATAAAATGAATTTGTAATAACTAACTAAATTTGAACATCGAGAGTGAAGCGAAAAAATTCTAAGTGCCTAAAAAAGCTATTTTTCGAACCAAACCACGTAGAACTTTCATCGACATTTTAAAAGAACCACAATAACCTAGAATGAACATTAGAGAAAACAGAATTCAAAAAATTTAAGAAACAAAAAAGTTACAGCCGTTTAAATAAAATAGACATTTTTCAGTGTTCTAAAATTAATTATCAAACTATGCAAGCTAAAACAGTTTCGTTGCCCGACTTGCCTGTACAAGGAATAAATCGAGTGATAGCAAGCTTTGCAGGCGGGGTGCGGTAGGTTAAATTCACCGCTATATATACTTGGTCTCTAAGCCTTTAGGGACAGTCTGTAAAAATTTTCTAACACGAGGTGCCGCGGGACGCTATGCTGGACCGCGAGTAGAGACCGTCAGTAGGCCGGATGGACCATAACCTCAGCGCTTTCGACATCCAGGACCACCGAGGATGAAGGCTCCAGACTCAGCCTCCAGGACGCTCGAATAGAGGGAAACCACCACCGACGAACCAGGGATGGCGACTTCCGGTGTCCAAGGACCAGGGAATCCAGACGAGGGACCCCAAGGACCGGCAAGAACATCTTTGGCAAGTCATTTTCTTTATTCGAAATCAGTCACGTCAAATTTAGTTAGTTAATTTTATTAAATTCAAACAAATTTGCAAGCTTAAAACAATGACTTCACTCTTTATAAAATTTTAATAAATTGTATGCTAAGTAAACGAATTTATGTGCTCAGAATATTTAAAATAACGAATATTAAAATTACAAAAGGTTTTTGGCCATAAGCCGTTTATTTAAAGAAAATGAGAAATTTTCGAATATAATAGACTTAAAAATTAAAGGTTACAAAATATGAATTTACCAATTCCATATAGGAGATAAAATATTATTATGTGTAATTTTGAAAATAATTTTATGTTATGTTATCAATCTATATGCAAAGTATAATTTTTTAAAGCATAAGAAACAAGAAGTAACTCAGTGAATTGTTTTGCTAATATAATTGTGTAATACTTTGAAGGATAAATTTTCTTTTTTATTTCAATAAATAGAGTTAAATATGTCATAAAAATCAACATTATTTGCATTCCATCCTGTGTCAAATAACCAATAAAAACTGTTTAGCTTTTTCCAACTAATATAAAAATGATTATCAAATCAGTAAACAAATTTAATTAAATTTCATTAAATGGCAATAGATAAAGCCTAATGTTTTAAAGAGTTTCTCTCTACTAATTTCATGAGCTAGTCTAAAGATTAGTTGGTTTTTTGTAATAAAAGTCCAGAGATTTATCTACTGGCAGATTGTGTTTAAGAGGACACAGGAGCCTTTTAAAATAGGTATTTTTAAACACAATCATATTTTGCACGTTCTCTTGCTGTTTCTGCAGATCATCATCAGGTGGTAAGACTCTGTGTTTTTTATGTGTATTATTCTAAATGTGTTTCTTTCTAGCTGACTATTAATGTGACATGTGTGACTATACTGAGACCATACACAATTGATAAATTTTTTTAGGAGGGTTTATATGTACTTTAAATAGTAGTCAGCGGGAATAGGCTTGTTGTGGGTTTGGCCCTACGAGCAGGAAACATACACTTAACTCTGGGAGTTTAGCACGGTTTTACCAGCAGGGTGATAGGCAGAGTTTTGGTTGTTTATAAATATGTTTTCTTGTAAACAATTAAATTTTAGTATTCTGCAAGAAAGGATTTAAACAACACAACAAAACGACCGCGTGTTGCTGCGGTGGTAGGGTAGGGTAAGAAGAGGTGAGGTGGGGGGACGTTGCAGAATTGGCGCCCGAACAGGGACTTTGAACAGGTTCCCTATATCAAAATTGAATAATTAAATAATAGAAATGAATCGAGATAGTTTAAATAAATGAAGTCAAAATGTTTTAAATAATGTAATTAAAATTTGTAAATAGTAATATAAATTGAACAAATCCAAGAGCATACGAATAAAAATAAAATAAATAAAATAAATAAATTGGAATAAAGATTTAGTCGAAAGAGCGGGTAGGAACCATCTGGCCTAAACCAAATGATTTAGTCGAAAGAGCGGGTAGGAACCATCTGGCCTAAACCAAATCAAAAAGAAAGAAATAAGGAAATAAATAAATAATTGAATAATAAATAGTATATCAATATGTCTAAACCCGAGATAGATAAATTGATGGCCTTTTTCAAGGCAAAGGAGGAAAAAGACAAAGAAGAGCGAGAGAAAGAGAAGGCGGAAGCGAAACGATTGAGAGAGGAAGAGAGACAATTGAGAGAGAAAGAGAAGGCGGAGGAGAAACGATTGAGGGAGGAAGCAGAACAAAGGGCGAAGGAGAGAGAGGACAAAGAAAAACAATTGAGAGAGGAAGAGAGACAATTGAGAGAGAAAGAGAAGGCGGAAGAGAAACGATTGAGAGAGGAAGAGAGACAAAGGGCGAAGGAGAGAGAGGACAAAGAAAAACAATGGAGAGAGGAAGAGAAACAATTGAGAGAGAAAGAGTGGGAGGAAGCAAAACAGAGAGAGAAGGAGAGAGAAGACAGAGAAAAACAAAAGGAGAAGGAGAGAGAGGACAGAGAAAAACAATGGAGGGAGGAAGAGAAAATGGAAAGACGACATTTATGGGAGGCTTTCCAGTCAAAATTCGAAGACTATCAAAAAGAAAATGAGACTAAGACAAGTCATATATATGAAAAGTTAAGCGAACATGAGACAGAAATAGAGAGACTGAAAACTAAAACGGAAACAAAAACGGCTAAATTAAACGAGAAAGTACAGGATATCCAAGAGGACATTAAAACGGTAAAGCAACAAGTCGCAAAGGTAAAGCAAACCGCTGGAGCGGGAATAGTAACACAAGTTTGCTTACCAAGGGTAATAGACAGGAACGGGGAGGCTACGTACCGTAGGATTGAGTTCTGGGGGAATGACAAGGAAGATCCAATGACATTCCTAGGGGAAATAGAAGATCTATTTTCTGAAATAGACAATACTATGGACGAGACTGCAAAATTAAGGATAGTAGAACGATATTTGAAAGGGGCAGCGGATGCATGGTGGAAAGCCATAAAGAACAATACAGAAACTTATTCTGAATTCAGGCAGGAATTCACGGAGCATTTCTGGAGTTATCGCCAGCAGGATAGGGTACGCAGACAAATAAATCAAGGGCGCTACCATAATAATGGACCATACTCTATGGCAGAGTATTTTATTATGATGGTAAACAGGGCGAAAAACTTAGACCCGATAATCCCAGAGAACCATCTCATTTTCATGTTAATGAAACACTTTGGGAGTAACGTTCAGCTAGCTAGTGTGGGGAACCCCACAAGTAACATCAAACAAGCGACAGTTTTCCTACAACAGCTAGACAGCGTTACTGATAACGGCAATGGTAATGGGATCGCTCAAAGAAGTCAACAGAGGCAGGTTGCTCCAAACCAACAACCTAACCCTAACCCAAGGTCCCATGGTGATACCGCAAAATACCAAGATACCAAGTATCCTAGAAACCCTCATCCTAAATCGCCTATCCTATCCCCGGACCAAGCGACCACAAGCCAAAAAACTAAATATAAGGATCTCTGGCAACAAGCAGGGAGATAAGTTAACCAGGTTAGAGATCCGAAGCAATAAGAAACCAAAAATAATTCAGAGCGAGAGACCGAAGGGAAAGCCGGTTTACCGTCATAATAAGATCAGCCTAGACGGTTTTTCCATGTCTATTAAGAACGATTTGTTAGAGGAAAGAATTGACTCGGTTGTAAAACTGGAGAATATAGACCAGTGTCCAGTGATAGAGTGCGAAATTTGATAGGGCAGAGTTTTGGTTGTTTATAAATATGTTTTCTTGTAAACAATTAAATTTTAGTATTCTGCAAGAAAGGATTTAAACAACACAACAAAACGACCGCGTGGTGCTGCGGTGGTAGGGTAGAGACGGTAGAGGTAAGGTGGGGGGACGTTGCAACACGCACACGCACACGCACACGCACACGCACACGCACACGCACACGCATGCACGCACGCACGCACGCACGCACGCACGCACGCACGCACGCACGCACGCACGCACGCACGCACGCACGCACGCACGCACGCACGCACGCACGCACGCACGCACGCACGCACGCACGCACGCACGCACGCACACACACACACACACACACACACACACACACACACACACACACACACACACACACACACACACACACACACACACACACACACACACACACACACACACACACACACACACACACACACACACACACACACACACACACACACACACACACACACACACACACACACACACACACACACACACACACACACACACACAAACACACACACACAGACATATATATATATATATATATATATATATATATATATATATATATATATAGATAGATAGATAAATACAAACAAAATAAATGACAAATATTTTAAACTGTTGATAAACTATTGTATAAATATTTCATTATCTGTTAGTTAAAGTAACGTGGCAGCTAAAAATACAGCATTATGAAAACTTTAAAAAATAATTTAGTTTAGCTATAAATTTACTTCCACAGAATGTGCCTTTCAGACTCACAATGCTACGATCACAGAACATTGTTAGCGTGAAAATTCCTTTAACTCGCTACAAAGTTATTGAGATCAATGGCAAAATGTATTCCTCGATTTGCATCAGAAAGCCCTAAAGCATTTCGACACGGAATTTACATTGATTCTGTATTCATTGCTAAACGTTAGACAAAAATCTATATACGACGATAGGTTTCAAATTTTAAAAATGTGTTTTCTAGAGAAATAAGTAAAAACTTTCTTTGAATTGCGGTTTACTTACATGTTAGAAATTATTTTCTACCAATAAAATGCATGCAAATTTTGGGACGCGTACTGTCATTACGGCGATATACTAAAACCCTGCCTTTTTCGTTGAATGTAAATCAAAAGCGTAACCGAAAACAAAACTAAGTTTCACCTTAAAGTGACCCAATCGATTTACATTACAATTTACTAGTAGATATAGGTACGATTCAAGGATTCTTCTTGTTGTAAGTGAACGATGTACAGTACAAGTTGGCTTGGGAAACTAGACTAACGTATGGCTAAGGCTAACCTTACGCTAGTTAGACAGAAGTCGATTGTAAAATTGAATGTAAATGAAATAATGGTTATGGGTGGGATGTCAAGATAGGTGTCTTATAAACTAGATATGAGGGGCCAACTTAGAAACTATTATATAGACCTTAACTAAATCTTATTGTAGGAGACGTAGGTAAGGCCAGGAGAAAAAGAATGCTTAGAGCAGGAATGACTTGAGAGGTCTTTGGAAGGAAGTGTGAGTACTTCGAGCATTCAGCTAAATTATGTTTCAAACAATAATTCACATTCACTGATAGAAAGCACATACTACACTATAGACTAACAAATGCAATACATTTTTACAATTAACTTCCTTCTTTCTGATTCTGTATTTGACCTAAATTAGAAGTGAAGAAATAAAATAATATTTCTGAACGTAATATAAATCATTCGTGAAATGAAACACGATCTTTCTTAGAAAAGCTTTACATTCCTGCGCTGATTTCTTTCAAGTATTAACTCAAGTACTCACAGCCTGGTTCCTAAGTGGGCGCATGCACACACACGCACAAAGACACACACACGTGCACGCACGCACGGACACACAAAGACAGACATACATACACACACACATACACACACACACACACACACACACACACACACACACACACACACACACACACACACACGCACACAACACGCGCGCGCGCACACACACACACACACATGTACTGACTGGTTTCTACGTGCACGCACAGACTCACACATACACAAACTATATATATATATATATATATATATATATATATATATATATATATATTTATTTATTTATATATATACCCTATATATATTTATATATTATTATTATATTTATTCACCAGGCGATAAAACACAAGGTGATCATCGCCTACCTCAAGTGTTATTTAAAATGAATTAAACTAATCAAAACAAAATAAATATTTAAAGGTAATACTCATATCAAATTTTCCGTAGATAATTCCTGAGTGTTAAGAAAGGCATGCACGACCCAG
Source organism: Prosapia bicincta (assembly GCA_036971475.1). NCBI lineage: Eukaryota > Metazoa > Arthropoda > Insecta > Hemiptera > Cercopidae > Prosapia > Prosapia bicincta. Next base: position 63,068,882 of record JBAIZL010000002.1, read on the forward strand.
TAACTAAAACACTTTAAAATAAACACTATACATACAAAATAACTATCGTAAAGTTTAAACATTTATAAGGAAATACTATAATAAAAGTTGTGAGAGTGAAGCTTTGTGTGTACTTTACTTTAAGAGTAACGCAAAACAAAGAGAAATTTCGTTCTTCCGTATGAGGGAGATATGCGACGTATATTTGAAACATTTAAAAGTTAGAATGATTCTATTGCATGATTTCCTTTAAACTTTATCCTCTTTGCTTGTGTATTTTGATATATATCTGATGGACACAACAGTTTATTAGTCCTGGTCTTCCTATCATTTCCATAAAATCGTTTTCGACACATTTTAAAAACTCGCCGTTATTCAGAAATTTCTAATGTCCAAATAAAGTCGACAACTTTTAATTTGACAAAGGTAGAAGAAGCAAAAAACTATGACACTCTCTACAGAAATAGTCATTTACACTTACTTTTAGCCACCCAGCATCAAACTTTCTTAATTTCCATTGTTTAATTTTAAAATATTTTTTAGACAGTTTAAATTCAATCTGTAGCTAATTTATTACATCAATCATTTTCTTAATAAGACCAAGAACAAATAGGTCGTTATGTAGAAAGTTCCAGAACTAATAGTTCTTAAAATTTATTAAAACTTGAATATTTACATTGCAGAAGAAATTGTAATCTTGTTTCTCTAGAATAAGAAAGTAGATTGTTTGTAGAATTTTAAATAATTTCAGTTTGTATTTATTATTTAAACCAGAACAATTTGCAAATATTATCCATTTACGAGTTATTTTAGAATCCAGTATTATATCATTTACAACAAGTGAATGTCCAGTTGAATGAGTATTATATTAATGAGTAATAGGAGCTTCAGCTCATAAATAGATAGATATTATATGAATATAATATCATTAAGGCAAGGTAAAACATAGCGCTGATGCCAGATCACCCGTAAAATTATTTTACATATATAAACATCGCCAAATTATTACGTTTACCTTACTTTTGTTTTCTAAAGGTTGACAAATTAATCATACCTACTCCTTTTGTCTATATTATATCATAAATATATATATATATATATATATATATATATATATATATATATATATATATATATGTATAATAAATTAAAAATATTTCAGAAAAAAGAATACTTTTATTGCATATATTATTCAAAGCTTTTCACCGATAAAACAGTACCAGCATCTATTATCGGCGAAAAGCTTTGAATAATATATGCAGTAAAAGTATTCTTGCTTTTGAAATATTTTTAATTTATTAACTATATTACAAGAAAACATATCAGCATATTTAATATATATATATAACAAAATCGTGTTAGCTACACCATTTATAACTAAAAAACTACTGAACCGATTAAGATGAAAATTCTTTTTTCTTTATATACCCGAAGGAGATAAAGGTTTATTTTCATTTTGAATATTCAAAAGAGATGCGCCATACTATTATATATATATATATATATATATATATATATGTATATATATATATATATATATATATATATATATGTATGTATATTGTATATATATATATATATATATATATATATATATATATATATATATATATTGAAATGGTTTTTATATTGTCCTCAAACCTAGATTTCCGTGAATGAAAAATAATGGTAAATAGTTCCAATGGTCGCCACGGGAGTTTGTTATTAAGCAGCTGATTGTGCTAAACATGTATTTTCCGGCACTTTCTAAATTATTATAATCCAGTTAGGAAAAGTAGCATTCTAATAGCGAGAGTCGAAGAGAAAAGGTCCCCGGCGGCTTACTGGTGACTGAGGGACCACATTCCGCGGCATGCCGTCTTCCTGAGGGACACAGTAAGCTGAGCGAGGTAACTGATAGACTTGAAGGCAACTTTTAACAGATAAACTATTTAAATCCCTTTCTAATATAGTTACTGAAACTAAATTGTATATACGTCACCGTCCTCGGTCTGAGGAGGATTATTTGTCATATTTCATTAAAAACTGGCGGATATTTTAAATTCTATTTCTTTAATATTAAAAATCTCGTTTTTTTCAATCCTCCGACAGCAGTGTTCGTTAATAAATAAAAAAAAATATATATATATATATATATATATATATATTTATTTATTTATATATATTAAATATGGTGATAATTTCTCTTGTAATATAGTTAATAATTTAAATATTTCAAAAACAAGAATACTTTTAATGAATATATTTATTCAAAGCTTTTCGCCGATAAAATAGTACCAGCATCTTCAGGAAAATAATTATCTAATAAAATATTTTTACAAAATTCTGTAATTACAATTTTGTAAAAATATTTTATTAGATAATTATTTTCCTGAAGATGCTGGTACTATTTTATCGGCAAAAAGCTTTGAATAAATATATTTATTAAAAGTATTCTTGTTTTTGAAATATTTTTTAATTTATTATATATACATACATACATACATATACAAGGTAAAAATAATGATTAGTTTTAGCATTTATGACTTGAAAATTCTCTGAGAATTGATATTCTGGGTTTTTTAAGTATGCGGAGTTCAAAAATAATTGTAGTCTTTAATAATATATACAATAAAAAAAAATTAAATCTGTTTTTCTGCTTGGGTTGCAATGTTATACGGATTAAAAAACTGTTTCTTGTTGCAAAGTTGTATGGATTAAACAGCTGTTATAAGAATTATAACTAACTAGATATCGTCATCGATTTCTTTACCATTTTTTCAAAACTATTGTGGATATATTAATAATAACGCAATTTCAGAAATTAACATCAATTTTATAATTGACAATTGTAGATTATTGTTGTAATTTAGTAGAATAGAAATGTAAATAAATGTGGACAGCAAATGACAACTGTTAAATAGATAGAGTCAATCATGTTAAGTGCCTGATAGCGTTATTAGTTTTGTTCGAGTATTATCATTAAATAGGCTACAGCGAAAAATACGATTTAATCTTTCATATCATAGAAGTATTGTAGATAGGGTTTGTAACATCGCGAGTTAATCTGATGAAGAAAAATGAGCAATAGCAAGAGAAGAACACCACGTTAGTATGGCCGGAGTTCGTGCTTATAAAACGCAAGAGCAAAAAGAGGCAGAACTTGAAACTGTTCGGTCGGAAATGAGAAATCATTGGTATAACATCACAGATTAACAACGAAATAATTTTCGAATCTCAAGAATAAATACTTCAAGTGTTAACTTAAATTAAGTATAATTTCTGTATAATTATTGCTTATAGCTCGCCTTCTTCCATTAGCATTGGTCAAATAACCGTTTTTCGGAGCATTGTAAAGCAATGTAAATTTGCGAAGAAGCACCTGGATTATGTTGCCTTATTGGAAAAGGGAAATTACCATTATTGACTCCGCCACCTGAACCATTGCTTTCAAACTATCCAACTGAATTCTTAAACTCAGCTTGACACAGCACAATTTACAACTGCAGGTTGCCTCTGTTGTGGTCATACTTAGAAATCTAAACCAACCAACATTATGCAATGGATCACGTTTGGGGATAAAAAAACTTATGATCAATGTAATTTACGTGACAATACTCAAAGGAAAATTCAATGGTGGAGGAGTTCTCATTGACAATTAACAAGTCAGACGTTCAGTCATTGAGTGCTTGTGCTCTTAATTTAGAAAATTCCTGTTTTCCAAACAAATCGAGATAAGATGAAAAACGTTTTAACTCATGTTTATATTAGGATAGAGTATTATTTGAGAAGATATTAATTTTTGTGCATTAAGAAAAAAAAAAAAAAAAAAAAAAAAAAAAAAAATATATATATATATATATATATATATATACATATATCTTTCAGAAAAATTATTTGAATCGTTTCTTTCTTGCTATTACTTAAGGCAGATTTAGGTTTATGCTCAATACATTGGCGTTTGTAGTATACAGATATACTCACACGCAATTCATAGAACCATTTGTGATAACTGTACGCGTGATGACGTAGGGTATTTTAAATTCATTTTTTTAAAAATATGTCTTCATCAAAACGGTCCAAACCATTTGTAGTTTATTTTTAAAACTAATAACTTTTAGGATATACTTATGAACATCTGTCGGGTACCCATATATATGCATATACGTATAAATATATTTTTAGCTTTGCAACACTTTTTTCTTGTATTCATTTATCACTCATCATCAACATCACTGACCGGGGGTTGTAGTAGAGTCTACTACAATCCCCGGTCCGTGATGCTTTATGATGGACATACTACCAATCTTTATTGGTTAACTCACATAAATACCGAGTAAGATTCTTGTTTAAGTACATATAGTGAAAGTGATATATATATAAAGTCAAAGCATACCAATAACAGATATATTTATAAAATAAAGAGCTATTTATAAAATCTCTTCATCAGTTTAGTAACTAAGAGATTCGCATACTGCCAACTAACAAAACAAACATTTTTTTGTTTTACCCACAGGTTTGTTCCTTTGTTCATACGCTCAAGGTTTGTGTAATGGCAAAAAAATATTATTTGCAAATTATATCTTTATATATGGATTCTTTAAAACACAACATTAAAAACATCATGAATAAAAAGGCTTTAATAGGACGTAAATATTTAGACTATGTACTCTTTATTAAAATATATTTCTATCTTGGGATCAGTAATATATATATATATATATATATATATATATATATATATATATATATATATATATAAATATCGCAATGATGTTGGTACTGTTAGCCAACGAAAAGCTTTGAATTGTAAATTCAATTATAATTCTTGTATTTGTATTTTGACTTAGTTCTTTATATATATATATATATATATATATATATATATATATATATATATATATATCTTTTTAACGATTTTAGTAAATCAAGTAGTAGTACTCGTGGTGGATATTATCAGAGTAGTCAGTAGTCACGTCCCTCTACTTCGGGTGAGAGCAGGTCGACCTCAAGTACACGAACCTACCTAGTGGTGTCATAATTCCCACTATTTCCAATATCATTAGTTCATACAAACGTAGTCCTGTATACCTTGATTTACTCTTTTTTCTCCTTCTTCTCACGAGGGTCGACACCTCATTATGACCCCGATATGGGATAGGTCTTTTTAAGGTACGAGACCATGCATAAGGGATGTTCTATTTTCCTTATTTCCTGTAGCTGAGGGTTTAGTGTCCCTCCTATCTACTATCACGATACTTTACTATACTTCGTAAGCAATAATCTGCCAATTCTTCTTAAAACTAAAAAAACTAAACACACTTTGCGATTGACTATATGTTTAATTGTCTCCTTTAATTAGTTTCATTGAGAATTACTCTCACACATTATGTAAAAATAGTATATTATATAAAAATACTAATTAAAAGTAAGTAAAAAGTCAAATTAATGGCCTTAGGGTCTGCCGTTTGTAAAAGATGTTAGGGAAAGTATTACGCAGTTTAAACAATCGTTCCATACATCTAGAGATATATTATTTCGTCTCTTACTCTCTCACCTGTTGTCAGTACCTGTAATTAGTACTTTACAAACTCCTTCCACAAAGGTTGAGGTTATGAAATATTTAAAATATAAGTTCATAGATTGGTTGATAAAAGGGATTGATTGGTTTAATCAAAAATGTTTAAGGTTTTATGTTCAGACCCAATCTTAAGATCCTCCCCTCGTTCTTCATCCCTTCAGGGAAGTCTTATGAAGGGGACAAGTTTTCAGTCAGTCGGTTTAAGGTTAGGCGGAAATGAAACAGTAACCAAGTTAATTTTAGGCGTCATTAAGCTTCACATTTGTGCAATCAGCAGCAACATCTCCGCCTCCATACCTTTGTAGATGAAGCAATGCTGGTTGTTGATAATTCCGTTGTAAAACGCTCAGAATTACATTTATTACGTTTACAGAATAAAATTGATTAGTTATAATTAAGTAAATATGTCGTATTGTCATTTATTGACAATTATTGCAAAATATAACAAACATTTTATAACATTTACAATACATAACGTATAATTACAATTTTGTAAATATGTATCTACCTTTACTTACTAGGCATAAACTTACCTAACCTTAAAAGAATAGACAGTTTAAAGATTAAAAATAAGTTTCAATAAACTACTTCTTACCTTAAATAATAAATCTTCTATAATTTTTAGAATCACAAAAACCCTCACTCATTAAGCGACTAAATAAATCACTAAATCACCATGTAAAACAATAAAACATGGTACGTTATTTCCAGCACAAAAATGGCCAACCACTACCGCCTCCCGGTAAAATAATGCAGACATGTTCATACAAGAACCAAACTATATATCACGTGACATTCAGCACCAATAGAATGTTAGGAAGACTTCTGTTTACTCGACAACGACTAGGTTAAATTTCTTGGAACCACTAGCGTTTGTTTTGTTTATTCTTTTTGTGTTACAACGAAGTTGAAGTAACTCACACGGACGAATCAGGTTTTTTGTAGGTCTAATCTTAACATCGAATATTATGGTATTCACTGCAAATGTTTTCTCAGTTTTTTAAATCTTAAAGTAGTTATACAAAGCTGTTTAAAAATGATTAATTAAAACGAAAAGCTGATTTTCAGCTTGTTACAAACTTTTTATACTTACCCATTAAAAAATCTTTATTAATGCCTGCTCTATTTTAAGCCCACTCGTTTTACATAAATATTTTTTTGATCTAATTTGCACATATGTTAATTTTAATTGTTTAATATTCCTGATGATGTTGGTACTGTTAGCAAACGAAAAGCTTTGAATTGTAAATTCAATTATAATTCTTGTATTTGTATTTTGACTTATGTTTTTTATTAATACACAAGAATACATATTGCGATATATATATATATATATATATATATATATATATATATATATATATATATATGATGGGTGGTATGAATATGCATCTTAGTTTCTGGTAAACTAGATGAATACAATCCATCAAGTAATATATCGAGCAAAGCCATTATTAAAAATGTTAATTAGAGTTGAGAAAACATTATTTGACAGTGATAATATCGAGTTTTTTAGAACCTGAGATAACTTTTTTTAACCAAATTTTATTTTTTGTTTCCACATATGTCACTCAGATATACGTTCCAAACAAGAAACAAGTTATTTCAAGTATTACAAAAATAAATAATGAGAAACGTAACCTCAATTTAAATGCACACAAACTAGTATAGGTGATTACACGTAAGCTGTCCCATGACCTCGAAGGGCGAGCATAGATCGGGGGAATGGTAGAGAAAGCAAAAGACCGTTCCACAGACATTTTAAAATGAGTTATAGTATTTATAATAAAATAATGTAGATCTAACAATTCCGAAAGGCTGGTATATATATATATATATATATATATATATATATATATATATATATATATATATATATTGTCATAATAATCAAATCATTTATTTTGAACAAATTTATTTACAGTAAACTCCTGATTATCCGTGGAATAGGGTGGCCGGATAACGAATTCCCCGGATAATCCGCTATAAACAAATAATACGCAAAACGATCGATAATCGATTATTATACCATAAGTTACACAAATAATGACCCCGGTTAGTGCAATTCACAAACAATCTTCAGTGGACAAAATAAATACAGAAAATAATTTAAAATTTCGATGTATTTGACATATTATAACATGTACATTTATATGTCTAACTATTTACAATACGTACATAAGTATAAGTCAAAAGTAAGTATGTATCTACATATGTAATTTCCTTTACACATAATACTTTCACTTTTTAACAAAAAAATCTGTCACTTTCGTCTGTTTTTTTGTGAGCATTGATTTAGCTTTAATGTGCGATCTAAGTTTCTTGAGAACCATTTTGTCGCACAGTGTCTACTTGTGTCACGTGTGTCACAAAGCCATAAAGATCGATAATGTATATGACAGACAATGGGTAATGCATATGTCACGTCCTAGACTATTTAGAGCCAAGATTAGCTGACATTTGTTTACAATCTTATGATACACATTAGGTTTTCGGTCGTCCAAGCATTTTGTCTCTTATATACAGTAGTCTGCTCACCCCTTTTATTTCTCTGGCCCGCGTCGGGCTGCTATGTAAAAATGAAATGTAGAAACTAGTACGTACATATTTACATATCTATTTCCTTCATCTTAACTTCTATTAAGCCTTATATCTATTTACGTCGTAATTCACCGTTTGGAAATTTAAACACATGAATCTGATACATGAATCCGGAATACAAATTGGATATTTGTAAAACAATGGCAATCTGATACATGAATCCGGAATACGAATTGGATATTTGTAAAACAATGGCAGACCCCGTTTAATCCGCAAACCGGTTAATCCGCCCACGGATAATCGGGAGTTTACTGTATATAGGTTTTCTAAACGACCGTAACCCCTGCAATTTCTAAGGGACAGATTTTGATGCAACACGCACTACAAAAACCAATATATTTGAATAGAGGTAGTTTTTGTTTTATATTGATCGAACGCGCGCCAGCTTACGAGTGACAGCTATATAACGTGAATTTTTCTTTTATATTAGGCTAATTAAATTATTATTCTTACAAATTATCAAGTTAGAATAATTTGATTATAAATGATTATGTTTAATTCAATTAACGATAAATTGATATCGAGTAATTGTTCAATACGATTAAAACGATAGCCAATAACGTTAACGCAAAATAGCATAAGGAACAATGATGTCTTGATACATTCTATAAACAGAATGTTTGTCGATGTTTCACTATAAAAATGCTGCCCATTGCTTTCATAAAAGTAATCTTTAATTTTTTATTTACCAAATTTATTCTCTTTAATCATAAAAGATCAGACCCAATAGCAAAAATAAATAAATTAATTTGCTAATAAACGTGATTTAAGTTTCAGTTGCAATGTAACCATCTTCAGAAGTAAGTGACGTTCTTGAGTACTTCTGAGATCGTGACTTTGTAACTGAAATGTAATCTACATGAAGTGTTATAGTGAATAGATTAATTTTCTGTAGTCATTTTGTTCAAGTTTTCTGTTTATTAAATTCACACACTACAGTTGAACGAAATAATAATTAATTACATTTACCCCAATTAGACAATTTCCATCATTGGGACCAACTGGAGCTATGAAAGCTTTTGCACCCACGAAAGAAAAGACTTTTTGATGGAGCATTGTTATAGCATGAAGAAACAGGTAGTAAAAAAAATTATGAACAAACTGGAAAATAAAAATATCTGATGAATGGAGAATGAAGTGGAGGATAAGAAATTACTAATCCAACATTTTAAAGATTCCACATGACGTTCCCATAACCATTAGATTCACTGCCGCACCCTTTATTTGATGAACCAATACCATGAGTATATGGGTGATCTACAATGATGAATGTCTACAGGGCTTATTATGTAGGGAGAGGCAAACCTGGGGAACAGTCGGATATCAAAGACAGCAATAATAGTGCACATTAAATTAAATAATTCACAGAGCATAGATGTAAGTAATAACAAAAAATTAAATAAATATATAATATAATATATTTATATATTATATATATTAAAAATATATATAATATTAACATTTTTTTAAAACAAAAAAAAGTAATAAAACAAAACGTTAGTATTTTTAAACTCGCAAAACATTCTATAACTAATTAAAACACAAAACTTCATACCGTCATGGTATACATCAAACTTAATAACGTATATACTACTTTTGTATTCCCTTTACACGCGCCAGGAAAGACATATAGTCAGGGAAACCGGACTATTAGACCCACATGTTAAACGAGGAATATCATCCGACAGTCCATTGTTACAACATATATGGTACTATGAAGCCTATTAATGTTCACGGGCAGCAGAAAAAGCGCTTTGAAATTGTTTGCCCTTCTAAAAGCCCTAAATAAATTAAACTTTTACTTTACATTGATGTATAAAGAAAACACTGAAGAATTTCCCAAGCGTACGTCCCGGTTATGTCCAACTTTAGCAGTCTTAAATAATATATAAAGTACGCCGAAATATATCTCTCTACGCACAGTAGACTGCGCTACATAATTTTTAATGGTCCTTCGAAACATCTTCTCTTAGGCCGAAGCAAGGGCAGAGCTAAAGTTTGGTTTAAATATACAACAGACGTGATGAAACTTAAATTACTTGAATATCTCAAGGTACACAAAATTATAATACTAACTTATAAACTGTGTATTACACTGGCATATAAAAGGAACAGTAATTACACACACACACACACACACACACACACACACACACACACACACACATATATATATATATATAAAATCAAATCTATATTTATCTAAGTTTAGAGTTTATCTCAATTTTACAACTGAATAATATCTTAGTTTATTTTTAAAGTACAATATTTTGGAGAGTTAAAGTAACTATAAAACGCCACTTTCAGAAGTACTGTATTTATAAAACTCAACTCGCTTGGATAATATTTCAATTATCAATTTCAACTCACTTGTAAAATGTTATACAACGAAACTTACTTGCTAAATCAGTGCAATTGTAAGACTCAATTCAATTGCAAAACTTTATTTAGTCCCTCAGAGAATGCTTAGGGTTGGAAATATATTTAGATTAATTAAATATATTTTAAATAGTCATACTACAGATAATTCGAGGGTGAAAAGTTTTCGGTCTGGCCTAGAGATGGCTTTACAATCAGTAAAAGTTTATCTTTCATGTCTGCACGCACATGTCATCTTTTTTTATGATAAGCTTCAACGTCGCTCAAATAGTTTGTATACAGAAATTTTTTTTAGTAGACGTCTTGCGTATTTTTAGACAAACTTGAATATCGTGCAATTGTAAAATGTTTCGATTTAGGTAGATTAACGCCTAAAAAAATTCATCCGAAGTGGACAAAAGTAGGAAGTAGGAAACAATGAAGTGGAACTCTGCTTCTTCAATGTAACAGTTAAAAAGCGGGCAACTGAATTTAAACGTGGTCTCACGTCGCTGGAGATGACCCACGTGAAGGACGGCCAAAACTGCAACCACGCCGGAAACTATCGAAAAGGTATTCAATATCGTGTTGGACGATAGGAGAGTAAAGGTGTGTGAGATAAGTGATCCTGTGGGGATAACAAAAGAAAGGTAATCTTGCACGAAAAATTAGCGATGCCAAAACTCTACGCAAGGTGGTTGCATTTCGTCACAGCACTGTTTGGACCGATTGAAGACAGATCTGACTAGTTCTTTGCGGTGATATATGTCTACCACTACACACCGCAAATTTAAATTCTGTCCTTCAAATTCATTTTAATTATAGTGATTCCAAAATTATGTGAAAATGTAAATTGATCATTTCCTAAATAAAAGGAATAATATGGCAAAATATGGGTTACATTTACTACAAACTACAAAATAATTGTGCTTTATATAAGGGTATATATATATATATATATATATATATATATATATATATATATATATATATATATGTATGATGAATAGTTACTATCTGAAGTACATCCGTTCATTCTGCAGACCATAAATTCGCAGTTCCGACGTTTCGCTAGAATCTCATCCAGCATTGACGAGGTGAACCTAACAACAGAAGAAGAGCGAGTGAAGAGCGCAGATAACTCGGCTCCTATATATAGAGGAATGAAGCCACGCCCCTTGACGTCAACACACACACTGACGTCAATCCAAACACACCCGATCCAAACAATTACTCACATTCCTTTGCCTTTGTTCACCTTTCTGCCGATAAAATCTATCGATGACACACTTCCAAACTGCGGGCAATTTCAAAGTATCAGCGCGTTTGTTAAGACTCCCTTGCTTCTCTATTTCGATAGCCTTACGAAAAATTCTAGTCCTGTAGTTTTTCACTTGAGCAATCTGTCGGCAAGATTGGAAATCAATGGTATGCCCTGTATCGCAGTGGTGCCTGTACAGAGCCGACGTTTTCTGCTTGTTTGTAAGGCCCAGTTTGTGCTCCTCAAGCCTAGCTGAGATACGTCTGTTCGTTTGGCCAATGTACGATTTCTTACAAACACCACAAGAAACGCTGTAAACGCCATGGTTTTCCAAGAAGATCTTATCTTTGGCGTTACCATCAACCTTGTCGATGGTGAGGTAAGGTTTCTAAACGGAACGTAAACCATGCCTCTTAAAGAGTCTGCCAATCCTGTCAGTGGTACCTTTAATAAAGGGCAGAATAACAGTACCAGCTTTCTCAGTCTTTTTTCATCCACGTCAACAGGAGGGGCACTTTGGCGGTGTAACGCTTTATTAATGGCATATTCCTTATAGCCATTGCTTCTAAGCACCTCTCTCATAGTAATAAGTTCCTGGTCCCTCGAATCGATGTCTGATAACTTGTGAGACCGAGAGAAGAGCGTGTAAGCGACAGCCTGGATCTGAGATGGGTGGTGATGTGACTCAGCGTTAAGATATCTATTGGTATGAGTCGGTTTTCTGTAGATCGAATGGTGAACACAAACAACCATTCTGACCCTTTCTAACCAAGACGTCCAGAAACGGCAAGCAGCCATCACTCTCCAGTTCCGAAGTGAAAATATCCTGGATTGGCGAGAGTTGAGGTACGTAAGAAACTTATCAAGTTCTGTGGCACCATGTTTCCAAATCATAAAGACATGACGTCTTTAGCGTCTACATAACGAAACCAAGCTTTAGGCCTGAGAAAAGCATCATTCAGGGTGTCTTGCTCAAAGAACGTCATAAAAATATTGGCTACAGCTGGAGAAAGTGAAGATCCCATAGGGGCACCATCAAGTTGCCTGTAAAACTGTTCATTAAACAAAAGGTAAGTGTTTTTGAGACAGTGCCTAGCCAGATCCAAGACATGCGGAGGGAGCTCTGCAAAAATAGACATCCTCTGAAGCACTTCATCAATGGGAACGCTGGGGAACAATGACTTCACACCCAAGCTAGCCATTATGTCACTTTCTTCAACTTGGATTCCTCGCAGCACTTGGACAAAATGTTCAGAGTTCTTGATATAAGAACATGGTGCCACAGAACTTGATAAGTTTCTTACGTACCTCAACTCTCGCCACTCCAGGATATTTTTTACTTTGGAACTGGAGAGTGATGGCTGCTTGCCGTTTCTGGACGTCTTGGTTAGAAAGGGTCAGAATGGTTGTTTGTGTTCACCATTCGGTCTACAGGAAACTGACTCATACCAATAGATATCTTAACGCTGAGTCACATCACCACCCATCTCAGATCCAGGCTGTCGCTTACACGCTCTTATCTCGGTCTCACAAGTTATCAGACATCGATTCGAGGGACCAGGAACTTATTACTATGAGAGAGGTGCTTAGAAGCAATGGCTATAAGGAATATGCCATTAATAAAGCGTTACACCGCCAAAGAGCCCTTCCTGTTGACGTGGATGAAATAGAGACTGATAAAGCTGGTACTGTTATTCTACCCTTTATTAAAGGTACCACTGACAGGATTGGCAGACTCTTTAGGAGGCATGGTTTACAATCCGTTTACAAACCTTACCTAACCATCGACAAAGTTGTTGGTAACGCCAAAGATAAGATCTTCTTGGAAAACCATGGCGTTTCTTGTGGTGTTTGTAAGAAATCGTACATTGGCCAAACGAACAGACGTATCTCAGTTAGGCTTGAGGAGCACAAACTTGGCCTTAAAAACAAGCAGAAAACGTCGGCTCTGTACAGGCACCACTGCGATACAGGTCATACCATTGATTTCCAATCTTGCCGACAGATTGCTCAAGTGGAAAACTACAGGACTAGAATTATTCGTGAGGCTATCGAAATAGAGAAGCAAGGGAGTCTTAACAAACGCGCTGATACTTTGAAATTGCCCGCAGTTTGGAAGTGTGTCATCGATAGATTTTATCGGCAGAAAGGTAAACAAAGGCAAAGGAATGTGAGTAATTGTTTGGATCGGGTGTGTTTGGATTGACGTCAGTGTGTGTGTTGACGTAAATGGGCGTGGCTTCATTCCTCTATATATAGGAGCCGAGTTATCTGCGCTCTTTACTCGCTCTTCTTCTGTTGTTAGGTTCACCTCGTCAATGCTGGATGAGATTCTAGCGAAACGTCGGAACTGTGAATTTTTGGACTGCAGAATGAACGGATGTACTCCAGATAGTAACTATTCATCATATTTTTCCATCCGTGAAGGAATACGTATCAGCATATATATACATATGCATATATATATATATATATATATATATATATATATATATATATATATATATATATATATATGAGTTTATATATGTAAATGAGGTTTTTATAATCCACGTATTAGAGAAACCTTAACTAAACTCTGTTTTGAGCTGAGTCTGTAAAGTTGAACACACATACATAACAAGTTGGCACGGTTCCAATTGCACAGATCGCGCCATATTTACCCGAATCAAGTCAATGTCTTTAGATCCATAGCTATTGAAACCTAACAACAGCCTATAGCATTTGAATAACACTAATACGATTTATTTATCGATCTTTACATGACATAACCAGTATTTTAACAGCGTTAAAGTTTGACGTTTACACGCTACAAGTAAAGTTTGACGTTGTACACGCTACAACTAAAGTTTGACGTTGTACACGCTACAACTAAAGTTTGACGTTGTACACGCTACAACTAAAGTTTGACGTTGTACACGCTACAACTAAAGTTTGACGTTGTACAAGCTACAACTAAAGTTTGACGTTGTACACGCTACAACTAAAGTTTGACGTTGTGCACGCTACAACTAAAGTTTGACGTTGTACACGCTACAACTAAAGTTTGACGTTGTACACGCTACAACTAAAGTTTGACGTTGTACACGCTACAACTAAAGTTTGACGTTGTGCACGCTACAACTAAAGTTTGACGTTGTACACGCTACAACTAAAGTTTGACGTTGTACACGCTACAACTAAAGTTTGACGTTGTGCACGCTACAACTAAAGTTTGACGTTTTACACGCTACAACTAAATTTTGACGTTGTACACGCTACAACTAAAGTTTGACGTTATACACGCTACAACTAAAGTTTGACGTTGTACACGCTACAACTAAAGTTTGACGTTGTGCACGCTACAACTAAAGTTTAACGTTGTACACGCTACAACTAAAGTTTGACGTTGTGCACGCTACAACTAAAGTTTGACGTTGTACACGCTACAACTAAAGTTTGACGTTGTACACGCTACAACTAAAGTTTGACGTTGTACACGCTACAACTAAAGTTTGACGTTGTGCACGCTACAACTAAAGTCTGACGTTGTGCACGCTACAACTAAAGTTTGACGTTGTACACGCTACAACTAAAGTTTGACGTTGTACACGCTACAACTAAAGTTTGACGTTGTGCACGCTACAACTAAAGTTTGACATTGTACACGCTACAACTAAAGTTTGACGTTGTACACGCTACAACTAAAGTTTGACGTTGTACACACTACAACTAAAGTTTGACGTTGTGCACGCTACAACTAAAGTTTGACGTTGTGCACGCTACAACTAAAGTTTGACGTTGTACACGCTACAATTAAAGTTTAACGTTGTACACGCTACAACTAAAGTTTGACGCTGTACACGCTACAACTAAAGTTTGACGTTGTACACGCTACAACTAAAGTTTGACGTTGTACACGCTACAACTAAAGTTTGACGTTGTACACGCTACAACTAAAGTTTGACGTTGTACGCGCTACAACTAAAGTTTGACGTTGTACACGCTACTACTAAAGTTTGACGTTGTACATGCTACAACTAAAGTTTGACGTTGTACACGCTACAACTAAAGTTTGACGTTGTACACGCTACAACTAAAGTTTGACGTTGTACACGCTACAGCTAAAGTTTGACGTTATATTTGACTAAAGTAGGCCTAGATAGACTAGTAAACATATGCGTGGCTTTTATATCAGAGACATAGAGATGTATTCAGAATTTAGTTGTACATTCTGTCTATTATACGACTTGGGTATGTTTTCATAGAGTAATTAGACATAGCTAATGCAAATGGTACCACAATATCCTATGGGAACTTTTCCTTTTTTCCAAGTACAGGCTCACTTTTAGGCACATGCGCAAATTGTTCTCTAGATAATTGTACAATGAGGTGAAATTGTAAACACCCCATCAGAAATCCGTCAATGGCTTCCAAATCTCTGACATTAAGGATCATGAAGCTGAAAGTGCAACAGATCAGCTGTCGGCTTTTGCAAAAAAAAACATAGTGAATCAAATAAAATAAATAATAATAACAAGTAGCCCAATTTTTATTTAAAATAATTATCAGGGCATCGCTCCACTGGCCTTGAAAACTCCCTTCAACACTCAATTATCTATACTTCATTATATACTTGGCTTAGTTAGCAGATAGCATTTGTGTTTTTAATAACATGTAAAAGTCACTTTTAAACATATTTAAACATTTGACAGTAAATGTTTGTTGCTATTCATGTTTCAAGGCTAGTTATACTTTATAAATGTCATGATACAAGCAGAAGTTTTTCATTCGCTAGGTTTTTTAAGACAATAATCGGTACGTTTACAGTTTGATATATTTATTGGGATTTAGAGCTTGTAAAAAATAACAATATCTTTAAATAATCATAAATATTTCATTTTCTACAAGCTGCAATTCTAAGAAAAATATTAAGTCTACCGATTTCCTAGACATTATGCTAAAAGTTTCATCCTTTGTTACAGCGATTTTCTCATGTAACCCACCAATACTTAACTTCGGTTGTCTCACACAGATTAACTCACATAAAGGTTGTATATTTTATAGCATATTTATTAGTATCTGGCTGTCTTCTGTCAACTGGCTTTATATGTAAATTAAATCTTGATATTTATTCCTTTATGAGAGTTTAAAATTAATATGAAATTGGTTCAGATAATCTTAATTAACCGAAAAAAATTATAATAGGTCTAGGGGAGGGTTGACTCTCAACTACCCCTTTTTTGCTCGTGACTTATATTAATCATAATAATAAACGTTAGTTGAATAAAATTTTGTCTAAGTTTTCAATCAAATACTGTTTATGATATTACAAGAACATTGGTTACAATAAATAACTTAGAAGAATTAGCGATAAACTATTGCTTACCTTATCGCAGTATTGACGTTTCCGTCCCTTAAAAACACTTTTAATGATTTTCCAGAAGTCAGTTATTTTTCTTGACAATAATTAGTCCTATTAGTTATTTTGTCCAAGTATTCCCATGAAAAAAGTGTTGCCTATGTTTTCACAGCTTTCCAATTAACTGATACGTGAAAAAAATTAATATATCTGAATTTGATAGGGTCTATGGTTTAGAATAAAATTTCATTTTCTAAAATGGTAAGTTGTAAAATATTGGATGGCTTTAAATAATAGTTACTGAATACTAGTCACGGATATTTAAACGATATATTATATAGATATTTCTTCTCATTTATGTTTTATATGTGCCAACGGACGTTTTAATTTATAACTTTAAAGATGTTAATAAAAAAAAACAACCATTCCCCTCCAGATAAAATTAAATTTGTATGGATAAAGTTCACGATAGATTTCCCCATTCTCAACGGGTTGTGAGATTCACGAATATTTTTATCACCGTTTGCAAACGTAAACGCGCCGAATCAGTAACTAAGTTAATTTTAGGCGTCATTAATCTTGCAATTGTGTAATCAGCAGTGACATTTCCACCCCCAGTAGCGTCGCAAACAGAGCAACGGATCTCGTGTGTATAATGTTGGGGGAACACTATAACCTTATGGTGCCGTGAACAGATTAACTTTATACTTCATACAACATAAATTATTTAGAATCACAGAGCAATAATGATTCATATTTTCGATACATTTTTATAAAGTATTAACTATTGCACTTCTGATAAAGTATTACAGGGAAAACTCTTTTATCTATATGGCGTCTCTACATTCATTACTTCTATGATTCTAATGGATTTATTTATTTCTTCATGGTAATGTTTACTGTCCAGTTTGAAAAGCGAAAGCCACGGTACATTTAATCAGCAATGTGCGAGAGAATCTTTTGGTTTCTTTTTGTGTGGTTTTATCCGTAAACATTTTCCTAATTTCCCAATTTTTGTGCTTTCTTTACCTATTTCTCTTAGTTGACAAATGTTTTTAAAAAATAGTATAGTTAAAAATATTTGTATAGCAATCACATTGAATTATACTTGTACTTTATTCAAATTTTGACAAGGAAAAAACTTTTTGAGTTTATTAAAACAATGTAAACTATTCTGCCTAGTAAATTTTGTAAAGTTATAACATTATATAATCACATTATTATTAATTAATTTTTTTATATTAATTAATTATAACATACATTTATTATATTAAAAATTATACATATTATTTATATTATTATTATTAATATATTATACATGGTAAAATATAAAATAATATAATATTATTAATTTATTACAGTATATTATTAAACAATATTGTTTCACATAATTACATATTATATTTATACATTATAATATACATTTTCATTTATAAAAATTATAAACGTAACTAGTTACCGAATGTACTAGGATATATCTCTAGGAATTAGTGAAGCATGAGCTGGAGATGAAATTTGTTACGTGGACGTACTGTATATTGAACACCTTGTTTATTCAATTAAGCATTTAATGGTTCGCACAGGAGAACTCACCTGGGAATAGATGGCGAGTTAATTTCAAGATTTAATTAAACGATAAATTAATTTTATATTCCAGTTTAAACCTATCATTGCCACAAGAACGTATTATTAGTTTATGTGTTATTAATAAATAAATAAAATCTCTTAAAACGCAAAAATCTTTTATTTATGTCCTAATGTTCATTTTGATTGCAAAGCAATCATTTTCAGAGGAAATTCCTACAATACTAACTCCCTAACTACAAGGTAGTCTTGTAGTAATTTCCTCTGAAGATGATTGCTTTGAAATCGAAATGTACATCAGGGGATAAATAAACGTTGTAAGGTTTAAGAGGTTATATTTATTTAAAATAAAAAATTACATCAAACTTGCTCCAAGTTATTTTTTTACATGTTAAAAAAGTGTTGTTTATGCCAGATAACAGTCTGCTTAAGAGTATATAGTACAACCTTAAACATGATTTAAATATGTTAAGAAATGTTACCTAATTTGAATTTTTGTATATACTTTTAAATTCTTTACAATGACAAATATTTTATAAATATATCAACTTAATATTTTAAAAATTTTAATGATTTTTTTCAAAATAAATTTTTTCCCAGAAATGTCAAGAATTAGGGTCAACAACTAAAATGAGTACAAAAAAAAGTCAAACGGTGCCCAATGGGACTCTTGCGGACTCCACTTATTATAAATGTATAGTATGTACACAAATATATGTATATATTTACCAAACTAATAAATCATTTCAAAAATATAATGTAAAATGGTCAAATGTTTTTCCTAAACAATATCTTCATCTGATATTTCTTCCGTTCCTAACTGTACGGTTCTTGTTTTTATCACCCGCTTCTCTGCCAACAGGCCGAAATACATTACTTATTTATCATAAGGAATATGTTTTTTAAAGTTTTGGTTGTTGTTGTTTTTTAAGTGTTCCTTTAAAGACTATTTTGCTGAGTTCTATATTGGTTTATCGTGCGTTTTCTTTCATCTTTTACACCGGATTCCGAGATGGAAAATCCCGTGCTTAAGTTTTTCAGCCCCACTTACACGAGTGGCTTTAGATTTCCACGTTTGTTGTCTCTTCCTTTCCTATAACGAGCTTTTAAAATAAAACAAAATACTCCTTGACACCAAAAAAGTTGAAAACTGAAGAAATGAAATTTGAGAAGGTATACTTTTTCCAAATTAAGAGATGTTCTAAAAGTCCTTTCTTAAAACGTGCCTCACCAATCTCCTGCATCGATTTCAGGTAATTTAATTAGGAACAAAGTAAAGTAAAAAGTGTTAGTGTCCATTTATTTTAGTATAGTTATAGTTAATTAATACATTAAAAAGCTGTAACTAAAAATATTTTATTCTAGGTTTATGTACATTATGTGTCATGTATCTGAGAATAGTTACTTGATATCCGAAATGTAAATAAAATTAGAATAAATATTCATGGTTAGACGTTTTTGTTATTAATCATCAATAACCCCAGTAAATTATTCCAAGTAATTAGTAATTATAGTTTAAAATATTATTTTAACTATTTTAAAAAATCTGCGTTTAAGCAATACATGAACTAAGAGATAATTAGATTTGTTTGGATAAAATAGTTACAAGCTTATTGCAGTAAACTAATCGCTGAAAATAGTTACGATTTCAAATACTTTCTAATATTTCGAATGTTTTGCTAATATCTGAATAAAAAATCTGTTACGTATTACTATCTTGAATAGAAAGTATTGGATAATATAATGGAATAAAAAAATATTTTTGGCTAATTAAGATTGACGAAAGTTGTTGTAAGAATATAACAGGTTTTACAAAAATATGAATAATATTTTTTTTATATTCTTTTTATAAAGACGTGTAAGAAACGTAACTCATATTTTTTTAGAAATTAAAAACAAATATTGCTTATTAGCAAACACAAAGTAATATATATTATTTTGCATAATTTTGTCAAATAAGAAGAGTATTATTAAAAAATCCTGAGAAGAAGAATAATGGAATAGGGAATAGATACTACTCATCTTCTCTTTGAGACAAATCTTCTACAGGTTCGACTCTGCCCACGCGATGTCTTCGTTTATTCCAAAGATCGAAAGTTCATTGTGTAAGTTCTACCTGATTTCACCTAAAGTGTCTTCTTTGAACAGGTGCAACGAGTAGACAACTATCTTTATGACGCCAATAAAGAGTACGTACCCTCTATATACCTGCTGATGTGACGGCAAGGCCCTCTTATATCCTATACTAAGAATAGTAGTACTATGTTCCTATTTAGTCCTACCTCTGTTCAAGATATTTCCCCATAGCAGTCATACTGTTTGTTTTCATTAAAACTACAAAAATAATGTTTAAACTTAGTTATTTGGCGAAAAATATAATAAATTCGTTGCCACAGAACAATATCCCTTCTCTACAACATTTACATTTAATCGGAGATGTTTAAAAGACACAGGGGTTAAAACCCAGTCTACAGTAAACAGATACGTAATTCATTCCTCAACTTTCAATGATTTACAGCTGGAGAGGTGCCAAATACTTGGAATTCCTTTCTACTTCGCACCAGAACTTCAGTTTGTCAACATTTGTCTCAAAGCAGAGTTAAAGTGTATTTCATGTATTTGGAACGATAGCGTAGCTTAGGTTTTGAAGACAAGTAGCTCTTTATACAATGATTCAATAGTGGCTACCGTTTAAACAATTTTATCTTGATAATATTATATGTCATATACTTTAACTTCAATTGAAAAAATTAAAAACACTTGATGTAGTTAATAAAAAGGAAAAATGGGTCTATATGTATGTATATTTGTATATGTGTGTGTATGTGCGTGTTGTGATGACATTATCACGTAAAACAGGGCCTTGATAATGCTGACAATGATGTTTAAAGATGAGTTGAAGATAATATACATACCTACATATTCCTTAATATGATCTGTTCATTATTTTATGTTACAGATGAAGTAATTATTTCTAGTATTATTCAAAATTTATTTACAATTATTTAAGATTTTCTGTGGATAGTCAAACGTCTCAGAATATTAAAAATCTTTTTGGGGTTTAAATTTTGCCGAGAACAATATTAAAACTTGACAGTTTTCTAGCCTCTAAAACAATTAAAATATCAGCTAAAATAGTTGAGCGGTGGGTCTCTGGAAATTTACGGAAGTCGTAAAAATTAGTTATACAGTTAGAGGCGAGTAGTGGGCAATCCGTTCAAAGAATTTAGTGCTCTGTAAATGTTAGCCTACTTTAGTATTACCGTTTCTTTTATTTACTGAGAACTTAATTACTCATTTAAAGTGTCATGGCAAAGTGACAGTAAGTTATACATCATCATGAATATGGTCAATAGGCATTGACATTCTCTGAACAATTGCTCAACATTGGCAATGGAATAATTTATTTACATGAAAATACACAATGTAACGTAGACAATGTAACTAAGTTACACATTTTAACTGATACCTAATTTGTTGGGAATGGAGGGTGGAAAGTGTGGGAGAGAATATTGTAGGAATAGAGAATATTCTACAGAACACTTGACGAGAGTTTGTTGAATATTATCTGAGAACTGTTTAAATAGAATTGTGTGGAGGAGATGTCTTAAAATATTTGCAGGCGCAAATTTTCTATTATTCGGTTGTGTAAAGTTTGTTGTTTTTATTGAGTTTATGCACTACCTCTAAATTTACACATTTTTTCTCCTTGAATGTCTGTTTACGATACTGTTTTTTTGAATAATTGTTCAGAGACTTTTTACTACCTGCTGTCATTAAAGGGTATTAGACTTGTTGTTATAGTATGCAAATTGATCTGCATGTTCTTCGTATAGAAGCTGGGGCAAAAGCTTTCGATTGTTTATGTGCGCCAGGGTAACTTGCCGCCGTTGGAAGTTGAGATTAATGTGTTATTGGAATAGCTGTGCCTGAAGTAGAGCACGTTTAGTTTAATTTACGAAAAGTATTGGTTAATAAGTCTTTAGAATGATGGAGGACTGAATGTATTGCAGATTTATTTAGATCTTAGTTGAGGGTTTTAAAGATTTTATAACTCTTCTGATAGATTCTATCCTTTCGGAACTTGGCTTTCATAAAGTCTACTTTTACTTTTAATTAAGGCATCGCAAATTACATCAATAGTAGGTATGTCAAATGACGTTATTTTTTCAGCCATGGTTTTCTTCTTCATCAAACTCCTCTTCTCCCATGTATCATTTTTCTTTTTATTATAGCTTCTTTAAAAAAATACTAACGGTCATCCCACATTATACGTCCCAAGTGTTTGAATTTTTTTACATTTACTGTATTAACAGTAACTTATATATAACAACAGACTACATATGTTAATAAATAATATAATAATAACGCCTCACACACAATGGGTAATGTAGTTTTTTATTTTGTAAGAGACACTATATTTCTTTGACTATTTCTATATTTCATACAATTAGACATTTTTCTCATCTGAAGATTTTAGATTGAAATAATATCGCCTTAGTCTTCTTTCAGTATAAAAAAGTTAATTATTTAATTCTGGTTAGAATGTTTTCTTAAACAAATAGAACAAATGTAATTATTTATATTAAATTCTTCTAATTCTATACTGCCTGCATTTTAGCAAAGTTCTCATCGGAAGTGGTAAATATTCATTCATTTATATTAGCGGACTGTACTGCAAGATTCAAAGATTATAAGGTTTTACTTTGATTTAAAAAATATTAAGATTTATTAATAGTGGCTGTACATTATCTGCAGCTGAAATATATTCCTAATGTTTACGTATTCTAGTTATGGCTTGCATTGTTCTAATTATAATTGGCGCATTGAGATTATCTTCCGACTCGCGATACTGCATTTACTACAATCAATGATTCTAGTTTGTAGGGGCTTTCCTCGATATTCTTCACAAAAAAAATCCGTTAAACCTAACCTGTATAAGGCCTTCTCGATTATGAGATATTTAAGTTCTATAAAACAGAAGCCACCGTTGTGCGAAAGCTCGAGGTTGTGAACTACGCACTATTACTTTCAGCGTCGTTAAATTTTCATTTTAAAACAAACCGGTAATCTCCATACTGCAGGCTTCCCAAATAGATTTATAACCTCATTATGACACTCTCGTTTTTATTTAATGATGAATTTACTTTATTTATTGTAACATAACTTTAGTAGTTTGTGGATTTATTACAGTTTTGTTTTAATAAATACCAGCAGAGTTATATTTTTGCCACGCTTTATTAGTTCTCGGTAAAACTTAAATCAGGTTCTTATTTATTATTATTATAACCGAAACTTTATTAGTTCTCGGTTGAACTTAGGTTCAATCAACCAGTAAAGTTTCTGTAAGCTTAATACTTTTTACAGCTTACTTTTCTTCACGAGTTTTAATCGTGGTCTCATACACATTTCAGAATATATTTTTTTGGCATCATAACTTCAATTTCTGCCTTAAAAAATTAAAAATAGTTTTTTAAATTTTATTCGTTCGATATATTTGCGCCATATAAAATGGAATATTTACTTATTAATGAAAATTACAGGCTACTTATACCACACAAACTTGTTATGAAAAACATTTCTTCCCTTAAATGAAATCTTCATAATACTTCCCCCTTAACACTGCAGCGTTGTTCTTTGCCATTTATTGTCACAATATATAGGTATAAATTAACTACTCAGAGAGAGTCAAGTACATTTATTTAGATTAGTGTGCCCCTTTCTATCTGCACACTAACTGAAGACCGTGCAATAAATCTAAGAAAAGCAACATCATATGATTTACTTCAGGATTTATATGAACCATTGTGTTTTATTTTATTTTATTGTTATGCTAATTTTTATTTAGACACCATTTCGTTTTATTAAATTATATATGTTTTTACATAACACCAGAGTTTTAATTAATTACATTTGAACGCTTTATGTTCTGTATATACTATACAGCATCATTAGTCTTTGGGAATGCTGGAACTATAATCCGGCGAAAAGCTTCAGCATAATTGTAAATGTTGAATAAAATATATCTTGATTATGAACTTTTTGAAGTTATTTAATAATTATAACAAATCAAGAAAAATAATCATCTTTATTATAATATATATATATATATATATATATATATATATATATATATATATATGTGTGTGTGTGTGTGTGTGTGTATATATATATATATATATATATATATATATATATATATACAACAAAATATGTATTCTTGTGTAACAATGAAAAAATAAGAGAAATATAAATACAAGAATAATTTACTGAATTATACAATTCAAAGCTTATAGTTGGCAAAAATTTGTTTAGATTTAGTAACATTATTTGTTGGTTCTAGCTAACACTTTTATGCTTTATTTTCTATAGTATTCCTAAAGATGTCCGTACTGTTTGCAAACGAAAACCTTTGAATCGTATAATTAAGTAAATTATTCTTGCATTTTTATTTCTCTTGTGTTTTTTCATTGCCGCGTGCATGATGTGTTTGAAAAGTACGTATCTGCATATGTTGTCTGACTAAAACCTCATACACGCGGCTCAAAACGAAATATATATGACGTCAACAAATACCAACATCACGGATCGAACAACTATAACAGGAAAATAGAGAAAATTAATTCAGTGTTCGACAATGGTCAATTGGCCGAAAGGTGCCTCATCACATAAGGTAAAAATAATTGCACTTAGTGGCAGCATAATTGTTTACAATAGTAACTTTATAAAATCAGTGCAACAGAAAAATAATGGACAACGTGAAATAACAGGATATATATATATATATATATATATATATATATATATATATATATATATATATATATACACACACACACATATATTTGTTGAAACATAGCCTAGATTACATTAGCTTCCAGGTTTACTAAACATATATATTTATTTCTTTTAGTACTACGATCCTCTTTAAATAAATCAACAATTAAAATATGTTCATGTTGTAATTTACTAAGAACTATTGTGGATACAATTAAAGCAATGTTCTAACTGGATACCGATGACGATGATAATGTAACACTCTTAAAAATAAGTTGTTACATATAAATTCATTTATATATTTAATTTTTATTTAATAATTATCTCGTTCCAATATAAAAGAAAATTTTTGTTTTATTGGAGCACATTGTGAAGCTAGCGTAGGTAGTAAGCGCTCCTAGTGGGCGAAATAGAAAAATATCGTACGAGTTAGTAAATTAGGATAATAAGCACATCACGCCATGTAACGTAAACATGGTCTGATATCGTCTGATACGAAGCACCAATCAGAATATTCATATATATAAATATGGGTGGGAGTTTGTTTGAAAATTTCAGTTAGCGCGTCCTTGCAACGACCCCACTTCTCAAAACGTCTTTGAACGAGACGGACGTGATGGCACTTTCGGACATAACTTAGAAATTAGTAAGCTTCCAGTATTCAAAATATAAGATGTCAAGGCCGGTACCAAATTTTATTAACGCAACAAAAGAAGAAGTCAGAAGCGATTAGTTATGTGTTTCAAATAAGTAAAAGTTTATATCATTTTTGTTTAAGAGCGCTGATTTGTAAGAGCTTTGTGTTGAGTGTTAAAGTGTACGAAAGCGATGTGCAGTAATTAATTATATGTGTTATAGTGTTTTACAAGTAATGTGCACAACCAGGTACGTTTTAGATAATAAAGAAAATGTGTTTTAATGTTAATTAACTTGAATTCTAAATGATAATCTTATTATCTAGACTTGACAGAAAACTCACTCAATAATTACTTAGTTGAACGTTAATGGCACCTTAAACTTATTAATAGTTTACATGCTGTATATTAGAAAGAATGCCTGTCAAATAACTTAATTTCACCGCAAAACAAGAGAAAGTAACTCTTTACAACTAATTGTTTAGTCTTAAGTCTAATATTGCCTCAACCAAGAATTTACAATCAATTGAATTTATCGTTACGTTACTGTGTTTATAGACCTGTATCCTATATCCTATAGACCTGAAATCCCAGGATGTCTGATCCCTCAGGCTTCTAAACAAATCCTTTCTCTCCGGCACTCCAAATTAAACTAGTTTCCCACTCGACTCATTGCCGCTCATCGTTTCTTATGGCTGTACTTTCCCGGTTTTGTCCATAAATTATTTCTGTTTTCTTACTTCTGCCAATTCTGGCTGGCCTTCCATCTTTTATCATACCAAAAAAAATTGTGCTTCCTCAACCGCCTGAATTTGGAAACTACGTACTCTTCCGAAAGCGTCTACTTTAGAAACTGCATGTGCATTTGGGCTTTGCCTTTCCTAATGTTACCTCTCTGCTGGATTGACTTTTGGTTTTCCCACAATAAGGTAAACACAGACACACACATATATTAGAAAACGTTTTTGGCCACAGATAAATTTCAATTATTTAATCAAACAATATTTTGAAATAGTGTTCAATAGTTTTATCATTTAATTGTATATAAAATCTGCATACCTGAATTTAAAATATGTACACATTTTAAAATTAAATTGTATATTAATAAAAACAAATTGAATATATTAAGATTATAAAACTAATATAAAT
Organism: Prosapia bicincta; assembly: GCA_036971475.1. Taxonomy (NCBI): domain Eukaryota; kingdom Metazoa; phylum Arthropoda; class Insecta; order Hemiptera; family Cercopidae; genus Prosapia; species Prosapia bicincta. The sequence goes on from JBAIZL010000002.1 coordinate 63,096,127, forward strand.
CACAAAATTTTAAAATTCACAGAAAAGTCCTCGAGAGAAAAGAAATTATTTCTCTCTACTAATAAAATGCAGAGTTGCCAATAAGAATTTGTAATTAAGTTACATGCAATATGTTAATCCGAACTGGTTGTTACATTATATTGAAAACCTACCTGTGTACACAGCCTTAGAGTAAACTGTTAAATGAGCTAGAGTTATAAACGAATAGAAATTAAATTAAATGAAATAAACGACGCGGAAAAATAATTAATTTAAACGATAAATGTCACTCTTTTAAAAACTTAACGCAAGATCGTATTTTGGTTGTTGGGTTTAGAGATTTAATGGCGCTAAAACAATGCTTGATTGGTTTTGTATACATAAAGTAACAGTGGTATATACACAAGTGCGCGCCCTATCGCACACACATATAATGAATATTTCATAAAGCAAAATTATTAAAGTTCTTCAAAAATATTGTATTATTAATGTTATTAGTATTCTTGTTTACGAAATTTTATTAATTGATAGATTTTGAACAAGAAATACAAATCATTTATGTATATTTATGTATAAAGTATGGCACACACACATACACACGCACAAATCGAGGCCGATATAAGCTATTTTAGAAGCACCACTTGCAAGTTCACTGCCACTCCTGGTGTAACTTTCATGCAAGTTATTTGTTCTCTGCCCTATCGATACGTTTGGACGGACTTCGCAACACATAAATAGTTTGGGCTTCCCAGGACCAAGAGGATTCATTCATTACTATACATCCTAACTACAGCCCAATTAAAACTTTCCCCGATTAAGTAGCTCTGTAGAGGAAAGCACTGACCCTTAGTATTAGCTTCCAGTGATTTCAAGTGTAATGTACTCGGCTGCAAACAATATTAGTATGATAAAAGCTTGGATTTGTTGGTCAGATTAATACAGATATTTCATCAGAATAACAACACCTGTCATTATATTTATTGTAACTGATACTTCAGATTGCTAATTCAGCAATTGTTGCAATTCCACATAGACAAACTCGTCCATCATCTAACAAATGCACTCAAGAGAGGTTCACCTTGAAATCCAACAGGTGCACCGAATTGCGGTTTGTATATATTAAGCTTGTGGAGAGACACACGTGAAGATAGTTCCTGCTGACACAAAAATATCAAGGAATAAACTCTGGAGTAAATGATTGTGCAATTTGATTATTCTAAGATCAGAGGGCAAGTCGTACTCAGTGTTTAACTATTTTAGAAAAAAACAATTAAATTAATATAGAACTTTTTTTAAAGTAACAATTTAAGTAACTCAATTGTCACAGTGTTTTAACATATTAAATGCCTATATTAATTTATAACATTTAATCCCAAACATGTTTAAAATTTTCTTTTATAAACAAACGTATTGCTCCACAACAGCCCATTATCGAGTTTTTAGCAAACTTTTATGAGTTTGAGAATGTGGCTAAGGAATGAACGAACAGTTTTCCTTGAATATGGGCTCGGTATGTTGATGGAATTTTCATGGTTTTTGTTAAGAGAAATAATTAATTGGACTTCTGCTATGAGTTCAGTAATTTGTTTACATCAACTAAGTTCACCTATGAATTTATGAAAGGGTGTTTCTAGACATTTTTCTAACGAGGGGACTCGTTACTTTTCCTTTGCATCCATAGGAAAATTAATTACTATTGTAGAGGTATTACTAATGGTTTGTGTCATCCACCTGAACACAATTTACCAACTTTTAAAGGCATGATATTCCGTTTAGTCTATTTACCTTTTTATTATTAAAACCTACATGCAAAGCAAAAATATAAGTTATACTCCGTTCATTCGTATGAATTTGTGCAAGTTTTAAGACTCTCTTATAGACTTTAAGGGCAATAACGGAATATCTGAGGCTTAAGTTATATCGCGTGATAGTTGTGAGAAACATTTATAAGCTAGACGCGACGAGATATTATTCAGGAAATTTAGAAAATATATTTTACATTTCAAGAAAATTAGACTTAAAATCTCTGTCATGGCAAAACATTGCTTGGAAAATACATTCCTTTAAAAGTAACAATATCAGTCGTTTAAGAAATGTAAGGAATCACTTCAGATTATAGGCTAGAATTCATTGTATATTAATAAATTAATTAATGGCCTAGTCCAATTATCCTGGATCTATCCAAACTTTATTCCTTCTTTATCCTGATTTCTTAACGCCTTCAAGTAGCTTAACTCAAATTGAAATATAGGTTCATGAAGAATTTTGAAATTTTCAGTTTGTTCCCAAGTTTGCGTGTGTGTGTGTGTTTTGTTTTCATAGTCTATGTGAAAAACTATATCAATGTTAACAATGCATTTCATTTCTTTTCTTTTATGTTGACCTTCTTTATTATTTTATCCAATGTATGGACGAATTGTGTCAATGTTCATTTGCTATTGAGGATGAACCATTTGACACTGTGGAAGAACTGTTTGCAGCTGAGGAAAACTATTAGAAACTAAGGACGAACAATTTGTCACTGAGTAAGATCCATTTCCACTGTGGATGAACTATTTCCAGTAAGGATCAACCATTTGCCACTGAGGATGAATGTTATCCCACTGATGATAAGCAATTTGCCACTGAGGATCAATTATTTGCCATTCAGGATGAACCAATTGCCACTAAGGATTATAGCATCGCTATTAAACCATAAATAGCATTAAACATCTTGAAACGTTTTTTGAAAACTCATTTGTTAAAGTGTACACTATATGTAAGTATCGTAAGTTATTCCAGCAAGCTTAGTTCCAGTTTAAAATATAATAGAAATCTTTGTTTTTAAAATGCGAAAGTGTAAAACTTCACTTATTTTACTTGTTTTACTGATGAAATGGCCTCAGATTTTGAATAGAGTATACTTTATCTTTTTTTAACTTAAACAATATTTACAAGAAAAAAACAATGAGTAGTTGTTAACAGCAGATACGAGCTGCTTGATATTATTTAATATAAAATAAACAAATAATGGAAGATTATTTAGAAATCTTGTTGTGGCGATTTGTTTTAAAGTTTTGGTGTTCTTAAAAGACTAAATACATTATTATATTTTCGGTTATAATTTTTTTTAAATAATATAGATTTAGTAAAACAAAACTGTTGGCTGTAAAAATAAATCTACGAATAAAAGCTCGTAAACACTGACGCAAAAATAAAATGACAGTGATTGCAATTCAAATGATCAAATTTTATTTACATATTCAATTATATATATATATATATATATATATATATATATATATATATATATATATATATATATATATATATATATATATTCTGATACGTATTCCTTCACGGATGGAAAAATATGATGAATAGTTATTATCTGGAGTACATCCGTTCATTCTGGAGTCCATACATTCGCAGATCTCATTATTAGAATCTCATCCAGCATTGACGAGGTGAACCCAACAACAGTAGAAGAGCGAGTGAAGATGCGAGTGAACTCCAGCTAATAACTATTCATCATATATATATATATATATATATATATATATATATATATATATATATATAATATATATATATTAAATGCTTTATACCTAAAAGGTATAGTATATCTTAAACAATTAACTGGACGATTTAGATTTGTATTAATTTTAAGTTTTGAAAGAGTTATGGTGGTGTAAAAACTGGTTCATTAGTGATTGTAAAGATTTAGAAATTATCTTTAATAATAAATTTAATACAGCCTTTACAAATATTTTTGGTTTATTGCATATTTATAATTTATATAATTTCCTGTATATTTTTTAAAATGAATCGAAATATTGAGGCAAAGTATATTAAATTTAAAGAATAGTAAAATGTATTCTTAATATATATTGCTGTAGGTCGGGAACATGTGTGCGTTAAAGCAATTACGAGTGCACTCGGATGCGGGGCACGACTTGAAGCAGATGCATGTAATACCTAACGTCGAGGGAATGCGTAATACTGTATTTGTTTATTCGGCGGTTGGCAACACTGCCTGGAAGAAACACGCAATGTCTGTAGGTGCTGAAAATGTTAGCGGTTTTATTCTAATATGACTTCATTATATTATTTGGTTGAAATTACTCATCAATCTATATTTGTAAAACATATTAATAAGCAGAAAGCTTTGGAGTTAAACAATGTATCTAAGTAAAAAATAGGTCAATTAGAATAATATAACAATAATTTTGGTAAAAATAATTTTTTTCGTTCAACAAAATATTTTGTTGTGAATATTTACCAAACTTTTATCATATGGAATTCGTATTTTATTATGAAGCCACACCAAACACACACTCACACACACACACACACACACACACACACACATGCTCTTACACGCACACACTGAAACAGCGAAACAGATTTACAGATATTTGCAGATTTTGCAAATAGGCAAAATCTTTTAAAATATTATTTTAAATGTTTTAAAATTGAAACAGTACTGTAGCGTGGAAGCTAGTCTCACTATCTGGTTGAGTCATCTAGGGCAGTCCAAAGGGCCGATTTTTTAACAAAACATAGTAAGTAGGAAAACATTATATTTTCTTCTTATATACAAAATTAAAATTAAATAATTTTTTGTTATTAATGGAATTTAAAAAAAATTTCATCAAAAATGAAATTAAAAATAAAAATAAAAAACCACCAGAGTTTAAGAACATTTTAAAAATCAATAAAAGCAAAATATTGTAAACAAATTCTTTAATAAATTTATTTCATAAAAATTGTAGGTAATAAATTGATCCAAAAATTATAAAAGTGTCAAGTGTGGGAGAAAATGGTATCAAGTGTCAATAAAGCGTATCTTACAAAAGAAGTGCGTAAAACTGCCATTGAAGTTGATAATAAATTCTTTAATTATAAAAAAAAGACCATGTTGTTAAGAAATATGAGAATGTTAAAAGCCATGAGTTTACAGCATCAATTAAAAACATGCACAAATCTCCTTAAGCAAGGTCAATTAGACATTCGACATTCAAGTAAAGACATGTGTATGGAAAGACCAACAAACCGCGTAGCGCGGGTAGTGGGGAGTGCCAATAGTTGGGAGACGAAAATCATCTCTCGTGACCAATGGACGGGTTTTTTCAGGAGATCCAGTAAAGGAGTCCAAGACGATGTTCCTTGGCTATGCCGAAAATCTAGCCCAAGATGGACGTAGAGGGGGTCTGCCTTCGAGCGTCCGCGAATTATAATTAAAAGTATTAAAAGCGGTCCTAAACAGATCATTTCCTACTACTACAAGATTCCAGACTCCAAAAATACCCATGGGAGAAGATGAGCAATCACAGTGACAGTTTTTGGAGCAAGTCCTGAATTTTAAAATTCAATTACCCATTTATTAAATTTAGTAAATATCGTAAAATTATAGATATAAAATTCAATAACTTATTGATAATTATTGATTGAAGAAATATATAACCAAATGACTGATTTTTCTGTAGCAATATAAGTGGTGGTAATGAAATAAAAATGATTGAAATATAAAATGCAAGTTTATATTAGCAAAGATTAAATTTACATCAAGTTATAATGGGTTAAAATTTAACAAAATCAAGACAAGAAATATTTTCAAAAATAGTACATAATTTATTTAAATTCAACCAAACTAAAACAATAAGACACTACTGTATTTAAATATGTATGTAAATTTATGTGTGTAGTATTAAGGCTAAAACCACATTGTTCTCAAATGACTAAAAATGTTAGAGAATATTACAGGAAAGTTTTAACAAAATAATTGATGAACCTATGCAAAGATTACATGAACATTTATGAATTTTATGAACCATTCAAGTTTATTTCATGTTAAACGACTGCTTCTCAAAATTAAAATAAATAGTAAACATTCAGAGAAATTAAAATAATAATTGTAACATATTTTAGACGAGTAAATTTTAGTTTATATTTTAATTTTCATCAAGTTAAATTAAGTTAGAAGAAACAATGTTTAAAATTATTATAATTATCCTGTTATATTAACTAAATAAAATTTCTGTATTTTTCCAACCATCAAAAAGAGTAGATGTAAATAATTCAAATAAGCTAGTAAAAAGATTCTTCAAGGTGTACTCTTGCAATAGAAAAATAATATATTATTTTACAGTTAATCAAAGATTTATAATGAATATATAATCACATAAATGAGTATGAATATTTTGGTTGGCTTTTATATAAAGTCCAGGGATTTATCCACTGGCAGATCACGATCGACACAGCACAGGTACTAACATATGGTGAGTCGAGTGGGAGCATATTTTGACCGCAGTTGAGCTGACGCGTTTCGGCCCTACAATGACCATCATCACCATGTACAGCTTAAGCAAAAAACGTGTAAATGTGGATACTATATTGGTAGGGTGTGGAACGCGAAATCGGATACAGAATGTTCTCCATTAGGGCGTGCAGACTTAGTGGTTTGGAGCCACTAACACACACACACACACAAGCGCTAGCACGCACACCGGGTGCCCCTGATGTTGAACCGTTTTTTCAAATAATAATTCAATAATTAAATTTATTTTAAATTTATGTTTTAGAAAATCGTTACACTAAAGGAGTAAGGTAATCATTATAGTTATTTCGTCTCATTTTGGCTATAATAAGTGATAACAAATGATTTCATAAAACAGTGATTTTATATAACAGGTTATGTGGCAGAACAGCTGCTTTAACGAATTTAAAAAGTAACAAAAATAAAATATTCCTTTGTTGGTTTAAGTAGTAATTGACTTTAAACATTTTTGTACATATTACTTGTTTTTAATTTCGATGGATCATAGTTTGTTAATTTACTTAAGACCTATTACATATCACCCAATACTACTCTTTTCCACTATTTCAAATGTAAAATATGAATAAATTAATTTAAATTTATAATTCGTTTAGATCACGAATCATTATAAAATCTGCGTTTACTATTTCAAATAAAATATTTATTTAGGTTTTATTGTTTACTTTCAGGATTAGTTCCATATAAAGATATTTTTGATAAATTATTGTACTTTTGTAAAAATAGAAACCAATATTTCAACCTACAAATAACTTTCTTATGTATTTCTAAGTTAATTTAGTTAATGATTAAATTCTAATTGATTTTATAATTAAAAGAACTTTGTTATTCCAAATGATTATATGTTTGAGCTCAGACACCAATTAAAATGAATTCGATTTCGATAAATTTATATTCCTTCTTTCAGACAATTTAGAATTCCATAACATTTTTTATTACATTCTACTTATACGTTTATAAGAACTATATTATTTTAAAAATACTCCGTTTGGATTTTCAGGGCTTATCTTACTCCTATATAAGTCTCTAAACTTTATAGTATGAAATAGCCTAGTTATATTCGCATAAGTGCATTAAAACTAGTAATTATAAAGGAAAACCAAGTCTTTCTTTATTTATTCCCTATCATTCTCAAATCCTTTTAGTTAAACGCGAAACTACTTAGCGGGAAAATACTTTATAAAGTTGAAAAATCAGAAATTTGTTATCTCCAAGTTATACAGTAATTACACTGCAGTATGCAATTTATGGTAGATAATTTTAGTCTTCAGTACTTCGTGGTATCCCACATGTTTTTCTAATAAGTTTTTCAATGATCTCAATCTTTTTAAATTTTATTTTCTGAAAATTATTGTTGTTATATTTTAAAAAACGATTCAAAACTTCATTTATAATTCGTATAAATTTACAAGCTTGAAATATGGAGGCTATTCTAACCTAAAAGTGTCATCGTTCTATTCTTCTTTATTATCAATTCTTATCTAATTCTTATTATCTTATTCTAATAATTAAATGCAGCAATTAAATCGTGGGAACAGTAACATTATCTTTTAAAAAAAACCGAAATTATTTTTCCAATATAAATTTACAGACCATTATGCAGTTTATTAACAAAGTTTGTTTACTTTGTAGTGTTTCTGCGAGTACTTTACTTAATAATTGATTTCGTACGCAATGAGTCATGTCCAGCGCCGTAATTAAATAACATTCAGAAACAAACATGATAAATCTTAATTTATATAAATTTACAAGCTTGAAATCTGCAGTTAATTCTAACCTAAAAGTGTCATCGTTCTATTCTATTTCAATATCACCTAATAATAATTAAATGCAGTGATTAAATCGTGGTAAAAATAACATTTTGCTTTGAGAAATCAGGAATTATTTTTCCAATTTTTTATTTACAGACCATTATGCAGTTTATTAACAAAGTTTTTTTTACTTTGTAGTATTTCTGTGAGTACTTTAGTTAATAATTGATTTCGTACTCAATGTGTCATGTCCAGCGCCGTAATTAAATAACATTCAGTAACAAATATCCAAATAATCTTAAATAAGCTATATTTTGGAATCCATTCCTATTTACTCGTTAATACGTGAGTGGCTGAAACGGGTTTCGCTAATGTGTCATTTTATATTTATTACTGAACGTCAAATAGTCGTTTCTGAAGGCATTGTTATTGTTAGATCACATTTTAAATAAATATTTGTACATAAAAATATATATACTTTTTTTCAACTTTTGAATAATTTATTTAACAAGAAATGATCCTAAAGTAATTATTAAATCAAACACACAAACTCTTGTGAGTCTGATGCAATAGTTAGTGCTCTACTCGGAGGAAAGATGCAAAACAGGTATTAATAATTTACTTTCATTTATTCCAGACCTGGGGAGGTTTCAACCTTTATACTATCCTTCATTTAAAATACTTTTCCCAATTCTTTTATGGGTAAATAAACTAACTTATACTATATGCACATAACCTGCCTGTACGGGTGTTTAGCCATTTTTACCGTAATCAAATCACTAAACATACAAATATTGGTGTATATGGAGAATGTTAGAAATCAATTTTTAATGATGTACTTTTGGAGTTTTTTAAAATTACAATTTTTTTCCATTTAGGTCTTTCAAGAAAGGTTTTTGCACCAGTGTTCTCATTATACCCTTAGTTTTATGGCGCTGCTTTTTAAGAGGCTGTTGCACAAAAGTAGAACAAGGCAGTAAAACTTTATTTGATAGGAAATATATATTTGAATTTCATAACTTCTGCATATTTAATTCAATGCGGAAGTGTTTGCTTCTTCGGCAGTCAAAAGGAGTATTTAGGGACAGGTGTCAAAAATTGTGTGTTGTGTGATAAGTAAAGGAAAATTTGGTTGTGTGTTTAATATAATATTTATGAAAACTACAGTTCTACCCAGCGGAGCCATACACTGGGGAAATTATTCCAATGTTCTGCTTTTATACTCGAAAGTAAATCCTAAATGGTTTAATTTAAAAATATAATTTCACGAAAGGGTTGTTGGTTAGGGGTTTTTAAAATACTTCTAAACTATAAAGACAAATATTTTTGCAATTAATTATTTTAACACCCATTAGTATTTTTTTCATCTTTTGAGTAGATACGTCAACTCGTCCAAAAATATATTGACCATTAAGGCAACATACACACTAAAAAGACAAAATATATATTGAATCGTTTTTTTAATCAGTATATAATCGTTTTATGAATATATATTCGGCTATAAATTGTGTTGGTATCATTAACCATTGTACGATGAGAATTATTTGTGAAAAAAACGTGGGTTTTTCCAAAGCTTTATATATTTTCTTCTGCCATCTTTAATGTAGGTTTTGTGCTTGTAAACATTAAATATAAACTGTATCTATGTTTAACAGTCATATATTTGCAAGAAATACACACTGGCATGCTAGTAATTACAATAGAAATTCTTTAATCATAATACGTGCAACCATGCTGCTTTCACCAGTGATAAATCTACACTAAATTCCGATAAAGTCAAATATTGTTAGAGTTCAGCATGAAGTTACGAGTAAAAGGTCTACAGAAAATGTTATGGTATTTATTTACCTAGAGCAAACAAACAATTACTAAAATACTTGGTAAATAATAATAAAATAAATTTAACAGATTTATCAGTAGCATTACGAAGTCAATACGACGTGTGTTCAAAAAATACACGGACTGTTTGAATTACGCGGCTCAAGTTAGTTTCAGGAGAATCCGCTTGGTGTCGCTAGGTTCGTATAAATCAGTTGATTAAAACGCAGTATTTCAGTTCCAGATATCTTCATTTGTTGATGATTTGCACGCAGTTTAGTAAAGAGTGTTTTTTTCGTTTGTCAGATTTTAAAATGGACAGCCTGAAGGAGTAACGAATTACTGTGAAATTTTGTGTAAAACTAGAGAAATCTGCAACAGAAACATTTCCCATGCTTAACACGTCCTACGGCGATGTTGAAATGAAGCTTACTGCATGTTTCAAGTGGCATGAACGTTTCAAGGATGGCCAACAGTCGATTGATGACGATGAGCGTCCTGGACGTCCTTCAACATCAACTGACGACCCACACGTTGACAAAATCAACACCCTGGTGCGCGAAAATCGACGTCTGACCATTAGGGAGCTTACCGAAGAGCGTTGGATGTCAGTTGGATCTTGTTAAGAGATTTGACCGAAAAATTGAAGATGCACCGCGTTGCTGCGAATTTTGTGCCAATCGCGTCCGAGTTTGTCGGGAACTGCTTGATCGTTCAAATGAAGATGAGAACTTTTTGTCAAGAATTATAACCGGTGATGAATCATGGATGTATGGTTACGACATTGAAACGAAGGTCCAATCATCCCAATAGGTGAGTCAAACGTCCCCAAGACCCAAAAAAACTCGCCAAGTTCGGTCGAATGTGAAGTTGATGCTGACATCTTTTTGATGCTAATGGTGTTGTTCACTATGAGTACCTCCCATCACTATGAGAACTGGTTTTTCCATCACGACAACGCTCCAGCTCACTCAGCACTCAGCACTCAGAACTCATGAGTTATTGGCCAAACACTCTTTAATTAAATACCGTAAATTAATAACTTTGTATAAAAAACATAAAGATAAAATAATGGCTTAGTTCATTTTAACATAATTGTAAGTGTTGAAATAGTAGGAAAATTTTAGCTGTCCTTAGAGATCCGTATCACACTGTTATATACTCATTATTAATGATATAATGGTAAATTATTAATCATTATAAATCAATATGGTTTTATATGAAAATAAAATAATTGAGAGATATTTTATATGTATGTTAAACATTGAGCTTAAATCACGGATTTTCAACAGAATGTATACATTTATCTGCAAAGAATTGTAAGATTTAGGTTGTCATTGACTACGAATTGAAAATACGTAATGAGCTGAACTATGATCTACAATGGTTATAGAAAAACTTGTAACAAATTTATTATATAGTACACTTTAAATGTTAAATCTCCCAAAGAGACTATTCATCGTTCATTGAATGTGCAAAGTGTACAGAGTTAATTGCAAATAACGTAATGTTGTAAATTTCGCCCCCCGATACTTATAGAGCTCCTGCTCATAACATGTCGTAAAGCAAATATTAAACTGGGTCAAACAATATGGGATTTAATTTTAAGCGCTTAGGTTTACGTTAATGGACATCATTTGTTATACGAGGTGCATTAAATAAAAGCATTTCTCACGCGACGAGAAATAATGCAGAAAAATACGTTGAATGAAATGTTTTTATTTGATAAATTGTTTTTTAATTCGTATGTTCCAAACTCTAAATATATCTAACGACGAGGAATAAGTGAAGGGCTTTGATTATTAATAATTATAATTAGTATTGAGAGTTTACTAAAAGAACAATTATTGTTGCACTGGAGTATAAACAGTAAATTAATTTACTAAACCGACAATTAATAATAAAAAACATTATTAAGCAAACAATTAAAAATAACATACATTTTAAAATACTTAACTACGTGAAAAAGTAATTGCTTACTTACTGATTGGTTTCAAAGCATTCGTTCCTTTTACGAAGCTAACACTCTACTGGCGGCATCTGTTAGGTATAAAGGCTCTAACGGGAATGGATTTGTGACTGTGGAATGGGGAGGGTAATTTTTGGTCATGTGTCATATAATGGAAAATGCTGTTGGCTTCAAAATGTGTGTGATCATTTAATTTTCACGTATGCTTTCACGTATGTTTTCTGTTGCGAAGTGTTTGTATATTTCGTATTTTTCTAAGGTTGTTAGTTTTTTACTTGGTTTAATATGTGTAGAATATTTAAATTAGTATGTTTTTGGTGTGTGTGTGTGTGTGTGTTGCGTATTGTTTAGGTGTTTTGCGTAGCTGGATTTTACTTGGTTTAATATGTGTAGAACATTTATATTAGTATGTTTTTGGTGTGTGTGTGTGTGTGTGTGTGTGTGTGTGTATTGCGTATTGTTTAGGTGTTTTGCGTAGCTGGATTTTGGAATTGTTTGTTTTCTTTTGGTAATGTGTTCTTCAAAGCGTGTATAGGAAGGACCTACCGGTTTGGCCGATGTAATATCTGGGACAATCGTTACAAGTTAATTTGTAAATAATTGAGAGTTTTTATTAGTCAGTTTGTTTTTGAAAAGGTTGTATGTGCTGTCTTTAAGTGTTTGTTGTTTTGTAGGATATAGGTAAAGGAGGTTTTTGAATGTGGAGGCTGTTTTATGTGTATTTTTGCTATGGTAGGTAAGACATATGTATTTGTTGTTTTTTGTGTGGTTTGTCTGCGTGGCCGTTCGATGGTGAGGTTTAATTTTCCTGATTATGTTGTCTATGAGTGTAGGTTGGTAGCCGTTTGTTTGAGCAATGTATTTTATGGTATTGAGTTTTTCGTCGTAGTCTTTCTGTAGCATTGGTATATTGATTAGACGGTGTAACATATGATTAAATTCAGCGTGTTTGTGTTTTGAGGGTGATTAGATGTATTATGTATGACAATATCGGTAGTAGTTGGTTTTCTGTATATTTTGAAAAATATGTCTGATGTTTATGGTGATGGTAAGGTCTAGAAAGTTTTTTTATTGTTTTCTTCTAATTCGAGGGTAAATGTAAGGTTTTAGTGTATGGTATTATGTAATTGTGTAGTTGTTTGATTTACCGTTTGTTGCCGTTGTATAATATTAAACTGTCATCTACGTATCTATGGTAATAAATTATTTTATGTGTGTGATTATTGTTCTGTAGAATGTATTGTTGTTCGATATGATGTAGGAATATTTCTGCTAAGATGCCTGAGATGAGGGAACCCATAGGGAGGTCGTGTTTTTGTGTGTAGAACTTGTGTTGGTATGTGAAGTAGTTTTGTGATGGGATGAGTTTGGTGAGTGTGATGATTTCATGTGTGAGTTTATGTGGAGTGTTGTTTGGTGTGAACATATTTTGTAGTATGTGGAGTGTTTGTTCTATTGGCACATTAGTGTATAGGTTTTGTATGTCGAATGAGGCAATAGTGGAGTTGTGTGGTATGTGGATGCCTTTAATTATGTCAAATTAGGCCTAAGATATTATGTATGGATGTGTCATTGTGAAAGTTTATGTTGTCTCTGATACGTTTATCTACGTATTTGGCTAGCTTATGTGATGGTGCATGTGTGTGATTGATTAGTGGAAGGATGAGTGTGTTTTCTTTATGGATTTTAGTTAAAGCGTTTAAAGTGGGAGTTTGGGGTTTTATTTGATTGTAATATTTCTTTTGTTCTCTTTTCATGGTTTCGTCATTTATTTAGAAGATTTTTAATTTTTGTTTGAAATTTAGGTGTGGGGCTTGAAATTTAAGAACTTAATACCATAAAATACACCGCTCAACAAAACGGCCACCAACACACACACTCAAAGACAACATACTCAGGAAAATTAAACATAAACATCATCAAACGGCCACGCAGACAAACCATACAAAAAAACAACAAATACACATCCCTCACCTACCACAGCAAAAACACACACAAAATAGCATCCACATTCAAAAAACTCCATTACCAAATATCCTACAAAACGACAAACACTTTAGGACAGCACATACAACCTTTTCAAAAACAAACAGACAAATACAAACTATCTGGTAAATTAACAAGTAACGATTGTCCCAGCTATTACATCGCCCAAATTGGCAGGCCATTCTATAGACGCTTCGAGGAACACATTACCCAAAGAAAACAACCAAACCCAAAATCCAGGTACGCAAAACACCTAAAAACACGCAACACACACAAGGACATACATACTAATTTAAATGTTCTACACTCGTTAAAACAAAGTAAAAAACTAACAACTTTAGAAAAATACGAAATATACAAACACTACGCAACAGATAAAGAAAACATATTAAATGATCACACACATTTTGAAGTCAACAGCCTTTTCCATTATACGAGACAGGACCAAATAACCCTCCCCATTCCACAGTCATAAATCCATCCCGTTATAGCTTTTATACCTAACTGCCAGTAGAGGGTTAGTTTCGTAAAAGGAACGAGTGTAAAGTAAGAAATTACTCTCAGCAAGTAAGAAATTACGTATTCACTTAGTTAAGTATTTTAAAATTTAGCTTAATCAGTGAATTCGAGATTATTACATCAACCATATTTAATAAGAGCAGCTACCACAAGCGTTAAAACAATAACAATGTTAAAATCTATCCTTTGTTTTTATTGGTTTATTGATCGTTAAAAAGCTATAGCTTTTTGGAACAATGTTCTGATAGTTAAAACTATATAAAAGAATTTGTCACATACATTATTTTATAAAATATTAGATAACACTGGTATCAAACACAGGTAAACACTAATACCGTATCAATAGGTACAAGCATGTACCTTAATAAGAAAAATTAAAATTTATTTGTTTTTTTTTATATTATAAGATATTTAAATATTTGCCTGTTTTTAAAAGTTTTTATAAAATTTATTTTCGACATTGATTTCGTGTACTTTTTATTTTAAAAATTAGGGAAGTATTTTAAAAATTAGGGAAAAATTGGGGAAGTACCGACAGAAGCAAAAACTTTTATAGCCACAGTCCATACTCTACAGAAATTTTGAATTGAGAAAAACATTTAATTTTGAGTAATAAGTAATTACCAAAATATTTTTTTATCAAACAGGCATAGGAATGTTTTCAGTTCAAAAATTAGATTAAAAATACACAAATTATTATTTTCGTTATATTTATTTATTTATATTGATATTTATCAAAATTTTAATATATAAATATATCTATTAACTGATCAACACTATTAAATAATAACCTTCGCCTTAACAATGTGAAATAAATAATGTAACATAAACTACGTGTTAAAACAGTTGTTTTACAATATAGCGTTTACATAAAATCAGCTGATACATGTAATTACAACATCATTTATTTTACTGAGGTTACTCATAGCGTAAACAGATGAAATTTATACTGACGCTAATAATCTGTGCAGATATTATACGGACACGAAATTGTATGTATGTGTCCATGTAATAAGTTTATGTAGGCGTCGCTAGTAAAGTTTTCAGCTATAAAATTATTATATACTTCCTAAAAATTACGTTCATCTCTCCAATCCACGCTAATATAAATGATTGACATTGTCATCTGCTAAATATTACGCTAATCTTGCTAAACATTGCCCTAATCTGTTGGACGTAGGCTCAAACGGGGTTAATACCGTTATTAATGGCATAAATGTAAAATAATAAAATGACGTAAAATTTTAGAAAATGTTTGTAAACAAAGTCCTTGAAATTAGGTCTAAACAATAAGTAGCAAATAAAATCTCAGTGAAATTTGTATTTTGAGCGACTAAGTGATAAAATGTCTAGTTTACTCTTGTCAAGTAAGGCATAGAAACAGATTTTACATGCGTTAAACGTTGAATGGATACGAAGGCCAAATGTATGACTTAGGCACGTTACATTTATGGTTTGAAAATTATAGAAATTTAAAATAATAAACAAAATGGGATATTTATATGATATACAAAGTGTGAAACAGAAACATTTTAAAAAATAGGTAATTTTAAAAGACATTTGATTTATAGTTTAGAAGAAGACTAAAAGTAAAGCCAGAAAAATCAAATAAACTGTGACGTGCATAGCTCAGTAATAAAGGAGCACAATCTATAAGAAGCGTAAGAATCGTCGCAAAGGAATAATAAACGGATTGTTTTAAAGGTTGTAAAGTGAAAAACATAATATAATAGGTGGCATTCGAATTAAAGACAATATGTACATGTAAGAAGCTAAATTTCAATCGGTTTTAGGTAAAGATTAGAACAATTGTCAAGTAGGTTGAGTATCGACTTAAAAATTTATTTATCGAGTGTGACGTTACGACAACTGATTTATTGCCCTTATCGAAACTGTAGTGCTATGAAACATTAAGTCATTGCAGTTAATGTTCAAGTGAGTTATGTGAGGCGGCAAAACATTAAACCCCGTACATTTTACCAAGAACTTTCTTTAAGCTCCCAAGAACCTTGTTGGTAATTTGTAGGAAGTTTGATGTTTTGTCTCTTCACATTAACATTAAATGTCTCACCTGAACATTAAATGTCTCACCTGAACATTAAATGTCTCACCTGAACATTAAATGTAAGGACTTGGTGTTTCATAGCACTATAGGCTTGAGAAGGGCAACATATTAGTTGCCGAAACGTCACAATAAATAAACAAACTTTACTCGATATTCAAACGGCTTGTCAACGAGTGCCAAAATAATCATGAATAGATAAGTAGATTAGTTCACGATGAGTTGGAAAGGACGATTAGTGGAAGGTCTATTATTGGAGGGAGCACAGGTCAAAGTAAGTTTTATTAGACATTTGATGGGATAGTTCCCCAAAAGCCGTTTGGGACTTACAGCAATAACTTTCAACATAGCAAAGCATGAATAACATGCTTATAATTTTTTTATACCATGAAATATAACTAGGTATAATTCGTTTTTAGATTTTTTATGTTTTCTAAGTGGGAAATATTCATTTTTAAATGCATGGTAAGGTTAGCTTTAAATAGCATTTTATGTTTAAGAAGATGTTAAAATTTTATACATCATTATGATTTACTTAAATTAAAAACATAACATTTACCAACTGTTATATAATTAAGTTCTAATATGGCGTTATAATTGTATAACTCAGACAAGTAACTTAGGTAAGGTAAAATGATAATCTATTAATTAAGTTATCTTAAAGCAGTCATGTGTTTAATTTAATTACAAAGATAATAAAATAATAAAAATATAAAATATTTGATTTTTAGTTGTTTTTGGAAGTAATGGTTAAAATCAATATAATTCCTGAGGAATTAAGGCTAATGTTTAAAATTGCAGTAATAGCTACATAATATGATGATTGACCTGCAAAGTCAAATCTAATTGAAATATAAGAATTATGTGTTCGTTAAATAATTCAAGGCACAAATTTTTAATTTAAACAAATCAAGTTTTACTTTATTACAAGAAAAATGTGTATTATATCACAAACAAATCATATTAAAGAAATACTACGCTAGTTACAGATCTTCAAATATTACAAATTAATTTTCATTTAGAGATTTACACGCTACAAAGTCTATGACTGAGATAATGGCCGTTTTTCGAGATTGCTTTGCGTATTCAGTTTACATTTAAATTTATTATTTCGATTTATAAAAGATCTACTACAGGATACAAAGAATTTACATTTACTCCATTATTAGAAAAAGAAACATAGCATTGAACATTTAAAGTTTGTCTTTAAATTTTGAATGATTAATGTTTAAAAGGTTAAATTTGCAATTTTGTTCACTAAACTTCTTAAATTTTACAACTTAGCTGTGTCGTTACAAACTGGCATGGCAATGCCGTTTCGCTCCGTTCATTAGATTCCCGGATTCTGCATATTGTATTCAGCTCGCTCGTAATTCTGAATCTGGTCCCGGCGTTGTACCGTAACGCAGCATTTCTTCTACCAAACAAAAAAATTATATAATAAACTGTTACATATCTTCAAATTAAACTTCCCCTCGATCTTCGGTCTTAATGTACGTGCAGTCGATTACATGGTTAAAATCGGGAAGAGACGGAGTGGTGGGTGCTTCCCATGCATCTTAATTTCCGCGCACCGTTCTGCGCATATAATAGTTCCAAATTTTCTACCTAGAGGCCAGTCTCGCCCATAGATTTAAATTTACAAATTCACAATTTTTTATTTATTTATTTATTGTTACATTCTGTAATTAATTTACGTTTGTTTTCTGAATCTTATTTTAATATATAACACCATCTAAAATGTGTTACAATTTCGTATGTAATTATTTATTATTTGTCATCACTTGAAACAGAAGTGTTAAATAAAAACAAATAATTAGGAAATTATGTAACGGGGTAAATCATTAAAAACCTTTGTGATATAAATTGCAAAAAAATAACCATTATGGTGAATAAGAAGAAATAATTAAATTTAGAATAGTTAAAGAAATATTAAATACTTTCTAAATGAGATTCATATTTTTTTTATAAAAGTTATGTATGTATCTATATAACCAGTTTTTTGTGAAATATTTAAGTTTTCAGAAAAGATTAGCTATATAAATTATTAGCATGTTTTGCTTATGTATAGTTAGGGCATACTATTGAATTTATTGTAAATTAAGATAAATGTATATATTTAAAAAAATGGTAAATTTAGTTTAAAAAAAATTAGAACATCAAAAGGTTGTCAGTCAAAATGTATGTATATATACCATCTGATTATGAAGTAGCCTGTAATTTTGGGATAAATTTAAAGTATCACTTCTAAATAAAAAAAAACCATAATTTTAGATCAGCTGTTATTATTACTAGTATTCATCAGTAATTATTCCAGTTTCACCGTTTATTATCGAAGGCCATATTCCTCTAATTTGTTATTTTCGAAATCTAGGAATAAATTTCTAGAATATTTAGACAGGGAAGACACAGGTTTCGGTTATTAGATCAAACATTCTCTGATAGGTTATTTACCTTTGCCAGGCGATTGGTACGTATTGGGCAACATTAAGGGAGGAATCGGCAGTGAGAAGCTGTAAGTGTAGTTAAGGGAATGTTAAGACTGTCTGTAGATAGTAAAAGCTACCATAAAATAGCATGGAGGTCTATAGACATCAAAAGGCATCATGATGTCATACATAAAACATACAGTCATCCGATGTTTGATTTTAATATTTAACTTTGTAATTTCCTATAAAAGGTAGTATTTATGTAAAAAAATCATTTGAATACCCATTTAAATTCATGCTTTCATCTGAAGTTGTATACGAATTCTAGTAAAATACTTAAAGGATTGATGACGCTTATTTAGAACATTCAGTGCAAACAAATAGGTTAGTTTACTTATTTACTAAGTAAACTAGTTGCCTAAAAACTGCTAAGTAAACATTTATGCATTTATAAAATAATTTTGACGTTTTATAAAAATCAACAACAAGAAAAGAAACAATGACTGAACATGAACAGAGACAATTTAAAATAGAAAATAACTTGAAGCCTATAAAACTAAACCAAAGTATTACATTGAATGTGATGCTAGAGTTCTATAGATGAAATGCAATACGATATTTGCAAAGCCACAAAGGAGAAGTCACTGTTCATTACACAGATGCGGAAGCTAATGTCGCATAAAATTAACTTAGTTACTGTTTCATTTCCTAACCTAGTTTAAAACGGATACCGACTGAAAGTTTGCCTCTTTTAAGAATATCGTGAAGAACGTAAATTGCAGCTAGAGATCGATAGACATTTTGTGATGTCGAGAATTTTAGTAATTAAATAAATTTTTACTTACATTTACACTGATTTTACTATTTATAAGAAAACGTTAATAGAAGTATTTTTTTTAAGTAATAGAAAAACTCTTTGATTTTATTAAAGAGATACTTGGAGCGATTTAAAACTTATTATTGTACATCTAAAAAAGTATATAGCAGTCATACAAGAGTTATATATAAACAGTTTTAATGTACGAGCAATAGAATGTCGGGTTTTGATAATGCTGATAAAAAGTTCAGCGAAACTTTTAACACGGGAAAAAAATAGAAGACATATATATATATATATATATATATATATATATATGTATATATATATATATATATATATATATATATATATATATATATATATTATGTATATATATATATATATATATTTATATTTATATATATATATATATATATATATATATATATATATATATATATATATATATATATATGAAATATATATAGGTCAAACAAAAAAGAAATTAAAAGACAGATATCAAGAACACCTGAATGCATACATCAAACCTGAAATTTATAACTCAAACTTAGCCACACACGCCATCAAAAACAAACACACATTCCATACATTAAAAAACGTACACCTAATAAAAAAAAGTACAAAAAGGCCTCAAAATGACAACTAGATATTTATAAAAATAAAAATAATATCATTAACGAACAAATACAAATAAAATTAAAAAACGATAAATTATTCAATCTAATAGACAATATTAACCCCAAAACAAACTTTAAAAACTCGCACAGTGCAGTGCTTCTAAAAATAGAACATAACGGTACACCAATGTCAACGGGAAATCCACTCAGCTCGCTGTTCACAACAACCCTGTTCAGTATGCCCGATGATAATGACAAGGCCAGTTATTGAAAGTTAACTCGCATATATACCAAGTAAGATTCTTGTTTAAGTACATAAGTGAAAGTGATAAGTGTATACAAGAAAACAGTGTTGCATAACTACAAATATTTATATATATATATATATATATATATATATATATATATATATATATATATAATTTGTACATACATACAAATATATATATATATATATATATATATATATATATATATATATATATATATACATATATATATATATACATATATATATATATATATATATATATATATATATATATACATATATATATATATATATATACATATATATATACATATATATATATATATATATATATATATATATATATATATATATATATATATATATATATCTGTACTAGCGTACCCTTCAGACGTTGGTGTAAATAAAAAAAGGTTTTAAAATTAACTATAAATTGTTTTGACCATTTTTACGAATATTTTATTTATTTTTAATAATTTTAAAAGCATTTTATACCATTACGCATAAAACATTTTCCACTACCACGCATACCATTATCTTAACTCGTCCTATGAATTGCGTGTGAGTGTAACTGTATGCTATAGACTAAATTGTATTGAGTATAAACTTAAACCTATCTTTAAGTATAATGGCAAGAAAGAGAAAATTCGAATTAGTTTCAATAAAAGTAGACTATATTTGGTTTGTACAAAAATGAATACCTTTAGGCTATATATATATATATATATATATATATATATATATATATATATATATTATAAACATGACATTCATAATTAATAATTTATTGATCCTAACGTGTTTTGATTATAAATATTTTTAGTTTAATCCCTGAGGAGTATAAATGAATAAACGTGTTTATTTGCCAATCCTTAAACACGCAACATATGTTTTAGAAAAGCACAGATTTCATAGATCCAACTCACAAATTGACATTGTTTGACTTTGTGACTTATTAATAGTCATTGCGAATACCTAGAGAATTGGATATTGCGTTTAAATATGATGTGTGAGTCAGAAGGAATCATTGAAGAACAACTTTACCTTTAACCTTGTTTATAATGGTAGCTTCAAGAGCTTTGCCCATGATTTTCTTTTTAATGTGCAATCGCGTGCCATGGCATAATTTGTGGATTAGTGATAAACTCAACTTGCGTGAATGTGCGTCATGAGAAGTAGATGACCACATTTGTTATTTTTTTAATATACTGCAGAAGGAATAAGGTCAAAAGACGTTAACGTATCCGTTATAGAAACGTTGCCTGTATAAATAAATAATTGTACCTGACTTGCAAGTAAACCGCTCTTAGTTATCAATAGAATATTAACTATATTCTAAATGGTCCAGCCGTTTAGGAGTAGTTCAGTGGCATACACACGGACGGAAGAAATATAGAAATACAATATAGAAAGCCATATGTTCACATGTGAGCAATGCTTGGTTCATCTCAAACACAGAGGAAGTTCGTCCAGCAAATGTAAAAGTAAATTAGCAACGCTTACTTTAAAAATGTATATTGACGTACAAGCACTTCATGTTGTGCAAACGTCAGGTAAGAATATATTATGCTTACAATGAATGCTTAAAATGGCAAACAAACTTAAGGACAGAGGACAACACTCTACAAAGGTGTTGCTGGACTGTGCGTCGAAAGCTGTTGGGATGGTCACTTCCTCACTATAGATTATGTAATAACATGTAGCGTATTGAGATGTAAAAGGATAACTGTGTAAGAAATATGGAGATTTTTCCTTCCTTCAACACATTACCTATCAGCTTATATCATTATAGGCCCGTTACTTGTTGTTGCATGAAATCTAGACACTCGTCCGTGCCGTTCACTGAATATCGTCAAATTGGAACAGTTCGGCACTAGTCTAGACTATCTTTGCGCCTGGATATAACAGGAACCTGCTTCATGACTGAACAGGAAATTAGGCAGAGTATCATTAAGGCAGACCAAACACTCATACCCACAAACAGCATCCTGACACTAATAATAACGCCAACTAAGCGTCCACTGTTTTTTTACATCCACAGTAATATTCGGCACATTTAGAATTTGAAGGATTATTCCTTCATTGCAAGTAAGGAATGATTCTCAGTATTTCCAAGGATAAACCGTTCCTTACAATTAGTGACAAACCTTTTTTTAACGCAGTACATTCCAAGAAAAACTAATTTTTCTATGAACTATTATCAGAGTAGAAACCACAAAGATTTTAAAAGTTGATGGTTGCACCAAAAATTTAATAAAATATGAGACTGTAAACCCATTTTTGCAATATTTTTGCACCATTTTATAATATTGCTTATAAGACACATGAATAATAACAGTTAATTTATTATTAAGTATGTAATAACGTAGGGGTATTAGGATAATATCAACCATGAACTTCAATAATTGGAAGAGAGAAATGTATCCAAGGCACAAAAACCTTCCCATGAACACTGCTTTACATTTAATATACCACTCAGCTTTAAAACAATACAACCATTTTATGTGGTAATGTTTTGTTTAATTCCGAAAAATAAAAAACCAAACGTTCTTCCTTAATTCAGTTGGAAATAATAGTGTCCAATAACCAATAATTACTACTTCTAATCAATTAATTGATTACTACTTCCCTTGCTTCGAGGAACGCGTTATTATTTGAATTAACAATATTTAATCCTGGAATAATTAAGTTCTTGGTAAATAAAAGAAATGCAATACTAAAGTAGGCTAACATTTACAGAGCACTAAATTCTTGGAACGGATTGCCGACTAGCCGCCTCTAACGGTATAACTAATTTTTACGACTTCCGTAAATTTCCAGAGAGCCCCCGCTTAAGTTTATACCTCTAGTTACAGCTCCCGCCCTAATTGTGATGCAATTTAGATTTCACAGCCCCTACAAATACCTTCCTATATGACCTTTCATATCGTATTTTCTCTATTTCTCTGGAACTATTTTATTGAGCTCGTTTGTAAACGCTCTCAAAACTCAAGGCCTTGTGAGACAAGGAATTGAAAGATGAATATTGCAGTTATTGAGTCCATTAATAAGTCATAACGCCTTCACCGTTACTAATTTTCAAATGAGTTAAAATTAATAATATATATATTATTCGTTTCTGTTACTCTTGAAGCAAGCATGAATATTTACATGAAAGTAATTATTGCTATATGATTAGGACTTATACTGCACACATTAAATAATTCAACAGCGTTTATTAACGTTTTTAACAATACGTTCATTGCAACAATACAGTCATTCTTTAACAGATAGTCGCACAAAAAGTATATGACATGTCGCAAATACACATTTCCTTTTTTTCCTAATGACAACGAAAATAAATTAAACAATATACACCCAGCCCCTGGCTGACTTGTTTTTAGCGAGGGCATGACGTGTTTTTTTTATTTATAAATAGCGGTGGATACATTATAAACGAATATGTTTAATATTCTACATGAATGAGGTTTTTATTAATAATAACTATTATAAAAAATAAACTTATCCTAATCTACAAATTAAATTATACAAAACATGTAACTTTTAAATATTTTAAACTCCTTTAACTCCTTTAGTAGTCAAGTGGGTACAACATTTGAGTACGAACACATATCTTGGTTCGATTGTGAGTAGCGCCCAAGAAATTTTGGGTTGACCCAGCATGTGAAAATGAGTGACTACTGGTGAATAGTAGGATAAAACTTGGATAATAATGAGATGGTGAAGCCCAGTGCTTCACGTTGCTTTCCTCGAAACCCCTACGACCCAAGGAAGGCAGCTTTTAATTAGGTCTCTCCCACTACGTCTTGTAGTATAAAACGCAATCATTATTAAGTTTCATGTAAATACCATTTGTTTAACATTTAAACAAAATAATAATAACTTAAAGTAACCTTTTAATGTAATAACATTTATATGAAATAAAACAAATTATTTTATAAATTTATAAAGGCTATTCACTCTCACATAAGAGACTGAGTTATGAGATTTTGCTAATTATTTCCTAAATATATTCAATTACTAATATTCGTTCACACTCTCCGTGTACATACTTTTATTTATATATCTTTTTAAATAGATTTATAAATTTTCAATCGTTGATAAAAAACGTTTTATCACTCACATTCAAATACATTTTATTAAACTTGTAGCGGTGCCACATGATGTTAACACAATTTTGTCAAATAATTATTTATTAATGGAATGTAATTAAATAATTTTAATAAGTAATTTCGATTTTATTTTACTACTTGATATTGTGGTTCTGTCACATGAATAAACTATTAGTTTTAATTTTTTTAATAAAAAGTAACTAAATAAAGCTTTGTTTACCTAAGTCAGAATTGACTTTTAAATATATATTTTTTACTATTACTTGTTTATTTGTAAAATATTTTGATACTCAATAAAATATTTCAGTCCTTGATTAATTAAATTATTAATTAATTCAATATTATTTTAGGATTTATTTTTTGGAAAATGAAAAAATAGTTTGAAAATACCTGAGAGTTTTATTCAACAACAGAAAAAAATAATTTTTCAATGAGCAAATAAGTTATTATCTCTAATAAAATTACACTGGAGTTACAAAATATAATTGGAAATATCAATAACAGCTTTTCTTTTGCTAGGTTAACTGGTTTCTCCAGCGGAACGAACGCTGCATGTATTGTGGAAAGACGTTGTAATGCTAAGTAATGTTACGTATCTTATTTATTTACTTAACCCAAGCTCTTACCTTTACCTCCAGAATTGCTCTCTGGGGAAATTATTAAATTCAAAGCTTAGTTTAGTATCATAAATTTATATTCTCTAAAACTTACCACGATGACGACGTTTTCAGAGTCAAAGGAACACAAACACTAAAGGAAAAGGCAAATATTAATTAGTTAAATTAGAAAAAAGGTTTTTAACCGTTGTAACGCGATTCAAGTTGGCCAGCTTATTTTGAAGGGGTTAGTGGGGCGTATGGCTATAAATTACAGCCTACTAATACATTAAGAATTTCTTTAAAAACCGAAAACCAATTGAGAAGCTCACAGAGCATTTTATACCCCACCCGTTATTTTATTTATAGAAAGAATATAAGAATGCATGGTAGAATCCTCCCATGACCCTAGCGATTAAGTGATTGACCTTGACCCTCATTTGAAAAGCACAAAAGAAGCAAACATAAACACCAAATCATTAAAAAAGCAAAATGATCCTAAGTAATATTGTATTTGTTGCTGTAGGCTTTTTACACTCTTACAGAAGTCTATATCCTCTGTTATGAAAACAAAATAGTCAACGCAGGCCTTCTATGAAAGTGCATATCGATCGATTATGCACGAGTATTACCGAAATAGATATTACCTAGATTACAGGGTTTCTGTGTCTGTTGGTTTGTGTTTTTGTGAATGGGTATAGACTGAATATTTTTATTTTCTTTTAAAGAATATTTTGCTCAAGGTCTATATTACAATGCTACCCCCATAGTCACAAAAGCACGCAAATATGTTTAAACATTTGGTTAAGCGGATGTAAAATTCAACATTTCACATTGCCTTATGGTACACAATAACCTCTATATATTAATCATTAGGTTTAAAAACATGCCAAACGCTTTTTATCAATACTGTTGTTTACTCAGAATCCTTTTAACCGGGCGATGTTTTGAAAGGTAAAATTAATAAATGTCTTAAAGTATAAAGGATAATAAGCTTTGAAAGAAAGATGTTTGTGATTTCGACTACCCACTTATCTGCTTGAAAATCCATCTTCTCTTGGCAAACAAATTTTCATCGTCATTATTCATTCTTGCAACATATTTTTTGACGAGTAACGGCAATATATGTTTATTATTGTTTCCACATCTTTTTAGTATCTAAGGGAAGCGTAAAGTTTGTCTGGAACAAGGACATTGAAAAATATAAGCTGGAGCTTAATATTATTTTTAAAATAGGAAAATCAAAAACAGAAAATTTACAAATTTACTTCGTAATAAATAAACATATATAACTATTAAACATCATATAATGAATCATCACTGAACTTTCTTAAATACCCAACTACTTAATATCTAATTAACTGTCATATGCTTTTTAGATTTTGTCCTTCCCACTTCCAGGATCCGTGTGAGGATTCGTTGGCTATAATGATTGTCTATTGGTAACGACTACGAGACCAAGTCTGAATAACAGCTTCAAATGCTAGACAAATCCTCCATAATCGTCGTTAAGTCGTTAGAGCTGAGAAAGTACAAGAAATTTGAATTTTATGATTGAAACTAGTGACATTGACAAATTAATAATAAACGCTACTTGTTTATTGTTTATGTTTGTTGAAGCAAAGACAAATTACTAATTATTAAATAATGAAATAGGTTTATTGGTTATTATTAAAAAATTCTTAATATGAAAATTATTATTTATTATAACTAAATAAATGAAAACCCAATAATCCCAATATACATCTTTTTTATATTGCTAATAATGACTTTATGTAGGTTTCGATTACATGGCAATCATCTTCGGAAGTACTATTTTCTGAAACAGGACTTCTGCAGCACAAAATAGTACCTCTGAAGATGATTACCATGTAATCGAAATATACATAAAGTTATGTTTAGTAAAGTAAAAGTAATTTGTATGGTGATTAGTGGGGCTTTATTTATTTAGTTTATTGTTTGTTTGAATTGGTAAAATTAAAAACGACTAACTATCAATTAATGCTGTTAAGTTTATTGTTTTTTTCTCGAGACTGATAATTCTTACTATTGAATATTTATTGTAATGTTTATTTATTGTATTGTTTATATTTGTTTAAGATTGTAAAATTGACCAAAATATAATGAAGACTATGAATTTAATGCAGATTAAAACTTTGAAGAGATTTATAGTTTACATTTAAGCAGTACGAGAACAAAAGTTAACGATCTTTTCTAATAGAATAGAAAATTTCGCACCACCGCACCGACGCCGTCAGTAGGAGGGTTAATTTGCAAAATGTCTCCAAACCAATATCCTCATCAATAGGAATTTTAAATAACATCCCTCTCTGGACAGTGGATCACGGCTGGAGTTACAAATTTTGTTCCCTGGGCACAAAATTGCCCTCGGGGGTATCAAATTGGTCCTGGGGTACTCCCTCCAAAAAATAGAAAACAATTAAAAGCTTGTCGAAATCAGCCAAAAACTTATATTATAAGGTACATGTTTTAAACTACGGTTTTTATTGGTAGGTTTGGGTATGGTTGCAACAATATTGTTCACATGTAACGCAAATATGGGAATTTTATACAAATAGATTTTTTAAAATTTAAAATTTGTAAATTGTTTTCGAATTTGCAAAGTCACAGGTCTATAATTAGCCTGATTGTTTCTGTGAGAAACATAGCGTTGAATTCCAAACTTCGTCTGAAACAATTCCTAAAATTTTATCTTGAACATAAAGACTTGTAAAATTCAAATAAACTTCATACGTTTCTTTGAACTTACAGTCATATTTAGAATATGCATACTATAAAAACAACTGATACTGCAGAGTATATTTCTTGTCACCATTTTTTTTGTGGTGTTTTAATGTGTTCATTGTGAGCTTTTAATTTAAAAAAAAATTACCTTGTTACAATAAATACTAGGGTACCAGGTAAAACATTTATTACCAAGTTTCCTGTAATTATTAGATAAATGTAATTGTTCTAATTTTACTATGTTCTACGTCGTTGCACAAGGTTTGTACAAAAGAATTACAATTAGATTAATCAACTACAGTAAACTCCCGATTATCCGTGGGCGGATTAACCGGTTTGCGGATTATCCGGAGCCTGCCATTGTTTTACAAATATCCAATTTTTATTCCAATCAGATTATTGTGTTTAATTTTCCAAACGGTGAATTACGACGTAAATACATATAAGGCTTAATAGAAGTTAAGATGAAGAGAATACTTAATGTGTATCATAAGATTGTAAACAAATGTCAGCTAATCTCGGCTATAAATAATCTAGGATGTGACATATGCATT
The DNA here is from genome assembly GCA_036971475.1 of Prosapia bicincta. Classification (NCBI taxonomy): domain Eukaryota; kingdom Metazoa; phylum Arthropoda; class Insecta; order Hemiptera; family Cercopidae; genus Prosapia; species Prosapia bicincta. The sequence continues at coordinate 63,124,671 of JBAIZL010000002.1, forward strand.
ATCTATGTCTGTCATATACATTATATAGATCTTTATCGCTTTGTGACACACGTAGCACAAGTAGACACTGTGCGACAAAATGGTTCTCAAGAAACTTATATCGCACATTAAAGCTAAATCAATGCCCAAAAAAAACAGACAAAAGTGACAGATTTTTTTGTTAAAAAGTGAAAGTATTATGTGTAAAGGAAATTACATATGTACATACATATTTACTTTTGATATATACGAGTACTTATGTAGGTATTGTAAATAGTTAGACATATAAATGAACATGTTATAATTCGTCAAATACATCGACATTTTAAATTAGTTTCTGTATTTATTTTGTCCTCTGAAGATTATTTGTGAATTGCATTAACCGGGGTCATTATTTGTGTAACTTATGGTATAATAATCGATTCACGATTTTTTTGCGTATTCTTTGTTCATAGCGGATTATCCGGGGAATTTGTTATCCGGCGTTGCCGGGCCACCCTATTCCACGGATAATCGGGAGTTTACTGTATCTATCCACAGAAACGGTATCTTTCAAAATAGTTTATTTATCAAATTTCAAAGTCGTATAATGAGTTACTACTGATTAATCGTTTTAATAGACATAAGAAAAAAAAATAAACTGGTGACCCTAACAGTGGGTGGTCTGTAGGATCTTTCACTGGTGGTTTTGGATCAAATCTAAAAGGAAACATTTTTTTAAATAGTTCTGTTTACACCTCTTACTATAAATAAAATTACAAATAAATAAAATTATAAATAAAGTTATATTAAAACAATAATTAAGGCTTCCTAAAACAGTTCTTGAGTCGTTCGGTTTGAAAATTACCTTGTTTTCATTTATTGTTTGACTCAATTCGTAAAATTGGACTCATTATTTTAATTTGCTCTCAGAGAATTTGAGTTATAATAAAGGACATGCCTTGCATCGTTTAACAGATTCAAAATATATAAATTTTATTACTTTAACTAAATAGAAAATTTTAAAAGGCGTGGTTTCTTTTTTGTCAGACCGATCTGACGGGTTGTTTGGTTATGTCTAGATAAGGAAAAATGAGTGAATAAAAAATAGCCAGTTGACGGTTATACGGATTGCCTTTCCCGTTTTATTGTTTTGATCTTTTTAAAGTTGGCTGATAAAAATGTTATAGTAATACACTGTGTGTTTGTTTGTGTGTGTGTGAGTGAGTGTGCGTGCGTGTGCGTGCCCGCTCGTACGCACGAACACATTTGTACGTTTGATATTGCTTTTTAAAGCAAGGCTCTGGTTAAAGTATCACACTATGTACGAATTCTACATGTGTACCTTCTTGCATAAAATTTGATACATTATAAAAGGAATTTTCAGCTTCACAATTACTTATATATATATATATATATATATATATATATATAATTAATAAATTAAAAATATTTCAAGAAGAAGAATACTTTTAATGAATATATTTATTCTTTAAAATAAATATGAGAATAAGTATATTCATTAAAAGTATTCTTGTTTTTGAAATATTTTTAATTTATTAACTATATTACAAGAAAACATACACCATATATATATATATATATATATATATATATATATATATATATATATAGAACATAAGTCAAAATACAAATACAAGAATTATAATTGAATTTACAATTCAAAGCTTTTCGTTGGCTAACAGTACCAACATCATCAGGAATATTAAAGGAATATATATATATATATATATATATATATATATATATATATATATATATATATATATACGGTTACTATGAATGCGATTTTCCTAAGGTGGGCTCAATAAATTATTTCTAAAGGTTTACTCGATACGTATTTAAAGTTGTCAGATATATTGATTTTATTCTGTTATTATCAAATGGAACACTTTTTAATATTTACACCATATGGTTAAATAATGTGATGACTATTGATACCATTTACTGACAGATTACATCATTATTTATGCTCTTTCGTATAAACCTAATGTTAAATCACTGTCAATAATTCACATGACGCCATTTCAGGTGGAGGCGCAGCTAAAGTAAGGTATATTTATTTCAGTTACAATATTAGTTCTTAATAGAGATAGAATTTGTTTATTTTTCTGAGATGCATATTTAATTAATTGTGTGATTGAGGTGAAATTTGATAAACAATAATTAAGTTAATTTATAATAAATTTTGAAAGCTTTAGTATTGTGTCAATATAGAATTCAATAACTTGTAAATAAGTCAATAAGACTTACATGTTAATAATAAAGATTTAAGAAATGAAGGTTAAGAAATTAAAGATTTAAGAAATAAAGATGTCTTATTAAGAAGAAAGTAAAACAATTAAGGACAATGATTGTAGTAATTACCAATGAATAAAAGGTACAATTGCTCTAAGTACAGTAAAATCTTTAAACACTACGTAATAGGGTTTATAGAGAAAAACTAGGCAATGCATGTCATTCATAGGCTTTAGAAACAAAGGATGTATTTTGTTGATTAATAGTCCCAGGATTTTGTTTACTTTGTGCCCAAATACAACTTTTTAAGAAATCCTATTTTGAAGGCTCACATACGTAAGCGTTTTCTTCCCCACTGACGTACTACGGAATCTTTAGGACCTTTCTTTAACAAATAATCTTCTATCGTACATTAATCCTTTTATGTAACATGCTAGGGCATGTAACATGACTTTAAAGCGCTTCTTCAACTAAGACATCTAAATATATTGATCCAGAAACATAAATACAAATGTAAATATGCAATAAACAATATACCTATCGATAGTAATTAGCCCATGCCGCAGCATATTTATAGAGTGTATACATCCTAAAAATCATTTTAGTTATGGAGTGTACATTTGCATAGCTTGTACAGTTCCCTAATTACAAGTTGTTATTAGTATTGCATTTACTACCCTTATTTCTAAGTAGAGAAAATCCATTCCATATAGAAATATAATTATAATTAGATATCTAATTTATATTCTACATAATATATATACTTGATTTTAGAGAACCTTTGGGAAATGTATGGAACTGAGACAACGTCCGAAGACCCTACAATACACCTTATAAAATCCTTGTCCAGGTTCAGCATCTATCCTTTGGCCGTCGCCAGTATGGTATTAAACCTGACTGTAATTATTTCTTCTTCGCTGATATTAAAATTAACCGATGAGCCGAGATCATCATACATGATTATATTAAATCTTTCGTTTGCTAAAATGAAGCTTGCGTGTATTTTTGTTATCATTGATATAATCGAAATACAGCAACAGTTTATGTGTAAATATGTCTTTGGTAAGTTTTTATGAAGGCACAAATCGTAACTTAAGTTTTATTTTAAAATATTTAGTTCCATCTCATTTTTACAATAATTTCAGAACCTACTCAGTAGTTTTAGAAAATTTAAAATGAACTAAAATATTATCAAAAAATTTAATATTATAAATTTAAGTCTATTTCTACTTAGGTAAAAAAATATTTTAGTTACTTTTTAATAATTAATAAGAATTAATATAATTAATATAAATATGTATATACATGTAACTGAATCACAATCTCAAAAAGCAAAATAGAAAACGAAAATTGTTTCAGCCTTTTTCATATACATACATATATATATATATATATATATATATATATATATATATATATATATATATATATATATATATATATATACATAAACAAAATAAGAAAGAGGTGAAGGGGACGTTGCAGTGTGTGTGTGTGTGTGTGTGTGTGTGTGTGTGTGTGTGTGAGTGTGTGTGTGTGTGTGTGTGTGTGTGTGTGTGTGTGTGTGTGTGTGTGTGTGTGTGTGTGTGTGTGTGTGTATGTGTGTGTGTGTGTGTGTGTGTGTGTGTGTGTGGGCTACATATAATTAAAATTTTCCCGTACTTAATGGATTTTTAACAATATTTTAAGATATATGTGGGTCAACGCCTATTCAGATTTATCAATGTAGGATTGATTTGTAGAGATAAATATATTATATAAGTATTTGTATTATATTTAAATCAAAGTATCTGATGTTTAATTGACTTAACCAGCTTCAGTGTCATACTCGGGTTGTAATTATTGACCAAATATAAATTGGAGGGGGCGTAACGTCATACCAGTATTATGAGGGGGATGCAGAGCATTAAAGACGAAGAACCTCAGTTTTAAACCTTATTTACAATTTTTTTTTTAAAATACTATAATGTTACACAAGAAAACTGAAACTTACATTAAATATCAAATAGTTTGAAATATTAGGAATTTTTGTTTGTTTTAATGATAGTGAATTTAAATACATTTCATAAGTTTTATTAACTGCATAAGAAATGTCATTTGTTTACTATTAAGTATTTTTCATTTAATTGATTTCTGTAAAAACTGACCGATTTTTATTTTCTTTGTTAACAACAGGAATTATTCATTTTAACATCGTTAAAGATTCGTTGTGCATGCTTCTAACAGTGGTCGACAGATATGTTTACATTACCTACGGCCTATACTACCACCAGTGGATGTCTACACGAAGGACAGTCTGGATGCTCCTGTCTGTTTGGGTTGTTAGCGTCATCACGGGATTCGTTCCTGAGGCTCTTCTCTACAACACGTCTGGTGATGAATGTTTGTATTTCAGTGGGTCACCTCCAATGGCATTACTCTTAGTGATTATGACCGCCTTTTTATCCTTTCTAATCACACTCATATTGTATACTTCTATATCCATTACATCAAGAAAAGCCAGAAAAGGTGCAGAAAGTAGAAGAACAAAAGGTTCATCCAATGCTTCCGAAATTACCTCTGGTAACAAAATTAGCAAACATATTTGTAGCTCATTATTTTTTTATTGCGATTGTCAGACGAAAAATGATGTAACGGATAAATATTTTCGTATTACAAAACCGTATAAGCAACATTTTAGGGCCGATAAAGGCAAAGTCTTTTGCATTAGTCATAGACAAATGGATGGAGGTTATGTGGCACCACAAGATGAAGAAAGTACTGTGTGTATTTCATACGAAGAAGTAGCTAAAAGTAGTGATTTAATGGAAAACGATTATAAAATATTCGTCCCAAATCATACTACAAACAACAACAAAAATAATAAGTATAAAAAAAGTGTAGATAAATCTTCAGCTTCGAACAAAATAAAGACTATATTCAGACACAGATACAATGCAATCATTGTTTTGTTAACAATCGTCACCTTTTTCATTAGTTGGGTCCCGTCTTTAGGGTTAATTGTGGTATATTCCTGTACCTGTTACCGTAAACAACTTTATGAGGAGAATGATACATGTGCTAATTTCGATAAACTGCTAGTGTTTCTTCTAATTAACTTTTCTTTACTATCTTTGGTGCTCAGCCCTTTGGTATACTGCTGGCTGAATATTCGTTTCAGAAGGACTTTAAAAAAAGCAATCTTTAAGGACGCAGATAGAGAGAAAAGAAGGGAAAATATTGTAGCAGCTTTCCAGAAATAAAAGAATATTTAAATATACAATTAAAACATCAGAGTTTTAAAATACATTTAGAAGTTATCTAACTATATATAAATATTATGAAGTTAATCATTATAGAAAATTATTTATTGCTAGAAATTAAAGGGACGAAATTTACACCGGCGCAATCTCTATTTAATCAAGTGATTAGTTTAGTACCAAAGCGTAGTATTTCATGTTTATATTTTAAAAATAAATTAAACAGTTTGATTGCTGTTCTTATTTTTACAGAATACTAAAACAATTATATAAAACATTTTACAAGGTATCAAAAGTTTTAAATTGTAAATTGTAATTTCTTTAGATTAAATGTAATTTAGGAAACACTAGTAGTCAATTCTTTCACGTAATTGTTGTTGAAAGTAGAGCTAATTCAAGGGAAGATTAAAATACAATATTTAGGTTTCTTATTCTTGTAGAGAAATAAAATTTAAAAGATAATTTTTTAACTCTTAAGCTAATAGTTACTAATATTTATTTATGTTTTTCAATAAATAACATTATTATAATTTCAAAGCTCAAGCTATTTAAATAAAAACAACTTTAAAAAAGTTATTAAATTTATTCACAAAATTATTTAAACGGTTTTCCTAATTAGGAATTTGTAGATGTATTATAAATAATATAAAAAAAGTTATTATGCTACTTATTTCTAGTATAATTATATTTAAACTATATAAGTATTAACTTTAAAATAATGACATTTTCTTTACTTAAAAGGACAAGAAAACGTTAGGTTTTATAAAATGTTTTCCTGAATTTCATTTAATTATTATTGATATGTGCAAACAAATATAGAACATATAATTTTAAATATAAGATTAAAATTATAATATATTTTACTCAACTACATAAATTTGTCAAAAAGGACTAGTTGTTCATAAATAAATTTTGTGTAGCAATATTTTTAACAGAATGTGTTAGAATTAACGGATTTAGACAAATAGCGATCCCTAAGTCACAGTATTTCTCTACCTAAAATTCTAAAAACCTGTTGGAATGGTTGTTGGTAAGCAAGTAACCCAGGTAGTACTTGTTTAATATATATTATTTATTTGTTTTAAATATATAGAACCAAAGGAAAATACCATATCCTCAATAGATTAGAGAGACAAAACGTTTGTGCTCCGCTTGTTATCTGCTAAATAATAAGGATGCAATGATTAATATTTTCCGAAAACGGGTTTCAATAGCAAATTCATCATCACACAATATCCAAACTATAACTATATATAAAGTAGTTGTAGTTTAAAGGTTATATTAATTATAATCACGGATGGCGATGATGATGATGATGAATATGATGCTAATGATAATGATGATGATGGTGATGATTGTCATTTAAATAACCTAATTATAAAAACATTATATAAAAAAAACAGTAACGTTTTTTCTTTGTCAAAATTTGGATAAAGTACAGGTAGCCCTATCTAATTCAATGTGATTGTTATATGAATATGTTTAGCTATACTTAGTTTTTAAAAATTTTGTCAACGAGGAGAAATAGGTAAATAAAGTACAATAATAAGTAAGCTAAGAACATTTATGGAGGAAACCACAAAAGAAGGAGACACAAGATTTCCACTCACATTGCTGATTAAACATACCGTGGCTTTCGCTTTTCAAACTGAACAGTAAACATTAAAATGGAAAATCAATAAATCCATTAGAATCATAGAAGTATTGAATGTAGGGACGCTATACACATAAAAGGGTTTTCCTTTTAAGTTTTATCAGACGTGTAATCGTTAATATTTTATAAAAATGTATGAATCATTATTTGTTGTGTAATTCTAAATAATTTATGTTGTATGAAGTATAAAGTTAATCTGTTCACGGCACCATATGGATATAGTGTTCTCCCAACATTATACACACGAGATGCGTTGCTCTGTTTTGCGAAGCTAATGGGGGTGGAAATGTCACTGCTGATTACACAATTGCAAGATTAATGAAGCCTAAAATTAACTTAGTTACTGTTTCGGTGCGTTTACGTTTGCAACCGGTGATGATAAAAATATTCCCGGTCCTTACAACCCGCTTAGAACGGGTAAATCTATCGTGAACTTTATCCGTAAAGTTTTAATTTTATCTGAAGGGGAATCGTTGTTATTTTATTAACATATTTAAAGTTATCAATTTAAAACTTCCGTTGGAAGATATAAAATATAAATCTGAAGAACTATTTATATATATATATATATTATCCGTGACAAGCATTCAGTAACTATTATTTAAAGCCATCCAATATTTTACAACCTCTAAACCGTATGAAATTCAGATATATTAAATTCTTTCAAATATTAGCAAATTGTAAAAGTTGGAAAAAAAATGAGTAACATGTTTTTAAGTAACAAGAGTTACATAATAACGTTTTATTGTTTAAGAAAAATAATTTTAGCCTCTGGAAAATCAATAAAAGTTTTTTTAAAGGAACCGTTGATATTACGATAAGGTAAGCAATAGTTTATCGCTAATTCTTCTGAATTATTTATTGTATCAGTGTTCTTGTAATATAATTAAACAGCGTTTGACTGGAAGTTTACATACAATTTTAATCATCTAACGTTTATTATTATTTTTAATATAAGTCAGGGGTAAAGAAGGGGTAGTTGAGGTTCAACCTTCCCCCAGACGGTTTATAATTTTTTAATTTTATAACTATAATTTTAATTAATAGTTGAAGCCAGGTATTGTAAAACAATTTCATATTAATTTCAAATTCTCATAAAGAGTAAATCTTTTAACGACTGTCGCAGATTTCTGAAGACAACCGAAGTTAAGTATTTGTGGTTTACATGAGAAAATAACTGTAACAAAGGATTAAACTTTTAGCATAACGTCTAGGAAGTCGGTAGACCTAATATTTTGCTTGGAATTGCAGCTTGTAAAAATTAAATATTTATATTGATTTAAAGACATTTTTATTTTTTACAAATTCTTGACTTCATATTTTAAACTAAAACTATCTTGAACATATATATAAATTTAATGTTTATTGAGTACTCAATTAGTAATGTATTTATATTGAGGGCAAGTTTAACTCGCTCATTTTGTCAAGTTCCGGCTTCTATTAAGCATTTAAATTTCCTACGGTTACATTTGGTTTCCAAAATGTCGCCTTGGTGGTATAGATAAACTTCTACTCCCCTACAACGTCAATGGCACTCAACAGACAGGATCTACATCTGCGCTTCTCGTAAGTGTAAATAAATATTTTGGAATACGTATGTAGTGTAATTGGAATATTACATTTCCCTAATATCGTTGTTTTAAAAGCACTAGTTTAAACACAAAATTCAACGACATAAAGAGAGCTTAACACCTTAATATTTACCGCGATACCTGGTGACGTAGGCAAGCGTATATTCAAAATCAAATAATAAAAGGTGAAATTAATTTACAAAATTATAATGTAATTTTGTATTTATATTTTCAAAATTTAAATATGTTAAAAGAGTAAACTATTTTTGTTTGAAGTAGTATTGTTACACTAAAGCACCATTTGGTGTAATTTTTTAAAGTTTAGTTTCTTTCTTAAAATTCAAACGAGTACTTAAATGAAACCGATTTTTCTCCAGAAAAATTTGGATAGACAGCGAGTTTCCCTAAGTCGTTATATACAATTGGTAATGTAAATAATTAACCCAGAAAGTTTTTTAAAGTATAAATAATAATTTGTATCTGTACAAAGGTTTTTTAAATCAACTTAACACAGTACAAACACCCGGGAGGTTCACATTTGATGCAGAGGGAAGCCCAGGAACTGTATAATCTATTTTTTTATGAAGATTAAAGTTAGACCCCTCTAGTTTTGTAAAGGACTCCTGGGAAATTATTATTTAAAGGTTACACCATACATAGAAAAAATAATAAATAAAATAAAGAGAGATAAGTAAAGAATAAAAGAAACTGTGCATATTACGGAACTTATTGGAGCATGAAATAATCGATTAATAATATCAACACACTCATACCAGTATTCCAGTATACAATGTCCAAAAATAGAAGAGGTAAATATAGTGAAAAGAAAAAGAAAGGCATACGAATAGTTTCTCATGTATTCGTCAAATAGAGCACAGAAAAGAGAAAGTGGGATATTGTATAACCAAAAAACCATTTCTGTCCACGAATCTCGCACTGGGATGAACACAGAGGCTAAGTACCAGCTTTGGTACTCATATGAAACACCAGAAAATCTTACTGAATTGGTCACGGCTCACACCTTGGACGAGGATAATGCTCGGACCAGACATTATAGTTTCGTCCCGTTCTTTAGATTTATTCCGAACCAGCAGAAACTTCCAAACGCGCGCACACACACACAAACACACACACACACACGCGCGCGCGCACACACAACCTGCACGCGCACACAGACAAACACACACACAGACAACCTGCGCGCGCACACAGACAAACACACACACACACACACACACTCACACACACAGAGATAACCTGCGCGCGGACACAAACAAACACACACACACACACGCGCGCGCGCGCGCACGCACACACATATACAAACACACACACACACACACACACACACACACACATATATATATATATACACACATATACATCGAATGAATGTTTGGATGTGTATATGTATATACATATATGGATCGAATCAGTCATTTAAGGTCAACAATAATTCTGTATGTTTTCATCTGGCATAGTTTTAATTCTTTTATAGTATTCCTTAACTCTCTATGTTGTCCCATCTTTTTACTTCTTATTTTTTTCATTCTGTAGCGTTTTGTGATTATGTTCTCGTTCCAAAATTTCATAGTAGTAGGCAGTAGGGCTATATATACTGTATAGGTTCACTATAGTTACGTCCAAGTATTTTCCAAATTAAAGAATTAAATCTTATCAATCGTTGTACCAAATAAGTGCAAATGGTATAGATAAACATTGTTATTCGAATGTTTGTCTATAAACACCTATACTTTAGTGTCTGTCTTAGAATTTTATAACATATTTATTAATTAGTTAATATGTTTATTCAAATTTTTGTATTTACTCCATTATAAAACATAGTGTTATTATTTCTGTTTAAACTTGCTACATTTAAAGTTTTATACGGCAAAATTTAGTATATAATATTCAACTGATAGAAGTATATTTATAATATATACTATTATTTTATCTTTTACTAAACTTTTATTTGTTATAAACCACTTATTATATAAAACGCAATTACTTAGTAGTTTATAATAAATTTAACCCATATTTCGCCAAATAATTCATTCAATTTAGGAAACGATCAAACTAAATGTTCACAATAACTTCGGATTTACTATAAAGAAAATACATTTGAAGTATAGAATTTAAAGCTATTATTGCCCCCTTCCATTTGCTTGTAACAACTTGTTTATTGCAACATTATGTTGGTACAGTAGGCCTATTATATACTCTAGAAACAGACATACAATATATTATAAAAATAATATAGAAATACAATTTTTATATTTGCAGTTTGGAATTAAATAAAATTATACCGATAACAATAAAAAATATTTTTTTGGTAACAATAACTTACAGCGCTTATACTATCTGTAACATGAATATTTACTTAATCTAAATATATTTCCAACCCTAAACACTTTCTGAGGGACAAAATAAAATTTAAGTTTTGCAATTGAGTTGAGTCTTACAAATACACTGATTTAGCAAGTAAGTTCTGTTGCATGAGATTTTAGGAATGAGTTGAATTTGATAATTCATATACTACCCAAGGGAGGCGACTTTTATAAATACTTCTGAAACTCTCTAACTGAGTGGGGTTTTATAAATACTTTAACTCTCCAATATATTGTACTTTAAAAATAAACTAAGATATTATTCAGTTGTAAAATTTAGATAAACTCTAAACTTAGATAAAACACATATTTGTAATCACAATCAGTATTATATTCCAGTGTAATACGCCCTTTATAACTTAGTATTATAATTTTGTGTACCTTGAGATATTCAAGTAATTTAAGTTTCATCACGTCTGTTGTATATTGAAACCAAACTTTAGCTCTGCCCTTGCTTCGGCCTAAGAGAAGATGTTTCGAAGGAACCATTAAAAATTATGTAGCGCAGCCTACTGTGCGTAGAGAGATATATTTCGGCGTACTTTATATATTATTTAAGACTGCTAAAGTTGGACATAACCGGGGCGTACGCTTGGGAAATTCTTCAGTGTTTTCTTTATACATCAATGAAAAGTGAAAGTTAAATTTATTTAGGGCGTTTAGAAGCGCCAAATATTACAAAGTGCTTTTTCAGCTCCCCGTGAACATTAATAGGCTTCATAGTACCATATCTGTGGTAACAATGGGCTGTCGCATGACATTTCTCGTTTACCATGTGGGTCTAATAGTCCGGTTTTCTTGACTATATGTCTTTCCTGGCGCGTGTAAAGGGAATAAAAAAGTAGTCTATACGTTATTAATTTTGAGTTTTAACATGGCGGTATAAACGTTTGTCTTGTAATTAGTTATAGAATGATTTGGGAGTTTAAAAATATTAATGTTTGCCCTGTTATTATCGTTTTTATTTATTTATTTAATATTATTATTATTTACATCTATGCTCTGTCAGTTTTTTAATTTAACCTACGCTATTATTGTTGTTTGGGATATCCGACTATACCCTACATTTGCTTCTGCCTACATAATACACCATTTATACAGCCCTGCAGGCGCGTATCCTGCGACCTGCTTTGGGGGGGGAGGCGATCGATGCATTATATATATATATATATATATATATATATATATATATATATATATATATATAATGTGTGTGTGTGCGCGCGCGAGCGCGTGCGTGTATGTAAAAACATAGAACAGAAAAAGTTCTTTCTACACTTGCGTTAGAAATCTGTAACGCGATAAAGATTCGTAGCAAATTAGACTTTTTAATAAATAACTATTCCAATTTCGATAACACTTATAGCTAGAGAATATTATTAATTTCATAATAAGCTATTATTATAAAAATGGTTAATTAATTAATATAAGTAGTTATTCTTCCAACACGAACAATTCTGGAGTCAACTGCGAATATTACGCTTGCAAAATTACGTATTGAAAATCATATGTTCGAGACTAAGCTTCACTAGCGCTATATGTTGTTAAAACGTTTAGACGTTTACGAGCGTATGCCGAGGAAACGCGTCACATTTTAAAATTAAAAATTAAAATTTTATTTTTTATTTACAATAAAAGAAGAATTAACTTAAGTAAAAGTATAATTTAATAGAAAGTCCGAATTTAATAATATATTGTCGATTTTTAACCCAAAGTTCTTGAGGGTTGGGGGGGTGATCGCCTCATCCCCCCTCCCCCTTGGATACGCGCCTGCCCTGAGATTGGTGTATGGCCATGGTTTTGTGAACATGTTTAGTGTCGTAACCCGTCGACCAAATAAAGAGCGGAGCGGTGGATCTGGCGATTTTGGGAGCACCGTGAAAAATCTAAAATATGGAGGTTTAGTAATATCTTATCTACTACCTCTTTCCCATTCATGAGATAATTCTATTTCCTAGTTTTTCCATACTTTTTTCGCTGATGTATATTTTTCCTTTTATAGCTCCAGATAGCCGCACTGATGGAAATTATCTAATTAAGGTAAATATAATTGTTTTCTGATGCAACAATGTACCAGAATAAGTACTGTAATAGTGTGTGAATTAAAGAAACACCAAAAACAAACCCAATTACTACGGAAATATAATTTATTCACTATAACACTTAATGTAGATTTTATTTCAGTTAAAAGTGAAACACTTCAGAAGTACTCAAGAACGTCAGTACTTCTGAGGATGGTTGCCTTTTAACTGAAACGTACATCACGTTTATTTGCAAATTAATTTATTGTAGTTATTGGGTTTGATCTTTTATGTTTAGTGGGGATAAATTTGGTCGTAAAAAACTAACGATGACTTTTATGAACATAAGGTGTAGCATTTGTATAGTGAATCATGGAGGGACATTCTGTTTATATAATGTATCAAGACTTCATTGTTCCTTCTGCTATTTTGCATTAACGTTATAGGCTATCTTCTATTCCTATTGAACTACTACCCGATGTCAATTTATTGTCAGTTGAATTATATATAATTTTTAATCATCCAATTATTCTTACTGAATATTTTGTAACATTATTAATCTAGTAAGCCCAATATAAAAGAAACACTCAGGTTATACTAGTTTGTTTTGTATAGTACTTTGTGGGGTTAAGATTCACAATTTGGTGCAAAATTTAAGACTTATTTATTTTCCTAATACGTGAAGTAACATGTTTCTTGTTCAGAACAAATATTTGAGAGACATATGCGGAAAAGATAAACAATCAGATAGACATTGGTTGAAAATATTATCTAAGGTTCTAGTTAATACACAATATCAAGAGCACAGTGGTACAATATATTACAATAAAAATATTGGAAAGAACCCCAATATCACAAAAATAATCAAAAATAACAAATTAAACAAGTTACTTAAGATTAAACCCTTATGTACATTTCGATGGACATGTCATCATCATCAGAGGGTCTTATTACAAAATAAAATCTAGCACACAAGAACTTACAAACTAGAATGATCATTTAAGTTTAATCTTAAGTAACTTGTTTTATTTGTTATTTTTTATTATTTTTGTGATATTGAGGTACTTTCCAATATTTTTCTTGTTTTAGTTAATAGTTTAACATTTAATATTATTATTGTCAAATATTTTTTCTCAGCTTAATTACTATTCACAATAATGGTTTTGCACTAGATCATACATGATATTCATCTAGTTTAACAGAAAATGAAAGGCATCTTCATAGCAACCATCATAGATATATCTCTTCTTGTGACGGATAAAATTTTCTAATTATAGTAAAGTGGAATTTTTATTTATTTCAGTATTAAAAAACTATAAATTTATCATATTATTATTATTGTACTTCCAAAGGTTTAAACATATTTCTCTAGAACTAATACTATTTTTCACTGGCACAAAATAGATTAGATATAAACAATTAATATCAGTGTTGGGGACGTTGAAGTTTGTCTAACAAATACGGTAAATATTTTCTCATATATTTTTAGTATCACAATAAACATAAAATGATATAAATTTATCTTCCATAAAATCTTTAATGTTACGTAATCTCAAGTACTAACTCCTACATCTACCATTACGTACTTGTATATAATATATACAGATATACGTGATATAGACTTTTGTTCTTGTACGAATTATTTTACCGGGAGTCGGTAGTGGTTGGCCATTTTGTGAGCCGGAATTAATTTACCAAGTTATATTGTTTTACATGGTGATATCGTGAATTATTTAGACGCTTTAATGAGTGAGGGCTTTTGTTTTTCTAAAAATTATAGAAGATTTATCATTTGAGGTAAGAATTTGGTTATTCGAACTTATTTTTAATAATAAACTTTCTTTAATTTAGGTTATGCCCTAATAAGTAAAGGTAAATTTATGTTTTATAAAATTGTAATTTTAAGTTATGTATTGTAAATCTTATGAAATGTTTGTTATATATTACAATAATTCTAAATTACGATATTACATGTTTACGAAATTTTAACCGATCAATGTTATTCTTTAAATTCCGAGGTTTTACAACGGAATAATCAACGTCCAGTAATGCTTTATCTGCAAAGCTATGGAGGCGGAGATGTCGCTGCTGATTGCACAAATGCAAAGCTTAATGACGCCTAAAATTAACTTGGTTACTGTTTCATTTCCGCCTAACCTTAAACTGACTGACTGAAAACTTGTCCCCTTCGTAAGACTTCCCTGAAGGGATGAAGAACGAGGGGAGGATCTTAAGATTGGGCCTGAGCATAAAACCTTACACCTCCTTTTGATGAAACCAATCAATCCCTTTTTTCGATCAATCTATGAACTCATATTTATATGAGACATATACATAGATATTTATATATAATATATGAACTTATATATATAAGAGTACTCGGTAGATGTTCAAAAGTATATCCTAAAGGATACATTTTTCAAAAAAATAAACGTCAAATAGTTTGGACAGTTTTGATGAAGGCGTATTTTAAAAAAAATATTAAAAAAAAATATTAAAAAAAATGTAATTACGTGTAACTTTATCTTTTATTTTTTACATTTCTATTCTACTAAATTACTACAATGATCTATAATTGTCAATTATAATATTGATGTATATTTCTGAAAATTCTGTTATTACTTAAAATATCCAAATTAGTTTTGAAAAAATGAAAAAACAAATCGATACAACAGCTGTTTATTCCGTATAACATTGCAACCCAAGCAGAAAAATATTTTTTTTTCATTGTACTATATATATTATTAAAGCTAATATTATTTTTGCACTTAGGATACACAAAAAGTCCTTATTATCAAGTTTCAGAGAATTTTATAAATAGTGTAACTAACCATACATTTTGCCATGTAAAATTTATAAATATATATATATATATATTATAATATATATACAATTATATATATATATATATATATATATATATATATATATATATATATACAGTACAGTCTCGCTAATCCGGTCTCCGATGATCCGGACGTCCGGCTAATCCAGACGCCCCAATATTTTTGTTTAAATATAGTATTTCACAGTGCACAATCAGTCTGCCGTCCACAAAAATATTTATTTTTATACGTCTATATTTGTTATTTTTCAAAGGGGTTTTCCTACTCTAATAGACAAATAATATAATTTATTCATTAAAATATGAATTTACCAAATTATTTGTTTCTTTTGCCTATTAAAGTAGGAAAAACGTCTTTGAAAAAATATATTCACATTAGATCTCCCAACACTACAAGGCATGTGACATCAGAGACATCTTGCGATAAACGAAAGATAAAGGACCGCTGACTAAACGGGTAGACAGTCTATCCGTCTGGCGTCAGGTCAGTTGGGTTGTCGGACGGATGCCACCTTTACTGCTTCTCGCAAGATTTCTGCTCAGTTGTCATTTAATTCTAGTGCGATATTGATCTGTGTTTTTTATTTACGTCTCGTTAGGTGTTCAGTGAAAATGGCGACTAAACGTAAGTCAGTGACAATGAAATAAAAACTCCAAGCTTTATTTCGTATTGATGGATGTGAATCGCTTACTAAAATTGTAAAAGAGTTAGGCGTGGGAAAACAAACTGATCCGATTGGAGAAAAAGCGACAGGAAATTGAAGATTCTTTTGCAAAAATGGTTAGTAAAGACAGTTTAGGCGGCAGAAGCACTTTAAAAAAACCAAAAAAATGAAACCCTAGATGATGCTTTGTATGTTTAGTTTTGCCAACAACGGGAACAGGGTGTTCCATTATCGGGTGTAAATTTACAAACGATCGCGCTGAAACTGAATGAAAAGGTAAAAGGAGGCCCTAATTTTACTGCCAGTGTGGGTTGGCCGTTACGGTGGAAGGAACGACATGGCACCCGTCAACTCGGAATAAGTGGTGAAATTTTGTCAGGTGACAGTGATGCCAGTGAAAAATTCAAAGACAAATTTGGAAAGTTTCTCAGAGATGAAAACTTACAACCTTGTCAGGTGTTTAACGCTGACGAAACGGGATGAAATTATAAAATGTTCCAAAAAAAAACTTTAGCTTCCAAATTAGATTCAGTAGCAAAAGGCCATAAAGTTAAGAAATAACGTATGACTTTGCTCCCCTGCAGTAATGCTTCTGGCGATCTAAAATTTCCACTTTTAGTGATAGGGAAATCCGCAAAGCCTAAGGTTTTTAAAAATGTAAATTTAAGTGTTCTACCGGCCCAATACAAGTTCCAAAAATCAGCGTGGATGAACAGTCAAACTTTTAAGGACGGGTTTTTTGAAAACTTTGTTCCAACAACAGAAAAGTTTTTAAAAGAGAAAAACTCCCTCGAAAAGCGGTTTTACTAACTGATAATGCTCCATGCCACCCAAATGAAGAATAGTTGCGTCATGGTGACATTTTTGTTAAATTTCTTCCTCCTAACGTCACGGCTCTCATTCAGCCGATTGACCAAGACGTGATAGAGGCGATAAAACGGCGATATAGGAAGAAGTTAATTTTATCGCTTTTGTAACAACAAGAAGCAGATCCAGCTACACAATTTATTGATATTTTTAAAAAATTGACTATAAAGGATGCCATTTATATGGCTGCAGAAGCGTGGGAGGAAATTCAACCGTCTACACTCCAAAAGAGCTGGAAAAATTGTGGCCTGAAATGCTACAGGAAAGTGAAAAAGCTAACAGTCAACCTACTAATGACGACGCGGAATTTGTTCAGATTTTTCAACAATTGGAGGGTTGGGCCGAGTTGAAAGACAGTGATATTTCCGAGTGGATTATCAGTGATAATGACATTGGTTATCAAGTGCTCAATCGTCGCGGTGTGCAGTGCAAACGCAGAAAATGACAGCTGGGAAGAGGAAGACTATACAGACGAACCGGTCAGCCCAACTCATGATGGGCTGGCTGCAATGCTGGAGGGGTTGATGACCTACTTTGAGAAACAAACTGATACGTCAACTGCGGAGCTATTGACCTTGAAACGCCTACGAGATCGTACTGTGAAACGACGTCATTGATAGTTAAAACAAAAGAACATTACGGACTTTTTTCACTAAGTTTTTTAAAGTTTATTTTTGTTTCAGTTTCATTTTTGTTTGAGTTTTTTGTGCGTTTATACAGTATAGTGTAAATAACTTTATGTGAATACATTTATTCAACGAGAAAGATGCTTTGATATTTATTCATGTCATACCTTTTCTGTTACAATTACAGGATTTTTTGCTAAATAAGCTATAAAATACTGCTTTATTTAGGCCTCAATTTCACTAAAACTACAATTTCAATATGTTTCCCCGCCTAAAACACATTGTATGCCTTTGTTTGGCTTTTCCCGTCTAATCCGGACTTTCGTTGATCCGGACAAGGTCCGGTCCCATCAAGTCAGGATTAGTGAGACTGTACTCTATATATATATAATGAAAATTCATGACAATTGGTTCAGTAGTTTTCGTGTTATAAATGGTGTAAATAACGCATTTACATAAAAGAAATAAAAGGCTTTGTTGTGACTAATTTGTCAATCATTAAAAGCAAAAACAAGGTAAAGCTAATTATTTTCATTGACAATTTTTCTATATTTAGACTATATATGTTAATACATTTTACAGGTTTTCTAGCATCAACTTCATGTATTTTACCTTGTCATAATTGTATTATATTAGTATATTATCTATCTATTTATGAACTGAAGTTCCTATTACACATTATTATAATACTTATTCAACTGGACATCCACTTGTAAATGATATACACTTAATACTGGATTCTAAAGAAAATCCACAAATAGGTAATTTTTTCACTATTTACTAACTGGTCTGGTTTAAATAACAAATAAAAACTGAAGTTAATTAAACTGCTACAAACTATCTACTTTCTTATCCTAGAGATACAAGATAACAATTTCTTCTGCCAATATAAATATTTAAGTTTTAATAAACTTCAGATACCATGAGTATTACCCTAGAGTTCTCTCAAGAATCGATTTGTTCTTGGTCTTA
Source organism: Prosapia bicincta (assembly GCA_036971475.1). NCBI lineage: Eukaryota > Metazoa > Arthropoda > Insecta > Hemiptera > Cercopidae > Prosapia > Prosapia bicincta. The sequence goes on from JBAIZL010000002.1 coordinate 63,143,735, forward strand.
ACAAGAAAATTATTTTTGTTTTCAATTAGGCGCGGATTGAATTAAAATTGGCTAAAAAATATTTTAAAATGAAACGATAGAAATTTAGTAAGTTTGATGCTGGGTGGCGAAAACTAAGTGTAAACAATTGTTTGCATGGAGAGTGTCATAATTTTCTGGCTCATCTAGCGTTGTCAAATTAAAACTTGTCGACTTGATTTAGATATTGGTAATTTCTGAATGACAGCGTTTTATTTTTAATACGTCGAAAAAGATTTTATGACAATGATCGGATGACCAGGAAACTAATAAACTGTTGTGTCCATCAGATATATATCATTCTGACTTTTAAATGTTTCAAATATACGTCACATTTCTCCCTCAATCGGAAGAACAAACTTTTTTTTGTGGCTTACTTCGTAAGGTAAAAAGCTGCACTCTCAACCGTTATTGAAGTCTTTCCTTATAAATGTTTAAACTTTACTATCATTTTTTAATGTTTATTTTAAAGTGTTTTATTTATTGGGTCGTGCATGTCTTCTATTCACATTCAGCAATTATTTACTGGAAAATTTGTTACAAGCATTTGAGTAATCGGCTAGGTGTTATATATATACATACATATATATATATATATATATATATATATATATATATATATATAGATTTGTGTGTGAGTCTGAGCGTGCACGAGGAAACCAGTCACTACTTGCATGTGTGCGTGCGTACGCTTGCTCGCGCGCGCGTGTGTGTGAGAGAGAGCGAGCGCGCTCTTGTGTGCGGGCAGGTGGACGTATCTGTGTGGGTTTGTGTGTGTTTGTGTGTGTCTTTGTTTTTGTGAGTGTATGCGTGCGTGTGCGTGTATGTGTGTGTGTGTTTGGGTTTGTGTGTGTGTGTGTGTGTTTGTGTTACGACGGCCTTCGAATTTGAATTTTCAAAAAGCATCGCTGATCGAAGTCAGCCCTGTACAAACGCTTGCCAAATCTGCCAGAAAACCAGTCACTGTACTTTATTTTTTAAAATACCTACATTTGCGTATATTTAACCCTCTGGGTACTATTTAACAGAGAATGAATTCATTTTAGGCCTTTTAGCTAAATAAACAAAGTGTTGGATTGCATAAGAAAATTGTTTATCAAATAAATTTCAACTCAATTTGCAAGTTAAATAAAAAACACTGTTTTTTATTTATATTTATCAATTTTTGCTTTAGCACAGAATAATCAATTTTACAAAGTTTAAATTCTTACAAACTACTTCTATCGATTTACAGAATTTTTAAAACACAACAAAACGTTTATAAATGAACTAACTATTTTTGTCCTAATGTTTTTTCCCTAGCTTAACTGAATATTTTAATGCCTTTTTATCCTTTGGTTCCAAATGTAACCCTTTGAAGAATATACCTAATTTTAGCATACATTTATATAATGAAAACGTACGATTTACAGTTAAATTTAAGTTATAGCAAATTACACAAAATTATCCCTGAAAAGAGAAACATATTCACACTTGTAATTCCATAAGAAAAATCACCTATGTGAATGAATATCCAAAATTATACATAACTATATCACATATTAATATTCATAGTTTATACAAAATCTATGCATGTATAAGATTCCCGTCCTTCATGAGAAACCCGTATATTTAGAACAATTAAGCAAACATTTATTCTCTGATTTAGCATTAAACATTTCGAACATTTTCCTATTATTTATAAAACAAAACTATGGAAGAAACACACCAAATATTAACATATAACAATTTATAAATACAATGCACATACTAAACATTCAAAATCAATAAATAAAACTCACCCAATTTAATCAACAAGTCTTATCGAGAATAATACCAAATTGACAACTAATATCATCAGAAACATTTACCTTTTTTGCCTGTTGTTTGCTTTTGAACATTTTTTGTTTATGTTCTGTAAATCTGAGAATTACTTCAACACAAATTATAATGTCTTCTGACATTTTTGTATGCTAATTTTATTCTGTTAATTTCTAACCAGCTTCACTTGCAATCTTTTAAACTGCGTCTATCTTTTCCGATCCGAAACTAGCTGAAGTTTAATTTTCCTATTTTAGGATTCTGACAAACTTAAAAATTCCTTAATTATAATAAGGTATATTATAAAACCCTAAAGCAACTATTTATTAATTTTGACCCATTAATTGTTACAAGTAAACTCCTTGTTTATCTATATGCTAATTTTACAGCAGTATACCTTGGGAACAACGCTATGAATTCATTTTCTTTACTTTTGTTCTAGTTTACAAATATTTAGGTGTTTTTTTAATCTATTATATATATATATATAATCTTTAATCTATATATATTTTTAATCTAAGAGAAGAAATCTAACCTATGGTATGACGTCTCCTGGATCCTGATTTCACCTAGTTTGGGCTGTCCAGATTTTGCGACGTGTATCTTTACTTCATTGTCACGCGTCACCGGGAATTTAATTTACAAAATGTTACAGTTCCTAACCCTGTTTTTCCAAGATAGGTTTTACTGACTTTATTTGCGACTTTAACACAGTTTCTTAATAACTTGATGTTTAATTTTTTATGGTTTTTACTTTTAACAATTTTAAAACTTATTTTGGCGAATTTTAATGTAGGCCTACATATCTTCTAAAAAACAATTTTTTATGGTTTTTACTTTTAACAATTTTAAAACTTATTTTGGCGAATTTTAATGTATATATCTTCTAAAAAACAATTTTTTATGGTTTTTACTTTTAACAATTTTAAACAATTTTAAAACTTATTTTGGCGAATTTTAATGTGCATATCTTCTAAAAAACAATTTTCTGTATGTAAACCACAACGGTTTGAAATGCATCAATTTTTTGTTTCAATTTAGGCAATTTTTAAAAAAATAATTAAAAAATATATATTACTCCAGCATATATTTTTCAATAACCTCGTTCCAACCGCAATTTACACATACATTAAGTATTAACAAGATATTGTGGAAACAGTAATAAACGTATATTGCCGTTATTCGTTAAACGATATTTTGCAAAAATGAATAATGACGAAGAGAATTTGTTTGCCAAGAAAAGATGAATTTTCAAGCAGACAAGTGGGTAGTTGCAGTCACAAACATCTGTCTTTCAAAGCTTATTATACTTTATACTTTAAGACATTTATTAATTTCACCTTTCAAAACATTTTCCGGATAAAATCATTCGGGGTAAACAACAATATTGATAAAAAACGTCTGACATGTTTTTAAACCTAATGATTAATATATAGAGGTTATTGTCTACTATAAGGCTATGTGAAATGTTGAATTTTGCATCCGCTTGGTAAAATATTTAAATATATTTGCGTGCTTTTGTGACTATGGGGGTAGCATTGTAATATAAACCTTGAACAAAATATTCTTTAAAAGAAAATAATAATATTCAATCCATACCCATTAACAAAAACACAAACTAACGCACGTAAACGCTCGAATCTAGGTAATATCTATTTCGTTACTACATATTCGATCGATATGCACTTCCTTAGAAGGCTTTTGTTGCCTATTAAGTTTTCATAATAGAGGATACAGATTTCTATAAGTGTGTAAATATCCTACAGAAGCAAATCCAATATTTCTTAGGATCATTTTGCTTTTCTAATGATTTGGTGTTTATGTTTGCTTCTTTTTTTTCACATGAGGGTAAAGGTCAGTCACTTAATAGCTAGTGTCATGGGAGGTTTCTACCATGTCAATGCCTTCCTAATTCCTGTCAAAAATATAACATATAGTGTAGGGTATAAAATGTTTTGCGGAGACCACAACTGCTTTCAGGTTTTTAAAGAAAATCTTAATGTATTAGTGGGATTTAATTTATAACCATACGTCCCACTATCCCCTACTAACAAGTCTACTAACTTAAATCGCGTTTCAACGGTTAGAAACCCATTTTTCCCAATTTACCTAATTAATATTTGCCTTTTCCTGTGGTGTTGGATTTCCTTTGACTCTGAAAACTTCGTCATCGTGGTAAGTTTTAGAGAATATAAAATTATGATACTAAACTAAGCTTTGAATTTAATAATTTCCCCAGAGAGCAATTCTGGATGTAAAGGTAAGAGCTTGGTTTAAGTGAATAAATAAAATACACAACATTACTTAGCATTACAACGTCTCTCCACAATACATGCGGCGTTCGTTCCGCTGAAGAAAACAGTTAAACTAGCAACGAAAAGCTGTTATAGATATTTCCAAATATATTTTGTAACTTAGGTGCATTTTATTAGAGGTGTTAACTTCTTTGCCCATTGAAAAATTATTATTTTCTGTTGTTGAATAAAAATCTCACGTACTTTCAAACTAATTCATCATTTTCCAAAAACGTAATAATAAAATAATATTGAATTAATTAATAATTTAATTAATCAAAGACTAAAATATTTTATTGAGTATCAAAATACTTTAGAAATAAACAAGTAATATAAAAATATATATTTAAAAGTCAATTCTGACAGGTATACAAAGAGAATGTTTTTTAGTTACTTTTTATTAAAAAATTATATTTATATAAATATGTGTATACATGTAACAGAATCACAATATCAAGTGGTAAAATAGAAATCAAAATTACTAATTAAAATATTTTAATTACATCAAAGTAATTAATAATTATTTGACAAAATTGTTTTAACATCAAGTGGCACAGCTACAAGTTTAATAAATATTTAAATATGAGTGGTAAAACGATTTTACCAACGATTAAAAATTTATAAATAGATGTAAAAAGAAATATAAATAAAAATATGTACAGTGAGGGTGTGAACGAATATTAGTAATTGAATATATTTAGGATATAATTAGCAAAATCTTATAACTTAGTCTTTTATGGGAGAGTGAATAGCATTTATAAATTTATGAATTCACATGTTTTATTTAAATTAAATGGTATTAGATTAAAAGATTTATTTACTTTTTTAAAATTTGGTATGAGTATTAAATTATTGGTACTTAGATGAAACTTAATAATAACGACTGCTTTTTATACCACGTGACGTGGTGCCGGAGACCTAATGAAGCTAACGTCCTTGGATCGTAGGGTATTCGAGGAAAGCAACGTGAAACACTGGGCTTCACCAGCCCATTAATACCTTACATTTTACTCCTAGATACTCATTTTCAAATAATGGGTCGACCTGGACTGAAAAGGCACACGAAACATCTTTGGCGCTACTGAGAATCGAGCCAAGACACGTTTTCGTAGTCAAGGGCTCTACCCACTTGACCACTGAAGCAGTTAAAAAAACTTATTTAAAAGTTAAAAGGTAAATTTGTAGATTACCATACGTTTATATCTGATAATAGTTATTAATTTAAAATACTCGTTTATGTAGAATATTAATCTTATTCGTTTAAAATGTATCCACCTGTTATTTATAAATAAATAAGCACGTTATGTCCTCGCTAAAAAAAAGTCAGCCTGGGGCTGAATGTATATTGTTTAATTTATTTTCGTTGTCATTAGGAAAAAAAGAAAATGTGTATTCGTGACATGTAATATACTTTTTATGCTCCTATCCGCTAAAGCCGGGGTCTCCAACCTACGTCCCGCGGGCCACATCCGACCGAACAGATTTTTTCCGGCTCACGGAAAGCTAGCACACTGAAAAAAAATGTATTTGGTAATATATTTCCTTTTAAGCATTTTTACCATTAAATATGAGTACAGTACTCGTCTCTCACCTGCCACTTCTTTTCTCTTCAAGTGTAAAACTAGCTATAAACTAGTAAAAAACTAAGCAAGAAAATCTCAAAAGCCAAATTGAGCTCTTGATTAGAAAGAACGTCGTGGATGTATGAGGGGGGGTAAACCTTCTACCCTGAAATATTCCCGCCTTTCCTCCAAAAGTGATCGATGTGGCCCTTGAGTAAAAAAGGTTGGAGACCTCTGTGCTAAAGAATAGTTGTATAATTGAATGTTTTGTTAAAAATAATCGCTGTTGAATTATTTAATGTGTGCAGTATAAGACCTAATCATTTAGCAATAATTACTTTCATGTAAATATTCATGCTTGCTTCAAGAGTAACAGAAACGAATAATATATATCATTAACAATAACTAATATGAAAATTATAAACGAAGAAGGCGATATGACTCAATAATGTGGACTCAATAATTACAATATTCACCTCTCAATTCCTTTCCTAACAAGGAATAGAGTTTTGAGAGAGTTTACAAACAAGCTCAAAAAAAGACACAGGAAAATAGAGGACATGCGATATGAAAGGAAATAGAGGAAGGTATTTGTAGGGCCTGTAAAATCTAAATTGCATCACAATTAGGGCGGGAGCTGTAACCAGAGGCATAAGCTTAAGCGGCGGCTCTTTGGAAATTTACGGAAGTCGTAAAAATTAGTTATGCCGTTAGAGGCGGCTAGTCGGCAATCCGTTCCAAGAATTTAGTGCTCTGTAAATGTTAGCATACTTTAGTATTACCATTTCTTTTATTTACCGGGAACTTAATTACGTCAGGATGAAATATTGTTAAATCAAATAATTGTTGATTAAATAACGTGTTCTCCGAAGCGAGTGGAGTAGTAATCAATGAATGGGTTCAGAGCAGTTATTATTGGTTATTGAACTGTATTACTTCCAACTGAGTTGAGTTTGGTTCTTAATTTTTAGGGAAATAAAAAAAAAAAATCCCTACATAAAATAGTTTTATTTTTTAAAGTGGAGTCTTATATTAAATGTAAAGCAATGTCCACGAGAAGGATTATGTGCCTTGGGTACATTTCTTTCTTGCAATTATTGAATTTCTTGGTTGATATTATCCTAATGGGTCTACGTTATTCAAACAATAATGAATTTAGTGTTACAGTCTCATATGTTATTAAGTTTTTGGAGAAATTATTAAGTCTCAAAATCTTTGTAGTTTCTATTTCGATAACAATGAATAGAAAAATTAGATTGTCTTGGAATGTACTGCGTTAAATTTCGGGTTTGTTACTAATTTTAAGGAACCGTTTATCCTTGGAAATATTGAGAATGATTCCTTACTTGCAATCGGAGGAATAATCCTTCAAATTCTAAATGGGCCAAATATTACTGTGGATGTAAAAACACAAAGGACGCTTTGTTGGCGATTTTATTAGTGGAAGGATGCTGTTTGTGGGTATCAGTGTTTGGTCTGCCTTAATGATACTCTACAGCTTACTTTCATGTTCAATCATGAAGCAGGGTCTTGTTATATCCAGGCGCAAGGAAAGTCTAGACTAGTGCCGAACTGTTCCAATTTGACGATATTCAGTGAACTTCTCGGACGGAGGTCTTCAGTTCTTAGAATTCATGCACCCACAGATAACGGGCCCAAAATGAAATAAGGTAACAAATAGGTGGTGGGTGTTGGGAAAGAGGATCTCCATATTTCTTACACAATTAAACTTTTATCACAATAACTACATAATCTAGAGTGTTTTTGTTAATATAAGGCGACCATCCGAGCAGCTTTTGACGCACAGTCCGGCATTACCTTTGTAGAGATTTGTTCCATGTCCCTAAATTTGTTCGCCATTATGTCCCGCATTGAACATTCTTGACTCTTGCACAACATGAAGTGCATGTACGTCAATATACATTTTTAAAGTAAGCGTTGCTAATTTACGTTTACATTTGCTTGACGAACTTCCCTGGTGTTTGCCAGGAACCGAGCATTGCTCAGATGTGAACATACATCTTTATTTGTTATGTTTCTATATTTCCTTTTGTGGGGTACAAAATAGACTCACCTCCACTTGGTGTACCCTGGGCAACGTCTCTTTAACGGCAAAGAAGACTATTAACTGACACTAAACCTCAGCCATGAAGACGAAGATAAGAGTTAAAGGAAAAACCCCTAAACGTTCTTTTCAGAACGAAACACTACACCTACGTGTCATCCAGTGGAGTTCTGGTGGCATGTCTCAAGACAAGAAAACACAACTTCAAGACCTATTACAAACACACAACATCGATGTTTTCACTGTAATGGTGGCCAACGTCACTGATGATAGTCTCCAATACTACCAATTCCCAGGATATAGCATCTATCTCCTCCCAAAATTTAGACAAGTGGCAAGCGGGATCTTAACAGAAGTCCGAAACAGGCTGACTGCAGAATTTGAAACCATAAAAGAAATGGGAAATACAGAGGATACATGTGAAATTGTTAAACTACATGACTGGAAAAATAAAAACCACTTCAAGATTTACTCTGTTTACAGTCCACCTAAAAATGTACCAAATCTTGAAGCACAAAACTTTATCTCTAAAACCATTCTAATAGGGGACTTTAATGACCGTTCTCCCAAATGGGGTTATTCCGACACGAATGCAGCGGGGAAAGAAATTGAGGATATACTCAACACTAAAGCAATGGACCTCATCTACAAAAATGAAGATCCGGCTACCTCCATCACAACGGCTCAACGACAAATCCAGATCTGCTTATAGTATCCAGCGATATAAGGCACAATACCGAAAGAATCATAGTAGATGATCCAGGATCTCGACATAGACCCGTAATTCCAGATATAGCTATCAACTGTAATAGGAAACGCCAAACACCCTCCCCTAAGCCATCATGGAACTTCAAGAAGGCCAAATTTTCCAAGTTACGTGATGAAATGCTATTGAAAACTAGTATTGATTTTACCAACCATCCAGAAGTTATCAATGAAGCTCTAACGAAAAATATAATCTATTGTGCAAAACACAGTGTCCCACGTGGAAATGTAAGACAATATACACCCTTTTGGACAGCAGAACTTCAAGCCTTAAAATTGAAACGAGAAGCGCTCCGAATTGAAGCTGAAAGAACAAAAGCTGTGCAGGATGTTCAAGCTTGGAAACACTAATGTGCTATCTTAAAACAGGAAATCTTAAATGCCAAAAGGAACTGCTTCAATGCATTCATATCCAATATTAATTATCGGTCAGATAGTTCTCGCACGCACAAATACCTGGCCAACCTCTTAAGCAAACGTTCCTGCCCTAAGAAGGGCCCTATACAATACAAAAACAAGGAGCTAACGTCTGATGCTGTAATAGCCATTGCATTTTCTGTAACTTATTCACAAGCACAAAAGAAGAATGCACATATTAGGAAAATGACTAAATCCCTGAAGCAATTAATACGCAGCAGAGCAACAAATAAAAATGACACAGGTTAGGTAGACATATTCCAGGCACCATTTAATGAAAATGAGATGGCCCTTGCCATAAAGCAGCTAAAGATAAGGAAATCCCTTGGAGCAGACAACATTCACCCAGAATTCTTGAAAAACCTAGGCATGGCTGCCACAGAAGTTGTTCTCAAATTATTCAATAAAGTTTGGGATAGTGGCTTTGTACCCAGCAATTGGAGAACTGCAATTGTTATACCTGTCCTTAAGAAAAACAAGAACCCCTCTCAAATCAACAGCTACAGACCTATATCTCTCACCAGCATCATTGCTAAAACAATAGAGAGAATGGTGAACAACAGATTAAACTGGTACCTCGAAACCAACAATATCTTAGCAGAGGAACAAGCAGGCTTCAGAACTAACTGCTCTACAAATCAACAAGTGGCAAAACTTTCGCAACACATCAAGGCTGCACTAGGTCATAAAAAAGTATTAACATCTGTGTTTGTTCATCTTAAATCAGCGTATGATCTAGTCTGCACAGAAAAAGTAACTCTAAAACTTTCTGAAATGGGTGTCACATCGAAAATGCTGCAGTGGATACAATCATTCATTGGACAATGATTGTGCAGGGTCCAATATGGAAATAACCTATCAAAACACAAAAAACTGCAAACTGGCCTACCAAAAGGAGCAGTGATGAGTTGCACACTCTTTAACGTCAATATAAACGACCTAGTAACAGCACTAAATAAGGTATGTGGAATCAAGTGCCTACTATATGCCGACGATCTTGTTTTCTGGTATGAAACCCCTAAATATAAGGCTGAAATAAAACCCGAACAATCATTGAATCAGGCCTTGGATGCACTGGCCAATTGGCGTGATGATATTGGTATGAAAATAAATGTTGAGAAAACAGCATTTCAGACATTTTCTCTTGCCCATACTGATTTAGAGCCCAAACTACAATTAAGTGGCTCACTTATCAACAAAACAAACGAGTCTACATACTTAGGGATGACGTTTGACAATAAACTCACCTGGAAGTCACATGTAAACAAGACTGTTAACCGAACCAGCAACCGACTCTGCATCTTGAAACGTCTTGCTGGAAGCAAGTGGGGTTGCAATCGGACTACTCTTAATCTAACTTATAAAACCTATATACTTCCTTTGCTTTCATACTGCTGAAGGTAAGTCTTTAGTCACCGCCACTGACCGGACACTTGCAACCTTGGGACTAGTGCACAATCAAGTACTACGCCTCATTACTGGGGGAATTAGAACAACGCCAATAGATGCAATGCTCCTCCTTACTGATAATTATAGTCTTCAACATATAATACAAAGTCGCTGTCTGCAACTCTTTGAGAAATTCCAGAGCATACCTCATGACCAATACTGGAAAACCTACAATACCCCTTCGGTGGCTAGACTAAAAACACAAAATGGTTTTATCCAAAAAGCTACAAATTTATTTGAGAGATTGAATTGTAGCAGCCTTAATGAACTGCCGCTAAATCCAACTGAATCCAAACAGATAGAATACTCCCTGCAACTTTGTGACCAAGTGAAGAAAAAGGAAACAGAAAAATCAACTAAAACAGCTTGCACTTGAAACTACACATAGTAAATATCCGGAAACCGACTGGCTACATATTTTTACCGATGGCTCTTATTCAGAAACAACTGAAAAGGCAGGAGCAGGAGTATCTAGCAGCATCTTCTCCTTTTATGGAGCAGCAGGAAGCAACAGAACTCCCTTCGACGGAGAAGTCGAAGCAATTAGGATTGCGCTAAGCCAACTGTATGCAAATATGAACAAATTTAATAACGCTGCTATATTCATCGATTCAAAATCTGCTATCCAGGGCATAGCATCTCCTGATCTGCCAATAAGCCCCGAAGTGCAAGAGTGCCGAAGGCTGTACCACTCGCTAAATTCCGAACGTAAATCAATCGTACTACAGTGGATTCCTAGTCACTGTGGAGTGACTGGAAATGAGCAGGCAGACACCCTTGCTAAAAAAGGTACTGAAATAAAACAAGAACAAAAAACACAAGTTTCTTATAACACAATATAACTACAAATTAAAAAAGCCATCAAAATCCAACATGTAAAAGATATAGTGGAACGTACACAAGGGAAACAGTGGGAAGATGCCATAACGACAACACCTGAGGGCCATAGAAACGTAGCAGTTGCCACCAACCGCCTCATTACAGGACACGACCTTCTACGAAAACACCTATACCGCATTGGACTAGCTGAGGACCTATACTGCAGCCTATGCCAACAAGAACAACACATGGATAGAAGTCACCTTAAGGTGCGTCCAGCACTATCAAAGACAACTGAACATGGACGATACTGGGAAGCACGAGGTTTATTACAGAGTGTATAACTAATGTTATTTTGTACTTGCTAGAATAAATAAATAAATATTTCCATTTGTCCGTGTGTATGTCACTGATCTACTTCTAAATAGGACCATTTAGAATCTATTTAAAATTTTATTGTTAAATAAGAGCGGTTGATATGTTGTTTTAAAAATACGTCCAACGAATATTAAAAATACATAAATTGTTATTTAGCAGCTTTTAAGCAACTAGTTTACGTATTTATTTGCACTAAAATTTCTAAATAAGCCTCACCATAGCCAAAGTATTACTAGAACTATTATACAACTTTAGATGAAATTATGCATTTAAATGGATATTTAAATAAATTGTTTACATTTAAACAAAAATACTATCTTTTATAAGAATATACAAAACATAATATTAAAATCGCATAATTTTATGTTTTATGCATGACATCGTGCCTTTTGATGTCCATAGACGTCTTTGCTATTTTATGGTAGCTTTTACTAAATACAGACAGTCCTAATATTCCTTTTACTAAACTTACTGCTTCTGAGGTGTCTATTCATCCCTTAACGTTGCCCAATACTTACCAATCCCGTGGCAAAGGTAAATAACCTAGGAGATAATGTTCCATCTAATAACCGAAACCTGTGTCTTCCCTGCATAGATATTTTAGAAATTAATTCCTAGGTTTCGAAAAAAACCAATTAGAGGAATATGGCTTTAGATAAGATTACGTGAAACTTGCATATTTACGTGATGAATAAAAGTAATAACAGCTAATTGGAAATATGGGTTCTTTATATTTAGAAGTTATGTCTTGTATTTATTCCAAAATCACAGGCTATTTCTTATTTAGATGGTACATATATTTTGACTGACAACCTTTTGATGTTCTAATCTATAGTCCAACCTCATCTGCTAAAAAATGTTTAGGTAGTTTCTCATTGCGAAAAATTAAATGTTTTTCTCAATTCAAATTTTTCTGCAGAGGATAGACTGTGGGTATAAACTTGTTTACTTCTGTCTTCACTCTCACGAATAACACAAACGAAGTTTTAATTTTTAAAATGGATAAATTCCAGGAAATCAATGTTCTAAAATTAACTACATATAAAAATATAAAAACAGACAAAGGTGAATGTTTAAATGTCTCATAATATACAAACAAATCAAACAAATTAAAATTATCCTTAACAAGGTATATATTTATATATATTGATACAGCATTCGTATTAGCCTTGTTTGATACCAATGTTATCTAATATATAATAAAATAATTTATGTGACAAATTCTCTAATACGTTTTTAACTATTTGGAACATAAGCTGTAGTTGCTTGTGGCTAGATATTTCTTATTTTTACATTTTTTATGTTGTTTTAATTCTCTAAATCAACGTTATTCATTATTTTTCTGTCCCAAATACTATATAATTTTTGCACCGTATAATAAAAGCTTTACTTCTTTAACCCGATTTTTTAAAAGTTTTAGCTTTTTA
>JBAIZL010000002.1:63161728-63169228 GCA_036971475.1 Prosapia bicincta
AATTTAACCTACCTCACCCCGCCTGCAATACTTGCTATCTTTGGATTTATTCCTTGTACAGGCAAGTCGGGCAACGAATCCGTTTTAGCTTGCAGAGTTTGATTATCATTTTTGGAACACCGAAAAATGTCTATTTTATTAAAACTACTGTAACTTTTTTGTTTTTTAAGTTTTTCAAATTTTGTTTTCGCTAATGTTTATTCTGGCTTATTCTGGTTCTTCTAAAATGTCGATGAAACTTCTACGTGGTTTGGTTCTTAAAGATAGCTTTTTTAAGCACTTAGAAAATTTTCGCCTCACTCCCGATGGTCAAATTTAGCTAGTTATTACAAATTTATTCTCTAATACTTTTCAATTTAGCTTAATTATTCTATTTATGGTTTTATTTAATTCTTCACTCTTTATTATTTTTATAACTCCAAACTTGATTAATTTAAAAATCAACTTTATTACTTAAAAACAGGAAATTATTTATTTCCTATTTGTCACGGTATGTCAGACCGTTACAGTGTGTGTGTGTGTGTGTTTGTGTATGTGTGCGGGCGCGCAAACGTGTGCCTGTATGTTCGCGCGTTACATTTCTACAACGAAGACCAAGTAAATTATTCAATAAATTACAATTTTTGCGAGTTTAAGAGTGCATTATATAATTTTAAAATTAATGTTTGTAACTGTAGTGAAAGTGATAGGAAACTGTTTATTGTTTGACTCCACCTTCGACTTGAGCTATTAGTTTTCACTTACGCGTTATACTCATTATTATTACTCATATTATTACGAGTATGTGAACACTTATCTGTAGTAGCACTTATTTTTGTATTTATTAAAAACTGCTTTTTCGGGATATGTGTTCCTTATCAACTTGGACATTCTTGGTTAAAGTACCGACACAATCCTTAAACAAGCAAGACATTAGTTACGATCCTCGTTGACAATCAAACACATCACCGAAACGATCGTTCTACTTAAACAAGCAAGACATTAGGTACGATCCTCGTTGACAATCAAACACATCACCGAAACGATCGTTCTACTTAAACAAGCAAGACATAAGTTACGATCCTCGTTGACAATCAAACACATCACCGAAACGATCGTTCTACTTAAACAAGCAAGACATTAGTTACGATCCTCGTTGACAATCAAACACATCACCGAAACGATCGTTCTACTTGAACAAAATGTTTGTGCTACTATAGGGAACTATATGTTAAAGAAAATAAAGAATATAGAGAATATAAAAATTATATAATTTTCCTTCCATAATATTTAATGTCTTACAAAAGTTTGGAAAAATACATTCCATTCTCCTGTTTTGACTATATTAATGGTTTTTGATTCTGAGAATCATTAAACGTTTAGTGTGTTTGTTTTGTATTTTTGCTTTGGACACATAGTATAGTTCAGTTTATTTACCCCCAAAAAAAATTGAGAAAAGTATTCTAAATAATGGATGGGATAAAGGTTGGAACCCTTCCCGGTCTGGAATGAAAGAAAGTAAATTATTAATACTTGTTTTCCATCTTTCCTCTACGTTAAGCATTAACTATTGAATCATACGGACTCGCAGGTATTTTGCGTTTGATTTAATAATTACTTTAGGAACAATTCTTGTTAATTAAATTATTCAAAAGTTAGAATTTTATATACTTTTTTATGTATAGATATTCATCTTAAAATGTAATCGAACAATAACAATGCCTTCAATATCGGTTATTTGACGTTCAGTACTAAATATAAAATGATGACATACTAGTGAAACCTGTTTCAGCCACTCACGTATTAACGAGTAAATATATATGGATCTCCAAAATACAGCTTATTTAAGATTATTTGGATATTTGTTTCTAAATGTTATTTAATTACGGCGCTCTAGATGACACATTGCGTACGAAATCAATTATTAAGTAAAGTACTCACAGAAATACCACAAAGTAAAAAAAAACTTTGTTAATAAACTGCATAACGGTCTGTAAATTTATATTGGAAAAATAATTTCTATTTCTCAAAACAAAACGTTATTTTTACCACGATTTAATCGGCGCATTTAATTATTATCAGGTGATAATGAAATAGAATAGAACGATGACACTTTTAGGTTAGAATTAACTCCAGATTTCAAGCTTGTAAATTTATATAAATTATAAATAAGGTTAAAATAATTTTTTACAATAACACAACAATAATTTTCAGAAAATAAATTTTAAAAAGATTGAGATCATTGAAAAACATATTAGAAAAACATTTAAGAAATACCAGGAAGTACTGAAGACTAAAATTATCTACCATAAAGCATACTGCAGTGTAATTACTGTATAACTTGGAGATAACAAATTTCTGATTTTTCAACTTTATAAAATATTTTCCCGCTAAGTAGTTTTCGCGTTCAACTAAAAGGATTTGAGAATGATAAGGAATAAATAAAGGAAGACTTGGTTTTCCTTTATAAACACTAGTTTTAATGCACTTATGGGAATATAACTAGGCTATTTCATACTATAAAGCTTAGAGACTTATATAGGAGTAAGATAAGCCCTGAAAATCCAAACGGAGTATTTTTAAAATAATATAGTTCTTATAAACGTATAAGTGGAATGTAATAAAAAAATGTTATGGAATTCTAAATTGTCTGAAAGAAGGAATATAGATTTATGGAAATCGAATCCATTTTAATTGGTGGCTGGGCTCACACATATAATAATTTGAGATAACAAAGTTCTTTAAATAATAAAATCAATTAGAATTTAATCATTAACTAAATTAACTTAGAAATACATAAGAAAGTTATTTGTAGGTTGAAATATTGGTTTTCATTTTTACAAAAGTATAATAATTTAACAAAACCATTTTTATCTGGAACTAATAAAAGCAATCATGAAAGTAAAACCCTAAAACATATTAACTCAATTCACTTCTAAAAACTCTAAGGCAGGTAATGAAATCATTACAATAATTAGATCAAAAATATTTAGGTATCTTAATGTAATTACGTTAAATATATCTGTACTAACCAAGATGAATAAAAAAACAGTTACTGTTATAAAATATCCTTGAGAAAAAGATTTATTTGAAATAGTAAATGGAGGATTTGTAAAGTTTCCTGATCCAAAAGAATTATAAATTAAAATGAGTTTATTCATAAATTAAATTTGAAATAGTGGAAATGAGTAGTATTTGTGGGGTGAAAGGTGTGAAGTAGATTAAAAATATTTCTCAATAAATTGTGCAAACTATGATTTATCAAAATTAAAAACAAGTAAAAAATTTTTTAAAGTCAATTACTACCTAAACCAACAAAGAAATATTTCATTTTAGTTATTTTTTATTGAACATTACAATTATTATTAATATAGTAACAACACCTATTCTATAAAACAGCTGTTCTGCCACATAACTTGTAATATAAAACCTCTGTTTTAAGAAATCATTTGTCATCACTTATGTTTAGCCAAATGGGACGAAATAACTATATTACACACCTTACTAGTTTTGTGAAAAGTTTTTCTCACACATAAATTTAGAATCAATAGATTATATTTAATAAAGAACTATTATTTGAATAAACCGTATTAACATCAAGTGCCATCCACTACAAGTTTAAACAAATGATGTGTGTGTGTGTGTGTGTGTGTGTTTCGCCGCGGAAAAACCTACAAATTACCGGGAGATTGCCCCTCACACTCGCGTCCCCTTCCTATCAATATAGTGACCACAATATACGCGTTTTTCGCTTAAGCTGTACATGGTGATGATGGTCATTGTAGGACCGAAACGCGCCAGTTCAACTGCGGTCAAAGTACGTTCCCACTCGACTTACCATATTTTGGTACCTGTGCTGTGTCGAGCTTGATCTGCCAGTGGATAAATTCCTGGACTTTATTTAAAAGCCAACCAAAATGTTCATACTCATTTATGTGATTATATATTCATTTTTGAATAACTGTAAAATTAATGTATTACTTTTCTATTGCAAGAGTACTCCTTGAAGATTCTTTTTTCTAGCTTATTTGAATTATTTTCATCTACTCTTGTTGATGGTTGGAAAAATTTTATTCAGTAGATTTACCACAAGATAGATATAATAATTTTAAACTTTTAAAATTATTTTAAAGTTTGTTCTAACTTATTTTAATTGAATGAAAATTAAAATATTAAGTAAAATTTCCTCTTCCAAAATAAGTTACAATTATTACTTCAATTTCTCTGAATGTTTACTGTTTATTTTAATTTTGAGAAGCGAATGTATGACATGAAATAAACTTGAATGATTCATTAAATTCATAAATGTTCATGTACTCTTTGCATAAAGATCATAAATTAATTTGTTAACACTTTCCTTTAAAATTCCCTAACATTATTAGTCATTTGAGAATATTATGGTTTTTAGACTTAATACTACACCCATAAATTTACATACATATTTAAATACAACAGTTTCTTATTCTTTTAGTTTAGTTGAATGTAAATAAATTATGTTACTATTTTTTAAAAATATTTCTTGTCTTGACTTTGTTAAATTTTAACTTCTTATAACTTGATGTAAATTTAATTTTTGCTATTTTAGAACTTGCATTTTAAATTTCAATAATTTTTATTTCATCACCACTTATATTGCTATATAAAAAAGAGTCATTTGGTTATATATTTTTTTAATCAATAATTATCAATAAGTTATTAAAATTTAAATTTATAATTTTACGAAATTTACTAAATTTAATAAATGGGTAACTGACTATTAAAATTCAAACTTGCTCCAAAAACTTTCACTGTGATTGCTCCTATTCTCCCATAGTTCTTTTGAAGTCTGGAATCTTGTAGTAGTCGCAAATGATCTGTTTTAGTACCGCTTTTAATACTTTTGTAATTTAAGAAATGTTGAAAAAATTGAAATTAGAATTCGCGGACCCTAGAAGGCAGACCGCCTCCACGTCCATCTTGGGCTAGATTTTAGGCATACCCACGGAACAGCATCTTGGTCTCCTAACTATTGGGACTCCCCACTACCTCCGCTACGCGGTTTGTTAGTCTTTCTATACATTTGTCCTTACTTGAAAACAGAGCGTCTAATTGACCTTGCTTGCGGAGATTTGTGCATGTTTTAACTGATGCTGTAAAATGTCACTTATGGTTTTTAACATTCTCGTATTTCTTAACACCATGGTCTTTTTCATAACTTAGGAATTTATTATCAACTTGAAGGGCAGTTTTATCCACTCCGTTCGTAAGTTACGCTTTATCGGCTCTTAAAACCATTTTCTCCCGCACTTGAAACTTTTATAATTTTTTGATCAATTTATTAACTAAAATTTTTTTGAAATAATTTGTTAATCAATTTTGTTTACAATATTTTGCCTTTATTGGTTTTTTAAGTTTTTTTAAACTCTGGTTGTTCTTTATTTTTTTTTAAATTTCATTTTTAAGTTTTGGGTTTTTTATAAATATCAAAAAATAATTTAATTTTTATTTTACATATAAGAAGAAAAAGATAATTATTTCCTTACTGTTATGTTTCGCTAACAAACTTTGTACTGCCCTAGATTACTCAACCAGATAGTGCGACTGGCTTCCCCGCTACAGTCCTTGCAGCTGTTTCAATATTAAAACATTAAAAATAATATTTTAAAAGGTTTTGAAAATAGGCAAAATCTGTGTGTGTGTGTGTGTGTGTGAGAGAGAGAGAGAGAGCGTGTGTGTGTGTATGTGTGTGTGTGTTTGTGTGAGTGTGTGTGTGTGTGCGTGCGCGCGTGTGTGTGTTTGTGTTTTCGGTGTGGCTTCTGAAAGTACGAATTCCATATGTTAACATTTTGGTAAATATTCACAACAAAATATTTTCTTGGACACAAAAATTATTTCCACCAAAATTAGAGTTATATTATTCTAAATGACCTATTTTGTACTTAGATACATTGTTTAACCCCAAAGCTTTCTGCTTATTAATATGTTCTACAAATATAGATTGATGAGTAAACTCAACCAAATAATATAATGAAGTCATATTAGAATAAAACCGCCAACATCTTCAGTACCCACTGACATTGAGTGTTTCTTTCCAGGCAGTGTTGCCAACCGCCGAATAAACAAATACAGTATTACGCATTCCCTCGACGTAAGGTATTACATGCATCTGCTACAAGTCGTGCCCCGCATCCGAGTGCACCCGTAATTGCTTTAACGCACACATGTGCCCGACCTACAGCAATATAAATTAAGAATACATTTTACCATTCTCTATACTTAATATACTTTGCTTAAATATTAAGATTAATTTTATAAATGTACTAATAATTATAAATTATAAATATGCATTAAATGCACCAAAAATATTTGTAAAGATTGTATTAAATTTAATATGAAAGATAATTTCAGCATTCTTACTTTCATTACAAAACAAGTTTTTACACTTCCAATACTCTTTAAACTGAAAACTAAATAGATATTCTAAATAGTCCAGTTAATAGTTTAAGATATGCTATACGTTATAGGTATCACGTATTTTAAAATTAATATATATTAACAAATATATAACAAGGTGAGTATGTTAATGAAATTTGGTCATTCAGATTGCAATCACTGTCATTTTATTTTTAAGCCATAACCTCATAGCTTGTATTTGTTGATTTATTTGGTACGCTAACAATTCTTTTACTAAATGTATATTATTGATAAAAAATTATAATCGAAAATATAACACTGTACTTATTCCTTTAAAAGGCCAAAACTGTAAGAAAAAACGACACAAGATTAGTTTTCCATTATTTGTTCATTTTATGTTAAATAATTATCAAGCATCTCGTATCTGCTGTTGACAACTACTCATTGCTATTTTCTTGTAAATATTGTTTAAATTAAAAGAAGATAAAGTATACTTTATTCAAATCAGAGTTTATTTCATCAGTAAAACAAGTAAAATAAGTGAAGCTTTACACTTTCTAATTTTAAAAACAAAGATTTCTATTACTTACTTATAACTCACTACACTTACATATACTCTTAAACAAATGAATTTTCAAAAAACGTGTAAAGATATTTAATGCCATTTATGGTTCAATAGCGATGCTATAACCTTCAGTGACAATCGGTTCGTCCTCAATGGCAAATATTTCATCCTCAGTTGCAAGTGGTTCCTACTCTGTGTAAATAGTTCAGCCTCAGTGCCAAATTTTTAATCAGCAGTAAAATACTCATCCTCAGTGGCAAGTTCTTTATCTACAGTGGGAAAAGAATCATCCTTTGTGGTAAATGGTTCATCTTTACTGGAAATAGCTCATCCTCAATGATAAATGGTCCCTACTCAGTGACAAATGTTTTGTCCATAGTGGTTAATGGTTCGTTCTCAGCGGCAAACAGTTTATCCACAGTGGCAAATGGTACATTCTCAGCGGCAAACAGTTTATCCACAGTGGCAAATGGTACATTCTCAGCGGCAAACAGTTTATCCACAGTGGCAAATGGTACATTCTCAGCGGAAAACAGTTTATCCACAGTGGCAAATGGTACATT
>JBAIZL010000002.1:63174228-63391728 GCA_036971475.1 Prosapia bicincta
ATATATATATATATATTTATATCTTCAGATCTTTTTATTAATTCGAAGGTCCTTCACAACTTTCCTAATCTTTCACAATTGCTTCCTCAATATCTTCAGCTGGTAGTATAGAAATAAAAAAGTTCTTAAAAAGCCCCTGAATTGTTACTCCCATTAGAAATCATTTATTGTACCAATGTATCAGAACTGACTTCCGATGAATCTTATAAGCGTGGGAGGAACTATCATCCTTATCTTAGAAACCTGTTAGTTGAAGGAACTCTGAACATAACTGGCATTAACGTAACTTATGTTTCCATAACAGAAGTAAATATATTTACACTTTAAACAACCGATTCTTTAGTTTTATTGTTAAATATAATTTCACTATATTATACATTAAGTGCTATTTACCCTGAAGTTTTACAACCAATAATCCTTTACATAAAAACATTAAATTTACAGCTTTTCTCATTTAAAATCAATGTTTATTTTGTAAAAACGGGATATTCTTTATATACCATTATATGGTTCCAAAACAATGACACATATTAAAAAAATATATAAACATTTACGACATACCATTTAAAAAGTGAAGTTAGGTTTTGAAAATGAGTTTGTTTAAAAATTTCTTCTTACTTCTTGCTGCGGGCGTCCAGGGTCATGTAACTCCGATGGTCCGATGTCCATAATAAGTTGCTGCAGCCAAGGTCAAAAACTGTTTATCGATCAATATTGTTTTGATGTTAACAAAAATAAAAATAAAAACTAAAAATTTCTTTATTTTATGATATGTCATTATTCGATAAAGAAATTTGTAAGTTAAACGGATTTTGCTATAGGATTGCAGCATTATCAGTTGGAGTAAACGTTAAATAAAATTTTATGATGTTTAGCTAACCATAGAGATTTCGGGTGAATATTGAGATTATAATTTTGACAAAATATAAATGAGATTCAGGTGTGACCTCATGTCACGGTTATAAAGGGGGGGGGGGCGCAGAGGTTGAAAGTTTGATACCCGAGTGTTATTTCTCCTTCGTATTAGGCATACCCTCTATTATATTCTCCGGCAATACATCCAGGTGTATTTTACTTTTCTTTGTTCCAGGGATACCCTTCTTTATTTTACCCCTCATTTTAACGTATTTCTTTAAGACTAGGTTTTCACTAAAAAATTCTCTTTCTCTTCTACGCGAGGAGAAAATTTGGAGGGAAAAACTCTAATCCCTCTCGCCTTTTGTACTAAGGACATCTTCTCCACTATCATTGGCTCATTCCATTTTTCAACACCATGTATGTTATCATACGATATCTTCAAATGTTACCACCAGGTCCACTGAACCATCTACAATTCCTAGTCATTGTTGTGACTCTGGTTGTCCCAAATCAATGAAGTGTCCAGATCAGTCTCAAAGTATGCTATTTCTGGTATAATTTGCACTGCATCTTTGACACATTTGTCTCAATGACTTTCTTTGGTAGGAAGCCTATTTACGTTTTGCGCTTTGTAAGGAAATCTCAGTTGTTCTTCATCTGTAGTACTATTTTGCATGACTTCATTTAACTACACTTCTATTTGCTGATTTATCACAGGAACCTCACTTATATAGGCGACTACATGCACCTCTGGCACCGAAGAACGTTATATTACGGTCTTAGCGGTCAAATGAATACTTATAAAGTTCTATCGATGCAGCTCTTTGAAATGTCCCTTTTTCTAACATTTTTTATAGTTTCACAAAGGTCATTCTCAGAAAACATGTAAAGCATTCATGATTCTATAGTCGATTAATGGCCTACCTAAGTCTCTCCGCTGTAGCTACTGCAAATTTAATTTCGAACGACATCGGAGTGGTTCTACCCTATCGAAAACCCTGCTGTCTGACTGACAACTAATTGCAGGAAAAGCTGAATTCAAACTTGCAATATAGCCCTTGTCATTTCACAATGTAACAATTATTATAATGAATAAATATAATGAAATTGGATTGTGAAATGCAATTTATACACTTCTAAAGTAATTTCGTTAGCACTTACACTGTGGCAAAATATAACAGAATACATAATAAAAATATGTAATTGAATCTTGTATTACTTAATAATAAAAACCCATATTGAACACTTCTACGTCTAATATATCATAGTCATATATCATATATATATATATATATATATATATATATATATATATATATATATATATACATATATAAATATAAAATACGTTTTCTTGTTTAATAATTTAAAACAACATAGGTTATTCAAATACAAGAATATTTAATAATTTATATCCAAAGCTTTTCGTTGGCAAACAGTACCAACATCATCAGGAATGAAAATTACATTATTGCAATTTTCATTCCTGATGATGTTGGTACTGTTTAAAAACGAAAAGCTTTGGATATAAATTAATAAATATTCTTGTATTTGAATAACCTATGTTGTTTTTAATATATATATATATATATATATACACGATAAGACTACAGTATAAATGAAAAGTTTGTGAAAGGAGTTGTTAAGAAATAGCCATTTTAAACCTACTTGTGAAGACGTTTAGCATAAGAAATAGATTCATTGTAAAACAAAAGTATTGAGGGTTACTGTACCATTCGTTTAAAAAGAGAAAATTTATAGGAACATCTAAACTGGAATCTGGATCAATGAATTGACTGACACTTAGATTAATGGAGGTTAATCCCATGAGCCATTAGTTATTAATGTGGATTATTTTTCGGCAAAAGCTGTAATTTCCAAAACCAAGCGGATCGAAAGAGGGACAAAGAGTTTTGATGACCAAAAATCACATTTGCAAGGCAGGCCAGAATTGTTTAAGTTAGGAAAGATGAAGACTATCGGTAGGAAGATAGGAGAAAGGGAAACGATAGAAGGGATGAGTAATCAAGGAGCCAAGGGAGAGGGATCAGTCAAGTTTTGGGAGTCGAGTTCGGGAAGCCGGGAGGACAGAAGTTGGGTGAGGAGGAAGAGGTCAGTAAGGGTTTGGGAGCTGGAGGTGTGATTCTGAAAGTCGAAGGTAGCGGAGTACAAACCTGGAAGCAGTAGATTGAAGGATGAAAAAAGCATATCCTTGGACAGAAAGTGTAACACGACTTCAACACATGGGGATAAAGACGGGTGACCGAGCTACTTCATTAACTGCCAAAAGTAATTATTAAAAGTTCAATTTTTGTAAATTCATATTTAAAGCAACAAAGTAAAATCAGGAAACAGCATAAAAAGTAAAATTATATATTACAAGCCATAATACAGTAGCATCACGCCCAGAGTTAATATTGATATAAGTTGTTTGTAAGATAGACCTTAATATAATATTTGATTTATTACTAACAACTGTTAATTTGTAAAAAGTTCTTTCTGTTTGCCTTATTAAAAGTTAGTAGTTAATAGTTTAGTACATTAGAGCTCAATTTATTAACTAATCAGAAAGACTTTCTTTGTCAAGTCCAGAAAATCTTTTATTAATTTTAAAACGTTGGAAATAAAGATATACCACCCAACAATACATTCATTAATAATATAAATGATCGTTATTATTATTAAATTTAAATTTAAAAAAAATTAATTTCGTAACATAACAAAGCGGTAGTGTATTCTAATGTAGTCACAAAACTATACAGTACTAAATAGGGTTTCAAAATCCTGATACTGTAATCAACCAGATATATTAAAGATGAATCATTTTCATTCAAGGATACAATATATATATACTGTATATATATATATATATATATATATATATATATATATATATATATATATATCTGTGTGTGTGTTGTGACGGTCTGACATTCCGTGACAAATAGGAAATTAATAATTTCCTGTTTTTAAGTAATAAAGTTGATTTTTAAATTAATCAAGTTTGGAGTTATACAAATAATAAAGAGTGAAAAATTAAATAAAACCTTAAATAGAATAATTAAGCTAAATTAAAAAGTATTAAAGAATAAATTTGTAATAACTAGCTAAATTTGACCATTGGGAGTGAGGCGAAAATTTTCTAAGTGCTTAAAAAAGCTATCTTAAGAACCAAACCACGTAGAAATTTCATCGACATCTTAAAAGAACCAGAATAAGCCAGAATAAACATTAGAGAAAACAAAATTTGAAAAACTTAAAAAACAAAAAAGTTACAGCAGTTTTAATAAAATAGACATTTTTCAGTGTTCCAAAAATGATAATCAAACTCTGCAAGCTAAAACAGATTCGTTGCCCGACTTGCCTGTACAAGGAATAAATCCAAAGATAGCAAGTATTGCAGGCGAGGTGAGGCAGGAATTCACCGCTATATATACTAGGTCTCTAAGACCTTAGAGACAGTCTGAAATAAATTTTTAATACGAGGTGCCGCGGAACGCTATGCTGAACCGCGAGTAGGACCGCCCTCAGGCCAGATGGACCAAACCTCAACGCTTCCGACGTCTAGGACTACCAAGGAATGAAGGCTCCAGACTCAGCCTCCAGGACGCGGGAATGGAGGAAAACCACCACCGACGAACCAGGGATGGCGACTTCCGATGTCCAAGGACCAGGGAATCCAGACGAGGGACTCTAGGACCGGCAGGAACATCTTTGGCAAGTCATTTTCTCTATTCGATACCAATTTACGTCAAATTTAGTCAGTTAATTTTATTAAATTCAAACAAATATTCAAGCTTAAACAATAACTTCACTCTTTATAAAATTTTAATAAATTTTATACTTAATAAAATGAATTTATGTGATCAGAATATTTCAAATGATAAATACTAAACTTACAAAGGGTTTTGGCCATAAGCCATTTATTTTCAAGGAAATAAGAATTTTTAGAATATTATAAATTTAAAAATTAAGTGTCATAAATACGAATTTACCATTCAATATAGAAGATAAATTTTTATTATGTGTAATTTGGAAAATAATTTTATGTTTATGTAAATGTAATTGATATAAATGGAAATTATAAGATTTTAAAGGATGAAAAACAACAAGTTATTTAGTGAATTGTTTTGTTAATTTAATTGTGTTGTATTTGAAAGTATAAATTTTCTTTTTTACTTAAATAAATAAAATTAAATATATTATAAAAATCAACAGTATTTGCATTTCATCCTGTGTCGAATAATCAATAAAAACTGTTTAGCTTTTTCCAACTAATATGAAAATGATTATTAAATCAGTAAACAAGCTTAATTAAATTTTATTAAATGATAATAGTTAAAACCTAATGTTTTAAAGAGTTTCTCTCAACTAACTTCAGTGAGCTAGCCTAAAGATTAGTTGGTTTTTTGTATAAAAGTCCAGAGATTTATCTACTGGCAGATTGTGTTTAAAAGGACTCAGGAGCCTTTTAAAATAGGTAATTTAAACACGATCATATTTTGCACGTTCCCTTGCTGTCTCTGCAGATCATCATCAGGTGGTAAGACTCTGTGAATATTTTGTGTATTATTTTAAATGTGTTTCTTTCCAGCTGACTATTGAAATGACATGTGTGACTATATCTAGACCATACATAATTGATAAACCAATTTTAGGGAGTTTATACTTATTTTAAATAGTAGTCAGCGGGAATAGGCTTGTTTTGGGCATGGCCCTATGAGCGCGAAATATACACGTAACTCAAGGTTTTTAGCACGGTTTAACAAGCGGGGTGTTTGGCAGTTTTTTTGGTATTGTTTATAAATAAGTTTTTTAAACAACAAAATTTTGGTAATCTGCGAGAAGGGATATCAATAAAACAAACAAAAGTAGGGAGGGACGTTGCAGTGTGTGTGTGTGTGTAAGTACATATAGTTTCAGAACGTAATTAGTTGAAATACAATTAATTTTAAAACTCTGGTATTATTCCATTAAAAAACTATTATTTAATAAAATGAAATGGTATCTAAATTATATTTAACATAACAATAAAATAAAAACGTAACAAAATGGTTCATGTATCTCAAGAAGTTCGTCATATGATGTTGCTTTTCTTAGATTTATTGCACCGTCTTCAGTTAGTGTGATGTTAGAAAGGGGCACACTATTATAAAGAAATGTACTTGACTCTGTCTAAGTAGTTAATTTATACGTATATATTGTGACGTAAAGAGATACGATGCAGTGTTAAGGAGGAAGTATTATGATCATTTCGTTCAAGGTAAGAAATGTTTTTATAAGATGTTTGTGTGGCATAAGCAGCCTGTAACTTTCAGTAATAAATAAATATTCCATTTACATAAACAGTGCAAACATATCGAGCGAATAAATGTTGAAATAATAATAATTGATATTTTAGGACATAATTTATGATATCAAATATATATATATATATACTGAAATGTGTATGACGTCACGACAAAACCCGTCAAGATATAGTCAGCTTTATAACCTGTTACACTTACAGAATCTTTACTTTTTGATAGAATTTATTTATTTAAGTTTTACTGACACAACTAATAAAGCACTTAGTACACTTTTGCTATTACTTGCGACCAGACCTTTTGTTAACTAAAAGTTGATAAATTGTTAACTTACACTTGGAGGAAACGTTTTCGTCTTACGACTTCTTCAGCCTAGTATTTTTGCCGCTAGGAATGCTGCAGTTGTGCTTCCTCGGTACCATTATTTTGAAAGTTAGAAGTGATGTGATCGAAGAGTATGTGTGATCTATGGAGCGTTTGTTCATTTAAAATGTCATTTTTATGTGTGTTGCTATGTCTATATATATTTCATACTGTTCTAGTGTGTTTAATTTATGGACTTCGTTGCATGTGTGGAGGAGGCTCATGTTATTTTCTATTCTTTTGAATGAGTGTTTAGTGTAGATGAGGTGATTTGCGAAGGTGGATTCAATAGTAGTGTGCAGTGCGCTTTTGTGTTCTTTATATCTTTCACCGAAATATCTGCCTGTCCAATATAAAACTTATTGCAGTTGTTGCAATTTAGTTTGTATACTCCTGTGTTATTGTATGTATTGCTATTGTTATTAATGTTGTGTCTGATACCTGTTTGGCTTTCATTTGTTGTTCTGTAAGCTACATTGTATCCTGCTTTTTGAATTGGTGTGCTATTTAATTTGTGAGTTTGTTTATGTATGTGAGGGTGATGAATTTGTTTGTGTTCGTGTTTTTGTTGTTTGTGTTGTTGTTACTGTTCTTGTTGAATATTTTTCTGTGTAGTTTGTCTATTAAATAATTATCATATCCACTTTTGTGAGCTAAATATTTTATTGGTTTAGTTCCTCTGTGTAGTTAGTTGAGGACATAGGTATTTTATTTAGTCTGTGTAGTAAATGTTTGAATGCTGCGTGTTTTTGTTGTATTGGGTGGTTCGATGAATTATGTATCAGTGTGTCTGTCATGGTTGGTTTGCGGTATATGTTGAATTCATGTTTGTTTTGATTTTTTGTTATGTTGATGTCTAAGAAATTCAATGTTTTGTTGTTTTCAAACTCTGCAGTGAACTGGATATTTTTGTGTATTTTGTTTATATGTGTTTGGAGTTGTTGGCATTGTCTTATGTTTCCTCGGTATAGTATTATAACGTCATCTTCATATCTGTCCCAATATATTATCTTATCTCTGTGTTTGTTGTTATTTATGATTTTATTCTGTTCTGTGTGTTATTTGCTGTTGTGAGTGAAGTAGTTCTGTTGTGTAATGGTGTTCAAAATGTGTATGATTTCTTTTGTGATTTTTTCTGGAGAAACACACAGAAAAATTTTGTGATTTAATATTACACACAGAAACAAGACCTACTAATGGGTTCTCCGATTTCAAACATTCTCGCAGAAGTATTCCTACAACACATAGAACAGAATAATCTCTTCGATCACATCACTTACTTTCAAAATAATGGTACCGAGGAAGCACAACTGCAGCATTCCTAGCGGCAAAAATACGAGGCTGAAGAAATCGTAAGACGAAAACGTTTCCTCCAAGTGTAAATAACCAATTTAACAACTTTAGTTAACAAAAAGTCTGGTCGCAAGTAATAGCAAAAGTGTAATAAGTAATTTACAACCAGCTCGTCATGAACAGCAACAAGATTTCGATAACTAATAAATCGTGGCAAACATACGCTTTATATCTGTGATGGTATTTATTAAAACAAATCCGTAATAATTCCATAAACTACATAAAGTTATGTTTCTACACTATAGTAAACTGATCAATAAATAAAAACGGGAGTGTCATTTTGAGGTTATAATTCTCTCTGGAAAGCCTGCAGTATGGAGATTACCGGTTTTAAATGAAAATTTAACGACGCTGAAAGTAATAGTGCGTAGTTCACAACCTCGAGCTTTCGCACAACGGTGGCTTCTGTTTTATAGAATATAAACCTTTCAAAATCAAAAAGGGTTTATATAATAACTTATATATAACGTTGCTTTTTAAAGAATATCGAGGAAAGCCCCTATAAACTAGAATCATTGATTGTAGTAAATGCAGTATCGCGAGTCGGAAGATAATCTCCAAGCGCTAATTATAATTAGAACAATGCAAGCCATAACTAGAATACGTAAACATCAAGAATATATATCAGCTGCAGATAATGTACAGTCACTGTTTATAAATCTTAATAACTTTAAAAACAAAATAAAACTTCATAATCTTTGGATCTTGGAGTACAGTCCACTAATGTAAATAAATGAATATTTACCACTTTAACCAGAATTAAATAATTAAATTTTTGATACTGATAGAAGACTAAAGCGATATTATATCAATCTAAAATCTTCATATGAGGTGAGAAAAATGTCTAATTGTAAGAAATATAGGAATGCTCAAAGAAAAATAGCGTCTCTTATAAAATACAAAACGACATTACCCATTGTGTGCGAGTCGTTAATATTATACTGTAAATACAAAAACACTCAATTTTCTGGGATGTACAATTAAAGTTGACCGTTGGTATTTTTTTAAACAAGCTGTACTAAAGAGAAAAATGAAATGTGGAAAAAGAGGAGTTTGAAGAAGAAGAAAATCATGGCTGAAAAGATAACGTGATTTGACATACCTACTAATGATATAATTTGCGTTGCCTTAATAAAGTAAAAGTAGTCTTTATGAAAGCCAAGGTCCGTAGGGATAGAACCTATCAGAAGAAGAAGGATGATAAAATCTTTAAAACCCTAAACTAAGATCTAAATAAATCTGCAATACATTCAGTCCTCCATAATTCTAAAGACTTATTAAAAAATAAGTTTCGTTCATTAAACTAAACGTGCTCTACTTCAGACAACTATTCCACAAAAACATTAATCTCAACCTCCAACGACGACACGTTACTCTGGCGCACATAAACAATCGAATAGTTGTTGGCTTATTTAGCATTAAACAGCCACTTATACTGCTCAATTACTTCTGTCCATGACAAAGCTGTCTGCTGATGAACCCCCACTTATATTTTGAAAACATTAGGTATACTATTGTAAAATGAAAATGAAATAATATTTTGTATAGTTTTATTTTAAACTTATTATTGTTTTAGAATTTCGTAATCTTATAATTTTTATTTGTGTTTATACTGTACCCCAAACTCTGCTCACGATTACTTTGTCATCTCTCAGTCGAATGTAAGGAGTCAGGCTAGTATTGCGTTGGTGTGGAAACTTTTGCTTGTTTCCTCACTAGTTAAAAATATTATTGCTTTTCAAAAATAAAGAGGTATTTTATAAATGGATTTATAGATGTTTTAAAAATAAATTAAAATTCAATATATACTTTAGTAGGTATCTTTGAATGAAAACCTAGGGATGAAAAACTTAAAAAATTTACGGTAAAAAGTAGGTTAAAAAGTAACGCAATATTTTTCCATAGTGTAGGTCAATGGTTTAATGAGTAACATTATGACAGTACTAAAATTAGAGTCATATATAGAAAGGAAGAGGTAAGGTCTGTTCATAAAACTATTTAGGCCATTGTATTATATCAACAAATGCGTAGTGATATATTTGTGTACAAATTATTGCTAAATATTTAAATAACGCATTATTACACTTTAGAAAAACATATTTACGAACCCTGTAACATCATTTTAGGTGATATTACATATTAAAACAATTTCAGAAAACAAACGTGAAATTAATTTCAAAATGTAACATAAAATTTGAAAAATTGTAAATCATAAATTGAAATCCAGGGGCAAGCCTTACATCTATGTTTAAGAACCGGAACTGTTTTGTGAGATACGCAGCACTGGTGCGCTGAAGTTAAAATAATCACGTGCTGGCCTTCATTAAACCCCTTACGTACCAAGATGTAGACAGACACGCACGTCTCAAAAACCGAGGAGCTAAAGGATTGATTTTATTTTAAATTGTAAAAATGTAAAAGCTACTTGAAGTTTATTTTTTTTATAGAAGAAATGCTACGTTAAGATAATACGCCGGGACCAGATTCCAAATTACGAGCGAGCCAACATAAAATGCAGAATGGCGAGATCTAAGTACAGGAACCACGTTTAGCTTCACCAGTTTTGTTACAACACAGCTGTCATAATATTAAGACTTATATTAGTGATTATAAGACTAATATTTAGTGATCAAAGAGGAAACATTTAACTTTTAAAGTTTTAATCGTTCAATGGCATGATAATGCTAGTTTTTTTTTAATAATAGGGAAAATGTAATTCTTTTTGTATGATGTAGTAATTTTTTTAAGTCGAAAGGACTCATTTAAATGTATGTTAAATACGCAAAACAATCTCGAAAGGATGTCAGGGTTTCTGGATAGATTTTTTTGTAACATGTAAAGTTCTGATGAAATCTGTAAAACGTCGTAAAATCTGAAAGTAGCGTAGTATTTCTAATGTGATTTTGTTTGTATTATAGGCTATATACATATATTTCTTTTTGATGAAGTAAAGTTTGATTTGTTTAAATTAACATTTGTGCCTTAAATTATTTAATGAACACATAATTCTTATTTTCAATTAAACATTTGACATTACAGGTGGAACTATTTAATTGTGTAACTAAATCTCTGCAATATTTAATATCAGCATTAATTCCTTAAGAATTAATGTACCAAAAATAATAACGTTACATAAATTGCGCAACTCTTCTTGTTTAATTGAGTAATTGAGCTGGTGTGTTCAATAAATTTTAAAAGTTTTAAAAATTATTATTTATGGCAGAGAAGTAAATTTGATTCGGGCAATTATAAGTTGAAAAGAATTAAAGGTTCAATATATTAAATAAAGTTATAGTTTGAATTTAATAAAATTTTTGTACAGAAAGTGAAAGTACCTCTAAAATGCTTAGTCAAAATTAAACGTAAAATGTCTTGTATGAACAAGGGAAAGTTTTCAAGCATAAATCAGTTTGTTTCAGAAATACTTAGTTAAAAATAAATGTAAAGGTTTGTTTGAAAAAGTGAAAGCTCAGTTTGTTTGAACAAAAGGGGAGATTTCAAGTATAAACCAGTTTTTGTGACGTATCTATGCCTAAGCAGGAAACGTCTTGTTTGCTCATGCGCTGCAGAAAATGATTCATAATGGTAGTTAGAAGTCCCGTTGGCTTTGTGTGTAACTTGAAACACAATGTTTACCCATTATTGTTTTGTGTATTTGGTTCAATATGCTCGCTTTGGGGTAGGTCAGTTTATTACACGAATAAAAGGAGATTATTAAAGCTTGTAAAAAATATTGAATTAAAATAATTTGAAAATAAAAGTAAAACTGACTGATTAAATTTTTTTTTTTTTAACTCAATATGACTGTGATTAATAAAATATATTAGTAAGGAAAATTATAATTGAAGTTGAAAGTGATAGGATTTTAAAAGTAATGTTTATTAAAAAATAAATTTAGGAGTTAATTTTAAAGGTATTTAAATTTAAATGTATAATTTGTGTTTAATAGTCATATAAAGGTGTCTAAGTGTAAATAATTTAAGCAAAATTTATATCTTTTTGAAATAGTTCAAGTTTTTGGAAACTGTAAAAATTTGGAAATATTCAAGCTTTTTGTATGTACTTACTTTGTATGTAATTTAACCCACGCCAACATTCACGTTGTATGTCAAAGTGCACGTTGACATGCTATACACATTATACACGAGACAGACATGAACCAAAATCTCCAAATACATAACACTAGACCGATTATGTACAATCAATCATCGAGAGTGGGGAATCAACAGACTATACACTTGACCAAAATTGTGTATAAATGTGCAAGCCTAGGTTCCGTTTAATTTTAATTCTTATTTATGAAGAATTAGGACTTAGGCTTAGCAAGAACTTAATTAAATTTGTTTAGGGAAATATTGGAAAGAAAAATTTTAAGAGTAACAGAATACATATAGTCCTTCGTGTGTCAACATGCTAGCTATATGATTTTTAAATTAAAGTATGGTATTTAATTTAAGAATAATGTAATTGGATTTTCAAAGTATGGGTTTTGCAATCCAAGAAGATATGAGATGTACGAAATACTGTACAGACAACGAAAGATAATGAGGCAATGGTACATGCTTAATTTTGTGAATTGAGAGGAAATTTGAAAGTAGCGTAGTATTTCTAATGTGTTTTGTTTGTATTATATATACATATATTTCTTTTTAATGAAGTGAAGTTTGATTTGTTTAAATTAACGTTTGTGGTTTAAATTATTTAATGAACACATCATTCTTATTTTCAATTAAACATTTGACATTGCAGGAGGAACTATTTAATTGTGTAACTAAGCCTCTGCAATATTTAATATCAACATTAATTCCTTAAAAATTAATGTTACAAAAATAATAACGTTACAACCCAATTGATAGTGTTAAAGTTAGATTTTTAAATGTATATGTATTAAAAATTCAAGATATCTTGATTTTATAGTATTTGAATCCCCCTCCTCTCTCTCTTTCTCTCTCTCTCTCTCTCTCTCTCTCTCTCTCTCTCCCTCTCTAAATATATATATATTTGTCTCTGTCTCAAGGAAGTTTTAATGACAATTTGAAGAAACTACATTCCTTTAACAATGTCAAATTTTATAGATGAAAAATTATTACAAATGAAGACATTCTTACTGGGAAAAAGCTGTAGAAGTTCCCACCCTATAGAAGACGTTTCAAAGACGTTCGTACACTTAGCATATAACTTCTATACCTAATAGGTCCCTACAGCTTTAAAAAAATGAATTAATTGTAAACAAGGAATGAAAAAATAAAAGAACTATTAACTTCCCAGATCTGTATTTTTAATCATGATTATAAACATTTCGATATTTAGAGCTTTAAAACTTAATCGTTATTTTGCTTCATTGTTGTTAATTATTGTTAAGTTATTATTATTTTGTTCATCGTAATACGATTGTCACAAAACAAATTACTATTGATAAAATGTACGCATCATTTGAATGTCTGGAGATAAAACCGGATTAATTCCTGTCACTACTTTTATATAACCTATATGATTAACGTGTGATTACTATGACCATTGTTTGTATGTTTTTAAGTTGTTTTTGTATTGGGTGGAATTGGGGGTGTGATTGTGGAAGATTATGATATTGTTTGATGTTGTTATTGGTGCTCTTGTTTATTGTTATTGGTGTTCTTGTTTGTTATTACTAGTGTTCTTGTTTGTTGATATTAGTGTTCTTGTTTGTTATTATTGGTGTTCTTGTTTGTTGTTTTTGGTGTTCCTGTTTGTTGTTATTGGTTTCTTTTTTGTTGTTATTGGTGTTCTTGTTTGTTCTTATTGGTGTTCTTTTTTGCTGTTATTGGTGTTCTTGTTTATTGTTATTGGTGAACTTGTTTGTTGCTATTGGTGTTTTGTTTATTGTTATTGGTGTTCTTGTTTATTGTTATTGGTGTTCTTGTTTCTTGTCATTGGTGTTCTTGTTTGTGGTTATCGGTGTTCTTCTTTGATGAGCGTTTAGTTAGGTTCAGGTTTAATTTCCCGTAGCTGTTTATCGTTGCATAAACGAGTGTGTGAGTGGAATTGTTACGACTAATAAGGTGATTGTATTTTGCCCGTTTTCAAGTGTATTTAGTTTACTTGTGTACTTTTTTTTGAATTCGTGGAATATTTTTATTTATATCCACAACAGTGTCATTTTTTTATATTTGTGGTTAAGGTTGGAGTTGAGTACAAATGATTCTTCAAGTGTATGAGTATCTGAAATGGAGGATTTGAAGGGTAGCCAATATTTTAGAGTAAACTATTTGTTATTATAGGGGAGTGTAAATATATTAAAATTATATCTTCTTGGTAAAGTACAAGTGTTTATTAACGAACTAATCGCTTGTTTTTCACAAGAACATATTTAACAATTTACAGTTCAAACATTATTTTTCTAATAAAGCGTAACAATAACCAGACGTATTTTTAATGAGACGCGAAGAAGGAAGAAAGATGAAAGAAAAAATTACAGAGAAAAAAATACTTGTCTCACAACTTGACCTCCTTGTCAAAGTAAACAAAGATAAGATGGTTATTGAAGAGAATCAACAGTCCTACATAAAAAGATCACGCCCCCACGAATCCCAAGGGCCGGGTAGTAGGGCTCTCAGACTAGGGACTTTATCCTAGACTGGCTGAGGCCCATTCCTTTAGACCTTGAGAGCTAATAAAACGTAACACAAACGAGCCTAAAGTCGTCATTCTTCCAAAAAAATGTCTCTTTTATGAACAAAGTGACGTAATTATATTTGGTAAAAATATCCGCTGCTGAATGGCTATAACAGATTCTATATACAAATCAATAACTGGCAAGATGCCAAGCAATGAAATATTAACCGTCCAAAACCAACTGCAAAAAACAACGGCTTTCAAACTTGGCAAATAAGTTTGTAATTTTTTATGGTTTTTCAACATAATACAGCTATATAACTATATTAGGAAAACCCAAGAGTTCCACAATTTAGGTTTTTAACCTGAGATTTTTTGTTAATTTACTTTAATGTTAATATTTAGAAAAATAATTTACACACACACAATCACACACACACATACACACACACACACACACACACACACACACACACACACATACACACACAGACACACACACACACACACACACACAGACACACACACACACACACACACACACACACACACACACACACACATATATATATATATATATAATATTCTAATTTATATGTAAATATAAATTACATTTTTTACTTCAAATATTACATACCGTTATAAAACCAATTTCCTCTTTCTCACAAGAACCACTGGAACAACAAAACGGTTCGGTTGTCTGTTCAGCAAGTGGACCATCAGATGTTTGTGTACTCAAATGTTCCTTTAATCTATTATATTAACCAAAGTAGTCATAATGAGTGCTTGAATACGTCGTCTGAGATGAGAAGTACGTCGCTGTGTTTTTCTGAATGTGGGTTCCTTCTATTAGCTAATACTCTCCTTGTATATACCTTATTTTAAATTTTCAATCGTTAGCAAAATACGTTTTTATTCATCCAATCAAGTTCAAATTCAATTTTTAAACCTATGTTGGATGACAGTTTTTTCAAATATTTATTAAAAAATTGAATTTTAAAAATTCGAGAGACTAGATAGGATTCGAACTTAGAATCTTCATGTTCGAAGTCTAATGCTTTGGCACTGACACAACTTTCTAGTAGTTGAACATTTTCATTTTGCACATTTTTGTATGCTTTTTTTTGCCCACATCTGGTTGTCGTCGAAAGCTTAAAATTGTTAAACATCTGTTGTACAACCATAAATTGTTGCCATGGTTACCACAAAATATCATAAATAATGGTCTAGGAATAAAAATGAATAAAAATAATAAAATAAACGAACTGGATTATCGGTATCGAACCGGTTCACAATTGGACAATGCGAAAGAATAGCGAAAAGAAACTACAACAAAATGCAAGCGACGGAAAAAAATAGAACTTATAAATAGTAGGATAACAAACAAAAATAATAGCTCAACACCATACATAGAAAAGAAAATGGAATATTTGTAGGAAATTCGCTTTCTATCTTGGCACTTATATTGTTATTATGTCATATGTATATACATATTTATATTAATTGTAATTATAAAATAAAAAGAAACTAAAATAAAACTTTTTTTTGATGACTTAAGTAGGAATTGACTTTAAACAAAATTTTATATTACTTGCTTCTTATATAAGTGAACAGGATATTGTTTATTTAAAACTTGAACTAACTAGGTGTGGATTGTGTGTGCTTTTATTGCTAGGGAAAATGGTTAATGTTTCTTCCAATCCAATACTAGATCTGCATTTAAAAATTGTTTTAAGCATTCATAGCTCTAAAACGTTTTCGAATATACAGCAATCGAAAAAGTAAATAAATGTATAAAATTGAAACATTCTTTATGTATACTTGTAACCTCAATAATATAAAAAAATTATTTTACCACTATTTGTTAGAATAGGTGGAAAGGTATAATTGGAGGAGCTTTTAAATATATATGCAACAAATGGAGAAACCCCATTATTACGTTTTCAATTTTAGAAAACACGTTCAAGTAATTCTTTCCTTAGTAACTAAATGACACATAAATATCCATTTTCAGCGCGCACATTTATTAAAAAATTGACTTTTCTATAGAATCTACAAAGAATATTATTTATTGGCTTACGCTTGAAAATGGAATAACTTTTATTCTCCGACAGCCAGCTCCCTAAGCAACTAAATTGCTAAATTTATAAAGTGTATACAAGAAAACCATATAATTTAAAAAAATTAATTTGAATATTTTATCAAATAAACCATCTATTCATGTTTTAAAAAAATCTGGATAATAATAATCAAACTCCTTCAGAGAAGAACCAATATTGAACAAGCGAAACTAATGCAGATAATCCATAAATACATATATTAATGATTGTAGTAAGCCCTGAAACAATACAGTTTAACATAAATTAATATGAAAATCAACATTTACATCAAGTATGCTCAAAAGCATTATACTACAAGTTTGTATTTTGACGAATTTGTAAAACAAATATATATTTTAAATATAGTTCAATGAATGTACATATTTAACTAATAAGGTGCTTTAATAATATAATAGTTTATATTTAACTAATAAAGTTCTAGATGAGGTAGTTTGTTTCCATTACAAGCAAATACTTCTTATTCTTTAAATAAACTTATAGCCTATGTAGGTTTATATATGTATTTATATAATACATTATATGTATTCTATAATGCATATATATATATATATATATATATATATATATATATATATATATATATATATACAATGTATCTATAATGAACATATACATATATATACAATAAAGAACATAAGTCAAAATACAAATACAAGAATTTTTATTGAATTTACAATTCTTGTATTTGTATTTTGACTTTATTAATACACAAGAATACATATTGCGATATTTACATATATATATATATATATATATATATATATATATATATATATATATATATATATATACGTGTGTGAGTGTGTGTGTGTGTTTGTGTGTGTGTGTGTGTGTGTGTGTGTGTGTGTGTGGGTGTGTGTGTGTGTGTGTGTGTATGTGTGTGTATGTATTTATGGATATACATTATTCGTAGAATTTTATATGTAACAAGTATATAATATATGATACAATATTATATTACACAGTACCTGTGGTTTTGTTTGAAATAGTAATTTGCTTGTAAAAAAATATGGTAGGGATAAAAAATAACACGTTTTTCATATCGAAAATCGTGTTGTAAAATTTATATTTTTTAAAGACGTGTAATAAAAATATCTAAAACCTGCACCTATTACATCCTTTTATTCTGAAACCTTCAAAATAAGTCAAATAGATTTTGAAAGACATTTTTGTTATTAAAAAAAAAACATGAATACTCTGAATTGAAATTTAATAAGACTGAGAATTCCAAGTACCTTAAATGTCCATTTAGTCTTTACTCTTGAATCACATAATCCTTTTGCTTTTAGGAATCTTGACTCCACTGTGATATGACCATCAAATAAACGCTTCCATGCATTTACGGGTCACTATTCTGTTTCAGCATTCCCTTTTGAGCCTTGTAAGTAAGTGATGATTTTCAATGCCAATTCAATTTGTAGCTGATTTTCATAGGTTCTTTCATGTACTTTATATACATTCTTACAATAATAATATAAGTATTACGTATGAGACTTTCCTTTCTACTTTCTTGTGCTATATTGTTAACTACTTGTCTCTTCCTGATACTTCGCAGCTGCATACTTTCATCTTCATTTAATTAATATACAGTACACTTAAACGTAACTTCAACTCTGGGTTTCTTAGTTTGTCGTCATTGTATCTACCCGAAAAATAACTGTTTCTGAAAAGAGAACCATGCGAGTTATATACAAATGTTACCAATTACATTGAGAAAAGTAATAAATTTCACTTTGTATTGGTATTTTAAGATATTCTTTTTTGTGGGGTTTATCCAGAGCATGTAAAGGTTATTACAAAGAGATATTTGCATTATAATTCTTCACAATCATAACTAATGATTAGGTCTGAGAACTGATTTATACAAATTTTAAAATATATATAATTAGTTACCTATAATGAAAAATATGTATTCAAATGTGATAAAAGTTTATTTAAAATGCATGTGAAAGATCAAAAAGAAGCGCTTGCAGACATAATAAATATATTAATATAAAACATATTAAAATAGTACGAAAATATTTTTAAAGAACGGAGAAATAAGTTTAAAACGTTCATAGTCTATTAATTTTATTAAAGATTTTCAAAAGATTATGTTTTAGGGAAACCAGTTTTCAATTCCAATTGTTGAGTTTATTAAATTCTTTTACACCGCCCCCTTATGCAATCCCATTCTTTTCAGTTTGTCCTTTCTCGCATTTTTTTACAACTAAAATACGATTCTAGATTTTCACAGTCTACAAGGGAGTTTTGTTTTCTTGTTCTATACCAGAGTTTGAGAAAAATTCCAATTTAAATAACCTAAACCATTTAAACCATTACCTGATTACAATTTTAAATTCTAACATGGCTATAAGGCAATTATATTTTACTTCTATAATTACCCGATCTAAAATATCTAGTATATATTGTCGGAAAAATGTAAATACTGCATTATTAACCTTTCTTTTTTCGTATTCATGATAATTTGGTGTAAATAATAAAGGATAATTTTGTTTTCTTTAAATTTGCGATGGAAATTGATAATCTAGATTTATTGTGTTCTAATAAAAATTGTATTTTTATCTTTTTTATAAATTTATGGGTTTCCTCATCATTTTAGTTTTTCAATTTTATTACATTTCGTATATTTCTGAATCAATTTTTTTATGCTAATGCATTCCTTGGCAGAGGCAAAGAACATCAAATGCACCACGTAATTGTTACAATTCATTAGAATAATCCATCTCTCTTTCTATCTCTCTCTCTATCTCTCCTTCTCATTTAACATATCTATCAATGTCTTTGTCTGTTAGCAAACTGGGTTTTCTTTTCAGACAACCATCCGTTTTTAGTAATAGAAAATTTCCATAATACAATGGATTTGAGTCTAAAATGTAGTAATAAATATTCACGGCCCTGATGAATAGGATAAGACAGTAGGCCTATATAATAGTTTCTTTCAGATTTTTAATAAAGAAAACTGTAAATGGATGAATTAAGACAGAATTTTTAAATTATTGTAACTATTTATAATCAATTTATCAGTTATAGACTTGTACTTTCCGTCAAAGTCATAATTATATTTTAGGAAATTATATCAGGATATTTAGGCAATTATAATTATATCATGATGTTATAATGCATTTATTTTAGAAAACTATATACTGTATTTATATTAGGTTTTAGAAAAATTATGTTTTAGAGTAAATTATATCATATGAAAGCCAGAAATACGACTGGATTATTAGTTTCTAAATAGAATCTATTCATAAAAGTATTTCTTTGAAAAAAACTTTTTTGACTCTTCAGTTTTGCACCAGTAAGGTGAAAGTTTTTGAAAATTTTATAAACATTTTTTCATTCAAATGAGATACAATTTTATATTCAATTCTAATAAATCCTGAGTACATCTCTGTAGCACAGATAAAGGTACTATACTCGCGATCTCCCATATTTTCCATTGGTATAGTAAATTTGTATCTATAGTGTGTGAAACATTTCAATAGTTGAGGAGAATCTGTGATTTGTTTAATGCAAAGTTAGGGATTCGGAGAGTCTGTGAGAGAAGGAGGTTTCGTTGCCCTTAAAGGTTATGCAGCATCTATTTGGCGGGATACTGGCTAAGGGTAGGAATGTGGGTAGTGAACTTTTGTATTTTGAAGTAAAAATTGAGAAAATCTTCCTCGGCCTAGCTTTGGATACTTAGCCAAAGATATAAAAATTGCAAAAGTAATGTGTAGGTACGTGTGCGTGCGTACTACCTCTCTGGGTATTTAATATTGTTGAGTTGTTTGCTGGTGTTGTTTGATATTGTATGCTTTTACTTAAGTGTATCTGAAATCTAAATGCAATATGATAGTACTGTAGAGTGCGATTTGACATTTTATGCATTTCCGTCATTTTAAAATTTTTGTACATTTTAAAAGTATGTTTTTGGAGTAAAGCATTCGGTTTTCTTTTTAGCCTAGTCGAAAATTTTATTTCCCAGTAAGTTTTTAAAACATTACTTATACGTTCGTGCAAGTCAGTAGATTATAAAGTTTTAGTTTAAAACATTTTCTGAATATTGTGGCACTAAAATCAACTAATATATATCCTATCCTCTGGTTAGTAATAAATGCAGTTCAACAACAATTACAAGTCCAAAGAACACTGACTTTAAGGGATGAAGTAATTAAAAGGAGGTCAACCAGTGAACAATAAGTTCTGAAGGTGTAGAACAAACTAATAAAGAACTGAAGAATTAAGAAATAATAAAAAATATTTTTAAAGTTGAGTTTTATCTTTAAAATCTTCAAGAGTAGTACTTTTGCCTCATTATTTAACTTATAAACTTATACAAGTATTTATATATATATATATATATATATATATATATATATATATATATATATATGTATATATATATATATATATATATATATATATATATATATAACTGCTAAACAAGCTGAAACTCTATGGGTAAAAAACGAAATTAAATGTCTATACACAAAGAAAAACAAATTAACTAATACACTCTTAGAAGCCCACCTAGAATTAGCTAACACACTTAAACCAAACCAATGGCATTATAAATGTATCAAAATTCAAGAAAAATGCAAGAAATTTACTTCAATTAAAAAAACAAAAAATATAATCTAAACTTAACAAACTAATAGAAAAACAAAACAACATACATATTATCACAACACTCCATCAATTCCACCCAAATCTTATAAACCTCACAAAAACGAATTTCACCAAAGAAGAAATAAAGATACTCGAAAATAGCACAAAAACCAACATCAAACCAAAATTACAGTATGCCCGATGATAATGACAAGGCCCGTCATTGAAAGTTAAATCTCATAAATACCAAGTAAGATTCTTGTTCAAGTACATAAGTGAAAGTTATATATATATATATATATATATATATATATATATATATATATATATGTATGTATTAGTTTTTATTTTCATCTGCAGCCTACTATATATACTTAGGTCAATTATTGTCAATCTGAAGACTTTGATCCCTTCAATATAACCTTACATATGTTTTCATTTGTTTAATATAATTTAAATATAAATCAATAAAAATCATTTGTTGCCAATACAAATGTAGATGTTTCCCGAAACATGTAAATTTAAACTCCGAAATTTCTTAACTTATTCTTTTAAAATTGTGACAGACATATTTTTACGTATAGACCTATATATACTATAATATATATTCGTATATATTATAAGATATATATATATATATATTCGTATATATATATATATATATATATATATATATATTCGTATATAATATTTATAAAATGTATGGTTGATGTTAAGTCTCTAGTATTCTCGAGGATGTTGGTACTGTTTGCCAACGATAAGTTTTGAATTGTAAATTCAATAAATTATTCTTGAATTTGTAAATTGTTTTATTTCGTTATATATATATATATATATACACGTATTTTACAAGCAA
Source organism: Prosapia bicincta (assembly GCA_036971475.1). Classification (NCBI taxonomy): domain Eukaryota; kingdom Metazoa; phylum Arthropoda; class Insecta; order Hemiptera; family Cercopidae; genus Prosapia; species Prosapia bicincta. The sequence continues at coordinate 63,196,269 of JBAIZL010000002.1, forward strand.
GGTAAAACATGCTTGGGTGAAGAACAGCTCTATCTGTTGCACTTAAGTGTATCAAGTGCTATACATTCATACCTTACGATTCTATTACAATGTACCTGATACATAGTGAATTTATAGTCTCATATATTTCTATTTGCTCTCATTTTTACTTAATTACTTCTTATGTCTTTGGGTTGAATTTGAACTGTTTTGGTTGTCATGAGTGATTATAAACCTACTGTTGGTAGTTTCGTTAACTGTTAGTAATTTCTTTTAAAAACTTCTAATTTTTAAGTTAAATTGGCAGTGAAATTGAGCACATTAGAGTTTGAACTGTTATATTTCGTCAATATTTTGTGTGTGCTTTTTAGTTCGTTTTTTTATTTTTTTGAGCCACAGTAAAACATTACCAGTATAGCTACTCTAAACATTAAAACTAATCATTGTTTTATTAAAAGTTTACTCTTTAACGTAGGGGAAAACCGGGTAATGACGAACAGAGGGTAATGCCGAACACGTTTATATTCACTTTAGGTAACGTAGTATCTAACCTCCGTAAGGTGCTGCTGCCTAACAGATACAACATGAAGTAGCTGCAGGAACTATATCTTTCTGCCAGTTCATCTAGGAGAGTGGTTGACAAAAGTTGGTTTTTTATGTTTTTGATCTTAGAACCTTTCCTCAAGTTTTAAGGTATGTATCAATTATTATTTACAGTAGATGTTCTATAATACGTCCATAAATTAGTAATAGCATATAGAATAAGGATACACTATCTGTTTTATGGTATAGGCTATAGTTTTTGAATTTCGTATTTTCAAACATGAAAGGTTAGTTTCGGGTAATGGCGAACGCTGTTCGGTATTCCCCGCCATGTGTTCGGTATTCCCCGCTCTATAAAGCTAACTTTTTCTTACAATACTGCACAGGCATTTCGTTGTTTCAGATGCCAAGTAACCGCAAAAGAACAACTGATAAAGCTAAATGGAGTAAGGAGGCACTAGAGGCGGCCATTATATGTATAAAAAATGGAACATCAATTAGACAAGCGTCAAAGTTGCATAGAATTCCTGTGACAACTTTATTTGATAGAATAAAGAAGCCCAGTTTAGAACCTCCGTCTCTTGGACGACACTCCACATTCACTCCTGGACAGGAAAGTGAATTTTCTCTACACATCATTCGGCTTTCCAAAATGTTTTACGGATTAATGCCAAAAGACATTCGACGTGCTGCCTTCACATTTGCAGAAAGTAATCAAATAAAACATTCAATGAAGACATCTTTATAGAACGGGTAAATCATTTCACGAAACATGTGAAGCCTTCTAAAGAGAAGCCAGTGTTACTAATTATGGACAATCATTCTTCTCATTGCACCTTAGAGGCCTTTGATATGTGGCGAAAAAATGGTATTGTAGTTGTATCCATACCCCCTCACACATCACACCGTCTGCAACCCTTGGATGTGACCTATTACTCGTCACTAAAAGCAGCCTACAATAAGGAATGTGACATTTACATGAAAACAAAACGGTTTGAAAAGATCACACCTTACGACGTTGCTTGTCTTTTTTCGAAGGGTTATGGTTCAGTCACTACAGTCTCAAAAGGCATTACTGGATTTGCAAACACCAAGAGAAATGTTTTGTCTGTGATGAATATGGCCAAGATCAGGAGATGTGGTATCGGTGCACTGGATGTGGGATGTGGGTGCATGCTGAATGCTCTGGCTGGGACTTCCCAGAAGGGTACATGTGTGACATTTGTATAAAAAAATAATTGGCTTGTCCTACAAGCCTCATAAAAAATTGATGTGAATGTCAAGACCTTGAACGAATGTAAAATAATAGACTTATGAAATAAAAGACTTACGATGGATTTTTCTTTAGAATAGTTTAAAAGAACTTTTATATGTATGGGTTTGTTTTATTACAAACTTTCTAAAATATTATTTTTTTAAAAATAGATGTGTTAATATAATTTTTCAACTTTCATCAACCATATGTTTTATTCATCTTTGTTCTATATTTGATTGTGTTTTTATATTATTATTTACATGTTTCCTTTTACTATAATATCTACGTATTTTTTTACTAATGTATGTAATAAACTGTTAAAAATTATTTGGTTTTGTGTTATATCAGATTTCCTATGTTATTTATATGGGGAATAGCGTGTTCGCCATTACCCGACAAGGAGGGCAATACCGAACATTCTTAGGTTTTATTTAACTTTTTTTTTAAAAATATGTGCAAACGATAAACATTAAATACATTATTTATTTTGAAGCACACACCATATATTTTATTTACGACTAATTTAAATTGCATTCGGGAAGACTATTGGAGTGTGACAAAAATAATTCCTTAAGTGTTCGCCATTCCCCTACTCTCCCCTAATATTGATTTCGTAATAATTTTACTTAAAAATTATACCAATAATTTTCCCTAATTATAATTTTCCCGAACAACACGTGCTATGAAAACTAACAATGTTTAACCGGAGCAGGAAAATTTGTTTCGGCCTAACGTCAAAGATGTAACATTGCAGTGGGTGGTTATCAGCAGAGCTTCCCCGGACGTGCTGCTCCCTAGCGTGGTAACGTTGCAACTTATAGATTGCGATGCGCAGACCCAATCGCCGGTCTGTTTGGCTCAGTGTTGGCTCTGCTAGCTTTAGAGGTAACCAGTGATAAACAGTATTCGTGTGTCTGCTGACAATCAAACTGGATAAAAATGCGATAGTGACTACATTGTGGAGTGATTTGTGCTAGTGTGTGTTTATGTTTTTGTGTTATTTTTTTTAATGAAAAGACAATATTATTTCTCAACGAGCAATGGAGAAGAAGCAACGGTGCTTTGCCTATCTGTTGTTAATGAGTTTCATCTTTTCAAAAGGTGAGTTTTAAGTAATTGTGTTTGTATTTAATTGACAACACCTAATGAGTTTAGTACGTAAAGCAGATTTATATCATCAGAGGTTTGGAAAGGGTTGTTATAAGTAATTTGCTTTTCCTGATAAGAAACAGATCATAGATAACATTTCTAGGTTAACAATTGTCGTTGCAAATTCTGTTATTTACTAATACACAAAGTTACTAAGTTAATTTCTACGTTTACTTGAACCGAATCACAATACAATTGTTAAAAAAAGAAATTGAAGATAATTTTAACTGAAATAAGTTGTTATGTTCGTAATAATTTTAAACAATGGTTTTAGTAATAAGCATTATATAAGGCCTTGAACGTAAATAAACCAATGAAATTACAGAATACATGCGCCATATTTATTTCTAGAAAGTAAATATGCGTTATACTAACAGAATAATGTTTGTTTTTTCATTCACAACTGTTCGGAAATATCGAAATGATAGTATTTGTAATTCAGGAGTAGTTTAGTTTATTTAACGTTTAATTATGTTTTGTTAATTTCAGTGGGAAATCTATTTTATGAATATCAAAGTTTGTATAAATTTATAACCCTAAAAACTGTGCTAGATAGGCAGTTTTACTTTTAAAATATATTTATAGATTTTATAATAATTTGTATTTACACATGATAGAAAGAGAAGTTATGGGATATATATATATTTTACAGTTGTTTATTCATGCTTGAAGTTATACAGAATGAGGCATATTATTTATTTATGCTTATCATCATTAATAAATATGTATAACAAGCTTTAGGCATACGAGGCTTTTTTATATTTTAAATTATTTTATTAAATTCAAAATAATATTCTATTAATATTTAAAGTGAAAATAGTAAATCACCATTGAATCCTGCTTATATTTTCAGTTGTGAATTGTATGGGATATAATTTTTTATCTAGATTTAGAGTGTTTTCTTAACTCACCGTCACATAACTCTGCCCCAAATTCACGATCCAATCCATCATAAGTGATAACAGTTACATTGTTTAATTGCGTTTAACTACACAAAAGGAGATTTTTACATTTTCGGGAAAAGATTACGAAGTTTATGAAGAAAACTATAGGTTGCTAATGAACGCTACTAAATTACGAGATAGTAAATATATTAGTATTTTGTGGTATTGGACAATTTATTGTTAGTACTCCAGTTAAATAATATTTGATGAATTTTAGGTTATAAAACTCACTGAAACTTATTTCAAGCCTGGTTTATAAGCATAGAAATTTGTGTGAATTTCAAAATTGTATATGCTAGGTAATAATGTACACAGGTTAATTAGTTGACCGGATTTTAGATTCACGTATTTAGCAAAACCTATTTCGGCATGATGATCATTAGAATGTCAGCAATCCTTTTGCGTCGGGCCTTACTACAAACCTTTCAGTCTTCTAAAAACTTTTGCCTATTTTACCCGTCTGAGCATTGCCGGCATCAGTAGTTTACATTTCACTACCCCTGGAGATATTATAACGTGTAGCTGTTGATAAGCTTATGAACGCTTGGAAAATAATAAAATTTGGCACTAACACCCCAAACATAGAAAATTTTGAAAAATTAACCCACTCTACAAAACATACACCTAAGCTTTCTTTATAAATCATAGAAATATATTTTGTTCCATTACAACTTAGTTATGTTACAATACAGCTACAAAAGAACTCGATGTGGATAGGTTTGGTTGGAAAAAAATTCTTAAAGTAAACTAACCGGTTGGTAAATGAAATGAACTTAGGCTTGTGCGCGATATTCAACCAATCTACAATAAGTCATGTATTGAGTTCAACTGCTGTGCTTTTTAAATACAGAAATAAGTTTATCTTGTACTTACGATTCTTCCATTTTCACGCCCTTAGTGTCGAATAATGTTTCATCTTCAAGGTGAAGCTTAAAAAGTTACGTGAAGAGTTATCGCTTTAAATAATTTCAATTCCGGTTCTAGGCAGTCCAGAGAGCAAGCCTTTTTCAATCATTGACAACATGACTGGTCTTACTTGATTATGTTTTAATATAATTTGTATATGCATTAAAATAGAGATATAGTTTACTAGAAATTACAAGTTTTATATGAAACACAAGTAATTATTGTTGTGTGTTGTAATAATTTACCTATAGGCAATATATTTAAAACCATATTAATGGTTAAATAATTAGACCCGTATGCCGCTTTATTATTATTTGTCTTTTGCAATTAGTGGATTTATAATCGCTAGTGTAATTTGTGACAGTAATTTTCGAAACAATAGATTTACCCGTGTAAATGAAAATGATATTCGTATCAACAGAATGAAATCATATTACAATAACGATGTATAATCGGTGAGTTATTCATGATAATTTGATTTAGGATATAATCTTCTTAAACGATTTACCATATAGTTGTCGCATTGCGAAAAATTCTTGACAATATATGACGCCAGTTACAGTTTTTTCGGATTTACATATTTTACTGGGAAATTATATTTTAAACGAGAAAAACGTTGCTATATGTGTTACAAGAAATAGTGGTTAAAATTTCAAGAAATACAAACATATCCTAAGTTTAGATTTTACACGAAGTTATTAAACGCATTGGCTTTTCATAAAGAGAACTATTTTATTGTATATTAAATTACTATATGTTTATTTTACAACATAGTAGCCAAATATGTGGTCAAGGTAGGTTTGTTAAGGAGGAATCATTTAATTACGTATATTAATGTCAGCACATCACATACATCTTAATACTATGATGCAAGTTGGGTCAAATTCGGTTAGATTGTTATGAAACTGAACGGTTTTCACACACTCCTTATATAGACCTATATATATATATATATATATATATATATATATATATATATATATAGATATATATATATATAGATATATATATATATATATATATTTTTTTTTTTTTTTTTTTTTTTTTTTTTCAAATTTTCAATTGGTTATAAAATACGGTTTATTCATCAACTGAAGTTTAAATACACTTTTTTGTGGACGATGCTATTACAGTTACTGATGTTCAATGATGTTATACATTTTTACTTGATGTTATTACAGTGTTTCAAATATTAATTCATTAAAATTTAATAATTATTGATTTTATTTTAATTTTAAATGCGAGAAAACCCGTTTCACAAAAAAACACGGTATTTAATATATGGTTATTCGTTCCTTTTGGTTTAAAATAAGTGATAACATATGATTTCATAAAACAGCTGACTTTATATTATTGGTTATGTGCAGAACAGCTGTTTTAACGCATATTTTGTTAATTTATTCATAATAATTGTAATTACTTAATAAAAAGTAACTTGAATAAAATTTTGCTTTATTGACCCAAGTAGGAATTCACCTTAAAAATTTTGGTTTATATTATTTGTTTTTATAAGAAAACAGATATTTTCTTATCGGAATGTAAAAAAAAGTCGTAATAACCTGATCTGTATTTGTATATTATGTATGCGGTATTCGGTAATAGTATTTGGGTGTACTCTATGTTGTGTTACTAAATTAAGGTTTTGTTTGTTTTTCAAATTTACCTATTTGTATGGTTCAGGGCCTTTATAGTTAGAATGTGTTTAGAATGTGGGCCTGTTTAGAATGTGGAATTTAGCCCGTAGAATGTGGTTTAAATATCATATTGACAAAAGTGAAATTGAAGCATTACATTTAATATAATATATTATCATACTTTATAATGTAATAGTTTAGTAATATGAATGAGTAGCTCAGTAATGAGTTTAGTAATAACTGGAATTTAGCGCATTTACACAAAACTTGACGAATCATAACGTATACCGAAAACATAAAAGTTATTATCCAAATTTCAATAGCTTTCAGACATTTATTTTCATAAAATAAATGTTTCCGTGGAATTATATATTTACCTTTTTAAAATTATTATAGTATATTTGTATTTAAGGTCTGTTAATAACTCTAATTTTTTTTTTTATATCGGCTAATAGATCACAGACAATTAATTCATACTTTTTTAACACTCAACATTTCGAAAAAGCTATGTTGAACATGTTAAAAGCTATGTTGTATATTGATTTGATGAAAACTAGCTCTTGAAAAATAGTTTTCTAGAGAAATACCAAATTTTGAGTGTTAAAAAAGCTTGAATTTATTGTCTGTGATCTGTCATTAGCCTTTATAAAAAATAAATACTAATAAATAATAAAATAAAATAAAAATAGGTAATAAATACTTATAAAAATAACTACTGAAATGAATCGCTATAATTAGTGTCTCCGAAGACATAAGTTGTATTACTTACAATGTTTGAATATAACAAAATTATTTTTACTTGTATTATATGAAGAAGAAATTATAGTAATTCCAAAAACGTAATATCGGAAAGGTTATTCTGACGGCTGGAATATGAGGTAAACCCATCATTGTTATTTGAACTATCAATAGTAGGCTACTAATTTAAAATACCTTTTGTAAAAGAAATATAGACAGTGTTTTGCCATAATAAACCAGGCTATAATTTTACCAATATGAATAAATTTCTGGCATATTGTGAGAAAATGTATAAGCCATCCCACTTTTGTCGCTATTCCATAACTTTTATAAGATTTTATCCATTGAAGAATTGAGTCACTATAATTGTAATACATCCTCCTATATTTATTTGTTATACAATAGAATACCAGAAAGGATTATTTTTGGATTTTAAGACCAAGCCCAAATGTCTTTTGCCCTCATTTTTGTTGTGCAACAAAAAATACCATATGTCCTTAGACCAAGATTGAAAAAGACATTTAACCAAGGTTTTAACCAAGATTAGATCCATTTTTTAGATCTAAAAATACAATTATTGTATAAATAAACACTAAAAATATTAATAATGTTAAATCAAAAAATTGCTTTCGTTATTATATGCTTATTTTTAAAGTGGTTTATAAATAGGGTAAAACTTGGTTGTATCTAAAGCAATCCATATTTCGTTATAGAAACTTTAAAGTTTTACTCGTTTTTAATCTATAATATAAAAACGAAAACTTGGTGTAAATTACATTTAAATGTTTATTCTGGTATTTCTAAATATAGAAGCTTCCAGAGTTCATTTTCTTATTAAATATTAGGCACTAAATAAAAGTTTTTGTAAGTTACTAATGAATATTTAAATTTATAACCTTTACAAAATACAGTTATTAAAAGTGTGTAAAAAACAAACAAAAAGTATGCTTTTCCAAATTTTATGAAAATAAAACCCAAGAGAGATATCTTGATAAGTTTGTTAAAGATGAGAGATCTATTAGTTAAGTTCGATCTTGTTGTTATGAGAGATCTTGTTTGTTAAGTTTGATCTGTTATTACATATTACGGGCCGTATTAACTTGTTATGCATGCGGAAGTATATATCTGTTACAGAATTTCGTTCTTTCTTCGAAAAAAAATGCAAAATATAAATGAAAAGGGTTTCTATAGACAGTCACTTTAGGAAGAACAAAGAGAGCTTAAATTACGTACATTCCCGTTTGGTAAATTTCGTTTCCTAATAAGCACGATGTTTCTCTTATGAAAAAGCAAGGCTGTTGCTACCGTTTTCTAAAATGTAGTGTTATATCACATTTAAACAGGAATAATATTTACATTGACTAATAGGCCATATTTTTAACAGATTACAATACTAGTATTAGGGATATAATAGCAGCATATAATTAAATTAATTTCAACAATACAACAGCTTACAGTTATATTTTTACTCTTGAAATTTGTAGTTCATTACGTTTGGTGAAACGTAATTAATCTTTTAACATTAATTAATTATATTTTTAATTGGTTGATTAGTTGTGATTAGAATAATTTGTATATATTTTTACCTATAATATTAATTAAAAGTTTGCTTGGGCTAAATAATTATGATAAAAAAAGGTAATACTGGGGAAAGATCTTACCAATTTCATTTTTGTTTTTACTTCTCGCATGTTTTTTTGTACATTTTCAAATGTTCAATATAAATGAGAAACAAGTAATTTCGAAAGTATCACACACAAATAGGAACATAACCTCAAAGCAATAATGTGAAACTGTATAATGTGAATATGAACAAAATACTGTTTTCTTCTACATAGTGCTGTAAATAATACACAAAGAGAGCAAATATACACTTTAGAGATAAAGTATATAGTAGGCCTATGTTATTATATTTTTGCTTATAAAAACATTATTATTTATGTTAAAAGCGGTTAGCATATGTTACGATGATTTTGTTTTTGTAACCAAATCTATCTTGTAATTCCGGTGCAATTTGTAACAGATTTTCAAAAGAATTCGTGGTAAAGTGTATAATACGTCAAACAAAAAACATACAAATTCCAGTATCCTTCCTTCATTGATACTCTCGTGTCGGGATAGTCCTAACCGACGAACGTTTATGGAGATACGATTCTGGACTTCAGCAATCCTGTTTACATTAGGAATGTTATAATTTATTTTCTTTATAACCTAACCAAAAACTCTTCTAGCTATATTTTAATATCGAGGTTAAGTATTGTGCTAATTTGAAATAGCATAGTTCGATAATTCCTGTGGAATTACTTGGAATAGAAGGGCTTTTATAAAAAGTGAGGTTATGTTTGAATACGATATTTAACGAATGTTTTTATCAATTTTTGTGATTCGAGATACTGAAAATTATTTTTGTTGTTGTTTATAATGTATTCTTAAATAAGATGTGTGAAAACATTAGGAAACATAAAGTTGCCTTCAAAGAGACTATGCCTTTAAATGGTTTATACGCACAAAATATTGATTGTTTAGTTAATTAATATTTATTGAACATAAACCTTATGTTTACAGTATTAACAAGGATCTTTATTTGAATGAAAACGATGCCACAACCTAACTATGTATAATAGTTTGTACGTAGAACTTTAAAATTATCTACTTTCTATACAAACTTTTGTAGTGGTTAATAAAGTCGCATTTAGATTTTTTTAATTCTTATTAAGGTAATTGAAAACAAAGTCTAAGCAAGACAAATTTTAATGCCGCGAACCATTATTAAAGATTTTGTGTGTCATTAATTAATGTATAATTAGAAATATACCCTCACTTAATAAACACACTCATTATCAAACATTTCTTCTATTTTATACGAACTTGAATTTCAGGTCTAACAAAGTATATAAGTAATAGGTATCTGGTTAGGATAGCTTGGGTTATTAGAAAAAAAACAATAATGTTTTCTAACGTCGATTACCGAAGTGAAGTAGCTGAGGGTCTTGGAAGGCAACCATCATCAGGCTATAGCGAAACAAGTTACTGAATTTTTCATTTTGTATTTGTGCATTGTTGATTTTTATATACTTAATATAATAACTCTACTAAGAAAACTTACACGGTTGGAATGGGTTTATAAAAAAAAAATTGTGGTAAAGTAACTGGATTGGACGATAGCCTTCACAAACTTATATTTTTCTATAGCCTAACCTAATCGTATACTTCGCTGCTAGACTCTAAAGTGAATGTATAATAATTAAGTATATATAATGACTTTGTTTTTCAATTCGTGTAATTTATCTGTATTATATATATATATATATATATATATATATATATATATATATATATATATATATATATTATTCCACAATAACACACACACACACACACACACACACACACACACACACACACACACACACACACACACACACACACACACACACACACACACACACACACATATACACACAAATACTTTTTTAAAACTTGTAGTGGATGACACTTTATGTTAATACAGTTTGTTTAGACATTAATTAATTAAATATAATGAATAATTTCGCTTTGTATAATGCCACTTTATGTTGTCATTCTGTTATACGTATAGGCCTATACATTCTTATATTATTCGTAGTTATTTATTAAAAAGTAACTTTAAAAAATGTTTACTTTTTTAGGCCTAAGTAGGAATTGGTTTTGATTTATTTATTTTTATGACGTGTCTAAAGAAATATTCAGTTTGTACAGTTTCATATATGCAGACTACGCAGTGAGGTTACATTCGTATTTGTTCACACTTTAACCACTACATAGGGCTTTGCAACATTTAAAATCACTGTATGCTTGTTTGGAATGTATTTTAAAGTAAAACATGTAAAAACAAAAAACTGATACTACACCCAATCTTTCTCATGTAGGCTATTTGTGAAATTTTAAATCCTATGTATATTAATGAGAAAAGTAAGGGCTTAAAACAACTGGTTACGGTTGTAAGGTTTTAAATACAAAAAATCATTTCCTGACGAATAATAACTGCCGTAAATTTAAAAATCACTTATTAGAATTGAAAAACATATTTTTGTAGGCTTACCGAAAAATCGTCAACATTTTCACAATAAAAATCTTTCATTAAATACACACTTCGCAAAATCTGTTCTCCAAACGATCTCACATAACAACCACATCCATACGCGTAACGTGAAGGAAGGTAATCCCTTCTGGTTTCAGCAGGCTTCAACTCTGGTCTCAAATTACAGCTGTTACCATGGTAACGATGCAATAGGTGACTACATTCAGTTTGCCGAGCTAATAGGCTTACTTCGATTTCAGTATAAAATCTGTAGAGTGCTCTGAACCCTCGACGTTCTGCAAGCCGGTATCAAAGCATTAACGTTAATTAGTTACTGACATTAATCCTGAGGAAACTATCGAGGATTTATTGGGAATGTATGTCGAAGTGTAACCATCCTAATGTGATACTATTTGTGCCTTTGTGTATTTATCTTTCAGAATTAAATTGAAATGGATAAAATTTCTTTCTTAATAAAAGCAAAATTATGTACTTGAAATTGATTATGTTTTATAAAATAAAATAGTAAGTAAATTATTTTAATTTTTTTTATTGTTATAACTTTCTATGAAATGATTTATTTGTATATATACGTTTCTAAATTTTATTTTAGGGAGAAATTTAATTTCTTCCGGATGCGTTAAGGAAATTAAGTGCTAGTTCAGTTGAAAAATAAATAAAGTAAAGTAATTAAAAACATAAAGAATGTAGACTGATAAATTCACATTTTATGGTAAGGTTGTGTATTTATATTTTGAAATATAACGAAAATTTTACAAATTAGAAATCTCAGTAAATCTCTATAATAAATACTTGTTTCACTAAAAACACTTGTAAATATTTTACAACTTGCCTATAGTTGCATTTCGTTTCAGAAGATGTGTCTCATTGTCAACTCAGACCGTAACTGAAATATTTAGTGACAACTAGTAGTTTACGTGAAGACTGAATCAACAAATATAATTTTTTTTAATATGTCATACTGCTAAAAAAAAAAGTTTCAATATTGTAACTTTTTAAGTAACGCAAATAAAATTATTTTCTTGTGTTCACTACTTACTGATATTTTATCAGTAGATGCTTTTCTCACTAGATCTGTGCATTGTTCAGTGCTGTGAATATTGTCCGTTACGGAGTAAGATCTAGTGCGAATCGCGTCTGGTGAAAAAATATCAGTAAGTAGTGGCATTTGTGACAAGTGATATCAATAAAATGATGTAAAGAAAAACTGCAATTGAATTTATATATTCTGGTAAACATTCAAACCAAGTTATCTTGATTGTTACAAAAATTCTAAAAAAAAGACTAAAAAGTCTGTTATAATGTTTGTACACCTTGAAGGACTGTTTGATGACTATTACGAAGGTTTTTTTTCTGTGCTTCAAAAATGTTTCACTGCTTACGCTGTTTGTAAAGTACACGATGATTTTTTCCCGACTTCTTTGAAGATGTTAGGTTTAAGTCAATACAATAAGATTTGAGCTTAGTTTTTGAGTTATTTAACAATAAAACGTTCGCAAACTTACAATATATACATTTATATATTCAGACAATGTTCTAACAAGGTCAGCCTTTATTGAGATTACTTCATTGAAGATGTTAGGTTGAAGTCAATACAATTAGATTTGAGCTTAGCTTTTGAGATATTTAACAATAAAACGGTCACAAACTCACAATAAATACTTTTATATATTCAGACAATGTTCTAACAAGGTCAACCTTTATTGAGATTACTTCATTGAAGATGTTAGGTTGAAGTCAATACAATAAGATTTGAGCTTAGCGTTTGAGATATTTAACAATAAAACGGTCACAAACTCACAATAAATACTTTTATATATTCAGACAATGTTCTAACAAGGTCAGCCTTTATTGAGATTACTTCATTGAAGATGTTAGGTTGAAGTCAATACAATAAGATTTGAGCTTAGCGTTTGAGATATTTAACAATAAAACGGTCACAAACTCACAATAAATACTTTTATATATTCAGACAATGTTCTAACAAGGTCAACCTTTATTGAGATTACTTCATTGAAGATGTTAGGTTGAAGTCAATACAATAAGATTTGAGCTTAGCGTTTGAGATATTTAACAATAAAACGGTCACAAACTCACAATAAATACTTTTATATATTCAGACAATGTTCTAACAAGGTCAGCCTTTATTGAGATTACTTCATTGAAGATGTTAGGTTGAAGTCAATACAATAAGATTTGAGCTTAGCGTTTGAGATATTTAACAATAAAACGGTCACAAACTCACAATAAATACTTTTATATATTCAGACAATGTTCTAACAAGGTCAACCTTTATTGAGATTACTTCATTGAAGATGTTAGGTTGAAGTCAATACAATAAGATTTGAGCTTAGCGTTTGAGATATTTAACAATAAAACGGTCACAAACTCACAATAAATACTTTTATATATTCAGACAATGTTCTAACAAGGTCAGCCTTTATTGAGATTACTTCATTGAAGATGTTAGGTTGAAGTCAATACAATAAGATTTGAGCTTAGCGTTTGAGATATTTAACAATAAAACGGTCACAAACTCACAATAAATACTTTTATATATTCAGACAATGTTCTAACAAGGTCAACCTTTATTGAGATTACTTCATTGAAGATGTTAGGTTGAAGTCAATACAATAAGATTTGAGCTTAGCGTTTGAGATATTTAACAATAAAACGGTCACAAACTCACAATAAATACTTTTATATATTCAGACAATGTTCTAACAAGGTCAGCCTTTATTGAGATTACTTCATTGAAGATGTTAGGTTGAAGTCAATACAATAAGATTTGAGCTTAGCGTTTGAGATATTTAACAATAAAACGGTCACAAACTCACAATAAATACTTTTATATATTCAGACAATGTTCTAACAAGGTCAGCCTTTATTGAGATTACTTCATTGAAGATGTTAGGTTGAAGTCAATACAATAAGATTTGAGCTTAGCGTTTGAGATATTTAACAATAAAACGGTCACAAACTCACAATAAATACTTTTATATATTCAGACAATGTTCTAACAAGGTCAGCCTTTATTGAGATTACTTCATTGAAGATGTTAGGTTGAAGTCAATACAATAAGATTTGAGCTTAGCGTTTGAGATATTTAACAATAAAACGGTCACAAACTCACAATAAATACTTTTATATATTCAGACAATGTTCTAACAAGGTCAACCTTTATTGAGATCACTTCTTTGAACAAAATATTAGTTATAAGCAATTTCCGGGAGAGATGCCCCACTTAGAATAATAAGTTGTAAGATTCTTTAATAACTAGTGAGCCATTGCAATTTTGTATTCCATGAACTCTGAATGCAGTTTAACAAATAACCAAGGAATTTAAGAATATTCTTGAAGATAGTGAAAATATTACAACTACACTTTGCCATGTCTCCCGAACATCTCAGTATGATATGCCCTACCAACGTATCCTTACTAAAACTATTTAGTGCAATTATTCGGTTATTATGACTTTTATTTCTATTAGGCATTTAAACCAATCCTTACGCTACTTTACAGCTATAAAACTGTTGTTTTGTTTTATTCAACATCTCTCAATTAAACACTCAAATCACCCTCATCAAACCAACCTAAATAGCATTACAAAACAATACCGAATAGGTCTAAATCATTCAGTCATCAACAGCAAATGATCAGTTATGTAAATACAAATAAAATAAGGAAATTGTGACAAATAAATGACAAAAATAATAGTTTATTTATTTAATGTCTGTTAATAACTATTAATTATTTTATATGGGATAATATAGACATGTTTTACATAAGGAAAGGGATTGGAAAAAGAGGAGCTTTGCGGATATGTGGTGGTATACAAACAAACTAGGAAGAAATGCTTTGAATAAAATGATGGAATTAAATGATTTTCCATCGGCATATGAATGTTTAATAATGAAATTATAGTGAAATTCTCCATTTTCGTAGGTTTATTGGTCACTCGAGATAATGTGTAGGTTTTTTGGTCACTCGAGATAATGTATATATATTAGAATGATTGTGTGTTTAAATTTAAAGTGTTGACTTAATTATTAATAGTAGATGTGTTAGTGTATGTATCTGTGATTTGTCTGTTTTATTGTGAAAATATTTGACTTGTAAATGGATATTTGTTAAGAAATTTATAATTGTTGATTTTAATATGTTTTATATATGTTAAGTATTTTATAATTGGTAGATGTATTGTAACGGTTTAATTAAAATTTGAGCTCTTGAAAAGGAATTTCAGAAAGAAATTCGAAAGGTTGAGTGTTTTAATAAAGCAAAATTGTCTGTCATTAGCCTATATAAAAAAATAAAAACTATAAATTATTTTAAATTAATTATATAAAATAATATTACATTAAACCTTCCCTCAACTTAGACTACTGCAAATGTTTTACATAAAATAACTTTTCCATTTTTTTAAATTTTGCAGAGGTATCCATATATTATGTAGCCATTTGATGCAATTAAAACATTTTATAGAATCAACCTTTTGTTTTATCATGTAATAATTTTTGTCTCATTCAATGGAGACATTTTCTAGTACACCTTTGTTGTTACTTTCTTACGTTTCTGTATTTAGTTAACGTATATTAGGCCTTTGTATGGAATGACAGCGTTTTATTCTTAGTTCTTCAAATGTCAGAAGCTCAAAAGTAACGGTTCTCCTAAATATTGTGAATTTTCTTTAATGTAATGCTGTAGAAGCTTAAAAAATAAACGCTTTCTTTAATTAACCGTTATTTGTTTGTTTGTTTTTTTTTTGCATCTCTCGCTAAGTAATTTGTCTGGGAATCTGTCCCAAATATTGGCGGGAATATATTCTTTGCGTAAAGAGATGCCAGTATAGTACAAACACAAAGTTTTAAAGTTCTTAATAACATGTTTATTGAAGGCATTCGATAAACAAAATACTACTACACGTTTAAGACGCGTATAATCTTAAATAATATCACAAATGTGACGAGTATTGAGGAATATTTAATAAAATTCATAAATACCAATCACGTCTATATATATCTGTCTTACATGAAGAGAATAGGTATGACGTATTCACTTGATATGTAAATATAACTGCCAAACAAGTTGAAATAAGAAGAGGAACCGCATTCATCTACAGACAGCTGAACAGTTGAAATTATCACTATAAACAGCATCCAACGGCATAAATATGTTATCTCTCTTTCGAATTCCCACACTTAGTGGAGTGTCTGTGCACTGTATATTTAAATAATCCAAAACTTTAATTTATATTTTTCCACGCACGTCTGACTTTTGTAGTTCTATATTGCTTCACTTTTATGCTACAACTGATAAGTAGAACAGTTTGGCGAAACTTTCGTCGTTACAAATTAGGTATTTTAATTCAAAGTATTAAAAAAGGTACTGGAAGAAGCTAAAAGACATAAATTCGATTTTAACTTGACCTGTGGGTCAGAGTTGTTATTTAACAATTAAACAAATAGACCTACTCACTGACGATAATAGATGTACAGGAGAGTCTCGATAATTCGAGGTATATGGGATCGAGAGCCCCTCGGATTACCGAAAACTCGGATAACATACGTTCCTGTACATTAGAAAAAACTGGAGTTCTAATGAACCCTAATACTGTAATTTGGAAGGCAAAAATAAGAACTTTATTGGTTCCAGTACTTACATAAATTATTGTTGTTTTGGAATACGTTGTTCATCACGGTTGCTAAGTTTTTTAGAGACATTTGTTATCTGCATTTGCTTATCAGATCGTATCGTGTTACGGTGTCTCGTAGACGTCTTAGCAGAAGGTCATCCTTTGGGGTGGTATTTGTGATTCCATGTAGCGTAGTGCAATTTCCAAAGTCGTGATTAATCACCGTGATCACAGTTCAATCACCGTGATTAATTTCCCCTTCTTGTACTGTCTCGGTCGAACCTTCATCTTTATTCTCGTCGTCGCTGTCTTTTCAATAATCGTAATATCTGTTATCCCAAATAGTTCATATCGGAATTTTCATAATTCCAAAGTTTCTTCATAAGAAATATCAAATCGGTTTCTTCTTGTGAATCGATAACATAGTCAACAGTTTCGATATGGCTCGTGATTTTATAGTTAGTTTCTGAATAGACAGGATTTAAATAGTTCGCTATCCATCCAATCAGCACGTTAGTTTTTATATGAAACCGGCAATGCTGACGTGGAAATGTTTTTAAACGCAGGCGCCGACGACCAGGTTGGTTAATCCCGTGGCTTAGCCCGACTCGAAGTCGGACTCGAATTTAAAGGAAGCTCGAAATATCGGGACTCAGAATTTCAAGACTCGACTATATTTCCTTATACATGTTTCGAGGATGACGTAATCCTCAGTGAGTGTAATTCCATTTTACATAATACTGTATACATTTTAACTGTAATAATTAATACTCGTATTTTGCCAAGTATAGGTAAATTTACTGATAATAACTTTGCAATGAAACGTGTCTAGATACATTATTGTATTTATTGAGAGTTTGTATTAGTTTATT
Source organism: Prosapia bicincta (assembly GCA_036971475.1). NCBI lineage: Eukaryota > Metazoa > Arthropoda > Insecta > Hemiptera > Cercopidae > Prosapia > Prosapia bicincta. Next base: position 63,214,005 of record JBAIZL010000002.1, read on the forward strand.
ATAAAATCTATAAAATAAATAAACTTTATAACATTTATAAAATATTTTTCTTGAAACTTTGTTGGAATTTTGTAATTTCTTCCTCTCTAATCAGATTATTAACAATTCAACCTTAATTAATTTTAGTGAAATGATGTTGCATTTCATGATATTATGTATGAATAAAGTACACAGCACTGCTGTCAAAGGGTTTGAATGTGTAAACTGTTAACTTGTAATGGAGACTGTTTCAAATTCCTCTTTCACAATGGCTTATGTCTGACGGATATTAAATATACACAGAACCCTCGAGTATTTTACGTTTTCATACGTTTCTGTGGATGTAGCCAATTTATTAAAGTTCTTACATGTTATGAATGTACATGAATATCTCTGAATACGGTTATTCAATGACAATCCACCTGTTTTATACTGAATACAAACAGAAATATGTTCAGAGTTATTTGGTGTCTCTGTAAGAGGAATTAAATAGAGCGGAAACCTCTCCGTGTGTGATCAAGCTAACGTAATGCTCTCTGCTTAGTGCACTAGAGGTTCGTTAACATTTATCACAAGTACTCTCCAAAAAATACTAGTCTAAATAAAAAATTTAGTAGTATCTGAAATATTATTAACTATTAGTTCAAATACTTCTGTTTTCATAAAAAAAACGAAATGTATATTTACTATCGAAATCTTGTTGCTGTTCATGACGAGCTGGTTGTTAATTACTTATTACACTTTTGTTATTACTTGCGACCAGACATTTTGTTAACTAAAAGTTGTTAAATTGTTAACTTACACTTGGAGGAAACGTTTTCGTCTCACGACTTCTTCAGCCTCGTATTTGTGCCGCTAAACATGCTGGAGTTGTGCTTCCTCGGTACCATTTTTTTTTTGAAAGTTAGAAGTGATGAGATCGAAGAGTATGTGTGATATGTGTCGTGTTTGTTCATTTAGGATGTCATTTTTATGTGTGTTGGTATGTCTATATATTTCATAAACATAAATTAAACACACTCGAACAGTATGAAATATATAGACATAGCAACACACATAAAAATGACATCCTAAATGAACAAAGAGCACAGATCACACATACTTTTCGATCATATCACTTCTAACTTTTAAAAAAATGGTACCGAGGAAGCACAACTGCAGCATTCCTGGCGACAAAAATACAAGACTGAAGAAGTCGTAAGACGAAAACGTTTCCTCCAAGTGTAAGTTAACAATTTAACAACTTTTAGTTAACAAAAAGTCCGGTTGCAAGTAATAGCAAAAGTGTAATAAGTATATTTACTTGTTCTCTTAAGAAACTGTAGAACTTTAACTAACGCAACAAAAACACAATTGCAAGGACGAAATTAATTTAACAACTATAAATCAACAATTTTGTACATTTGTATTATAAGAGAACGTCTCAAAAGATACTGAGTATCTACGAAGTTGGCTACCTTGTAATTAAACACACTATAAAAATTGTTTTGTTGTTAATATATCAATTTTATTTTGGCTATTGCTTATTTATTTTTTATTTGCCTTTAATTACTCGAATATTTAGTTAATTTGTGTGTCGCTATTTAGCGTGAAATTGTAAATTACACGCACTTGACGATTTTCAAGTTATATCTACTCCCGGTTAGTAATACAAAAGTAGGGTATGATCAAAAACGTAAGAAGCATGCAACTTACAAACTTAACATTCGTTGGGGTCAATAATGGAATTTTATATAGCATCCGCACTTTGGCCAGCTTAGTTGCAGATCTCGAAAAACTTGAATTCTGTGGGATGTTTTCAATTTGTAGGTGAATTTGTTACCTAAATAAAAACAATGATATATTTGGGTAAATTTAAATTCCCTTGAGTGTACAAATTAAACAATTAATATAAACAACAATTTTTTTAAGTCAATTCTTAGTTAGAAAAACAAAGACAACATTTTTTTAAGTTGATTTTTATTAAATGATTACAATAAATATAAATAAAGTAACATAACCTACGCGTTAAAACAACTGTTCTACCATATAACCTACAACATAAAATCAGCTGTTTTATGAAATCATATCTTATTACTTGTTTTAAGCCAAACGGGACGAAATTACTATATTGTATGCCTTGCTCTTTTTATGAGAAGTTTTTTTTACCTTATAAAACTAAAATTAATTCAATATTAAATTTAATTAATGATTTAATGTTTGAAAAAAATAGTATTAACAGTGTATATCATCCACTACAAGTTTTAATCTGTATTTGAACTTAGTATATTATATAAAGTATTTTATTAACGATTGAATTTTTGAATTATATACTGTATATATATATATATATATATATATATATATATATATACATACATACTAATAGATAGACTTAATAGAATTAAAAGAGAGAAATAAGGTTAAAAACCCGTTCTTTTTGAGTCTTTTCGTATAATTACGGTGGGATGCATATTATCAAAACATAATTACACAAGGAATCGTAGCATAAACACCCATACAGATGTACGTATATTGCCATAGAGATATTTAACTTACGAATCGTAAGTTACATTATAGAGGCAAATGTTTTGCATTAAAAGGGAGCAGGGCCCTTATAGACATATATATTCGTAGGAGATACATCAACTTGCGGTCGTGTTGGTAATACGCAAACCATATTACAAACATTTCAACTTGCTCAAGTAATTTACAGTAACAGGCAGGGCCTTTAGGATTATGGTCCACAAAATTATAATATAACGGACATATACTTAACGGTAAATTTTCCTTACTGTTTGTTGCTACTTACAGACGTATATGGCTGTGGCATACATATTTTATTACCGATAAATTATTATATAGTAGGCTAAGCAGACAAGCGTAAATACGTAGCATATTACAAGCGTAAATACGTAGCATATTCTGTAAACATTAAATGTTTTAATGAAAAATGCAGATTAAAACAATATATTACATACATTTCCTTTTGTATTCCCTTGTAACCTTACAAACACATTCTAACGTAAACGTCAAATCGGATTATAGTTACTAAAGCAGACAAGGGAGTATTGTAGCAGACAGTAACAAACCACTATATGGAAAACTATCATTCGAAATTAGTAATAATAGCAAGTAAAATTCGTGTATATATATATATATATATATATATATATTTATATGAAACATGACTCAAGAATAGCTCGGGTGACTTCATTGAATCTCCGTTGTAAATATAGACTACGAGCAAGTGGTTTTAAGGAGCTATATATCATAAATACTTGCAGTTAGCATGTATTAACCCAGGAGACAGTTTGGTGGTACACTTGTCTTGATAGTATCTCTGATAGTACACGTTCCCTGGTAGTACTTCTGATGATACACGTGCCCTGATAATCCCCCGGTGGTACGTATGTCCTGGTAGTTCCCTGGCGATACATATGTCCTGGTAGTACCTCTAATGGTATAGGTTTCCTGTTAGTACCTCTGTTAGTACACGTACCCTGATAATCTCCCGGTAATGTATATTTTGTGATATTGCACGTGTCCTGGTAGTGCCCTGGTAATACACATGTCCTGATAGTACATCTAGTAGTACACGTACCCCGATAGTCCCCCGGTGGTACGCATGTCTTGGTAGTCCCCTGGCGATACAAATGTCCTAGTAGTACCTCTAATGGTATAGGTTTCCTGGTAGTACCTCTGTTAGTACACGTACCCTGATAATCCCCCGGTAATGTATATGTTGTGATATTGCACGTGTTCTGGTAGTGCCCCAGTAATACACATGCCCTGATAGTACATCTAGTATTACACGTACATCGATAGGCCCTTGGTGGTACGCATGTCCTGGTAGTCCCCTGGCGATACACATGTCCTGGTAACACCTCTAATGGTATAGGTTTCCTGGTAGCATCCCTGATAGTAAACGTGCCCTGATAGTCCCCCGGTAATACACATGTCCTGGTAGTGCCCTGCTAATACACATGTCCTGATAGTATCTCTAGTAGTACAAGACTCCTGCTAGGCCACTTGTGGTAAGGATGTCCTGGTAGTACCTCTAACAGTATACGTTTTCTGTTAGTTTCCCTGATAGTCTCCCGGTAATGCACATATAATGATATTACTCGTGTCCTGGTAGTGCCCTGCTAATACACATGTCCTGATAGTATCTCTAGTAGTACAAGACTCCTGCTAGGCCACTTGTGGTAAGGATGTCCTGGTAGTACCTCTAACAGTATACGTTTTCTGTTAGTTTCCCTGATAGTCTCCCGGTAATGCACATGTAATGATATTACTCGTGTCCTGGTAGTGCCCTGCTAATACACATGTCCTGATAGTATCTCTAGTAGTACAAGACTCCTGCTAGGCCACTTATGGGAAGGATGTCCTGGTAGTACCTCTAACAGTATACGTTTTCTGTTAGTTTCCCTGATAGTCTCCCGGTAATGCACATGTAATGATATTACTCGTGTCCTGGTAGTGCCCTGCTTATACACATGTCCTGATAGTATCTCTAGTAGTACAAGACTCCTGCTAGGCCACTTGTGGTAAGGATGTCCTGGTAGTACCTCTAACAGTATACGTTTTCTGTTAGTTTCCCTGATAGTCTCCCGGTAATGCACATGTAATGATATTACTCGTGTCCTGGTAGTGCCCTGCTAATACACATGTCCTGATAGTATCTCAAGTAGTACAAGACTCCTGCTAGGCCACTTGTGGTAAGGATGTCCTGGTAGTACCTCTAACAGTATACGTTTTCTGTTAGTTTCCCTGATAGTCTCCCGGTAATACACATGTCATGATATTACTCGTGTCCTGGTAGTGCCCTGCTAATACACATGTCCTGATAGTATCTCTAGTAGTACAAGACTCCTGCTAGGCCACTTGTGGTAAGGATGTCCTGGTAGTACCTCTAACAGTATACGTTTTCTGTTAGTTTCCCTGATAGTCTCCCTGTAATGCACATGTCATGATATTACTCGTGTCCTGCTAATACACGTCCTGATAGTATCTCAAGTAGTACACGACTCCTGATAGGCCACTGGCTGTACGCATGTCCTGGTAGTACCTCTAACAGTATACGTTTTCTGGTGGTAACCCTGATAGTCCCCCGGTAATACACATGTCATGATATTACTCGTGTCCTGGTAGTGCCCTGCTAATACACGTCCTGATAGTATCTCAAGTAGTACACGACTCTTGATAGGCCACTGACGGTACGCATGTCCTGGTAGTACCTCTAATAGTATACGTTTCCTGGTGGTAACCCTGATAGTCCCCCGGTAATACACATGTCATGATATTACTCGTGTCCTGGTAGTGCCCTGCTAATACACGTCCTGATAGTATCTCAAGTAGTACACGACTCCTGATAGGCCACTGACGGTACGCATGTCCTGGTAGTACCTCTAATAGTATACGTTTCCTGGTAGTAACCCTGATATTCCCGCGGTAATACTCATGTCATTTTATTACACGTATCCTGGTAGTGCCTTGCTAGTACACATGTCCTGATAGTATCTCTAGTAGTAAAAGACCACTGATAAGCCACCGGAGGTACGCATGTCCTTCCGTAATACAAATGTCCTTGTAGTCCTCTGGTGGTTACACTTTCCTACTGATACATTTAGTAAATGATTACCAACACGAGGCAGTCGTGAGTAACGATTTTCTAGGCGATAATGTCTTTAAGGTTGTCTAATTCAAGGAATGTTAATTCCAGATCCCTATCAATAACAGTAGCGAATACCAAAAAGTTTTCCAATGCAACTGACTGCAAGTTCTATAAAGTTTTAAAGATGTTTTAGTTAAACTTGAAATTAGTTTTAGATGTCACTTCTTGCAAATGTAAACTCTTATATTCAAGGTAGATATAGTCAAAATAATTTTAAACTCTTAAATTAGAGATATATAGTCAAGTCCCCTCCTCACTAAAGGCGACTCATTCGATCCACACACTTGTCTTCGTTATGATAATAATCAGGAATCTAAGCGATTGCTACCAATGGTTAGATAGAAGGCCTTTATTTTGAGTGAACAATTTATTAATAACCTTTGATAAATTTAATTTTAAATAATAGTTGAGGTTTTATTCCACTGTGAAAACATATGTACTCTAGGCCATGTGTATTTTATAGAATCCCGTAGTATACACGATTAAACCCACCATTAAAAGAGGAGTATATTTAAATAGTTTTAGAGTATAGTTTGGACTTCGCATCCCCAAATTTAACACTCTCATTCTCCTTTCATAAGTCTTTTTCTGACCGTAACCCTTCTCTGTTCTTCTTCTTCTCTACATTCTTCTCTTCTTTCTCCCTCTCCTCCTAATTGCTCTCCTCTTCGAGCATCCCCCCTTCTTTAACCTTTTTGTTATTTTATTCTTCTCAACCCTTCCTTCCTCACCTTCCCTTCATCTCCCTGTAACTTTATTTTACCATCTCCCTCCCTATCTCTCTCTTTTTTTTATTTGTAAATATTTTTTTTATTATTTCATCTCCACAGACTATATTTTTAACTTAATACATATAAGGATGATGGTCTGAATGTGTTATTTGGTTTTAGAAGTAAAACTTGAAATAAATGACAATTCGATTCATAATCTTAAAACCTAATATTGTTTTGGAAATATCTTTGATATCACATTTTATTGGCAAATAAAAAAAAATTAACTGAATGGTTAGATTTATTAAAACTTCTGTATCATATCTGTAATAGTAATAATATTTAACGTTTTAGTTTATAGTAATACTATTTTATTACAAACTTTAATAATGTGCTAAATATTTACTTTTTAAAAAGTTAAAATTTTCCTCAACTGTGAAAAGCTGGAACATAAACCGTCAGAGCATTTTCTTATGTAAATTTAGTTTTAACAAAAGCTACAACAACCTCTTCCAAGCTTGCCTCTTAACGGTAACTGTTTCATAACGCTCTCTTTGCATCTGTATATTTCTCACATAACACAAAATTACCCTCTTTATATATATAGGCCTATGTTAATCATTCATAACTCATAAGACATGTTAAATGATAAGCTTGGTCTTGAGATATTAATTCATAAGTCCTGAATAACTCGCATTATTGATTAGGCACCCTTAATAATTTACCAAAATCCCTTTATCTTATTCATTATTTATTTTTAGTAGGTTCCTACTCACAAATAGGCTTTTATCGGTGTCCGATAAAATTTCACAACCTGAAAATTCCCCTACCCCTCGCATATATACAGTAAAGATAACTAGTTCCATTGCACACATTATATTAATTAAAAATATAATAAAAAGCATTTGACTTTAATTAATTATGCTCGTACTCAGTAATAGTTAATGAATAAATAATAGACTAAGTTATATCTTTTATATTACAAAATATAACTATAAATTTTAGGATTTTATAAAAGATAAAACTATGAAATTAAATTAATTTTTCAATGTGTTAATTTCCATACATAGTTTGCTTTAAGCCTTTTCAAATATTGCTCATGTCTCCAAATATAATTTAACAATTAGCATTTTCTCTCTTTGATGTCAGCGTTGTGAAACAATATGTCTTTAAGTTTGGATTTAAAACACAATGAATAAAACCGTTTATATTATGATTCCAAATACAAAATATATAGGTCCAATATTTTTATGGTTAGTTAAATAGTCTCTTTTTCATTATTGGAATAACTGAAAAATAGTAAATTGTAAATTTATTCATGAAGGTAACAGTTTTTCTTCTAATTACCAATTAATGATTCTATGTTGCAATTCTAAAACAATCAAAAGCATTGACCTCCAAAGGCTCAGTTAGTAGTAATTTTTACATTTGTATAATTTTAAAACAGATTAATTTACCCTAAAACCTCAGATTTCGGAGAATACATCGTTCACGGGCGTGTTTTTTCCGATCCCAGATTAAAGCACAGTGAGTTCACAATCTCCGGTTACGCACGTAACTAGATGGTCATTTATTAAAACAAAACAAATCGTTCAGTTTTACTGAGTCGAGATTCGAGTTTGAACAGTGTCATAAGTGGCAAGGGTTCAAATTAATCCCCAACCCTCGGCGCATCCCCATTATTTCTCTATTTCTCTGCTTATTCTATAGGTTTTACTGAAATGTGTTGTATTGGATTACTGTGCTCGCCCCTTTCCATGACTCATCCAGAGTCAATTTATCGTTTGGGGTGAGCCCTTCCCTCAGTGTTTTGTTATCTCGCTGCCAAATGCTACCATTTTTCTTTACATGACGGCTTTTCCGTGTGTTTATGGATTCTTTATCTTTAGCTTCGGTTATTCCGTTGTATTTATTGCTTTTATCTTATTGGCATTGTATTGTATCTTGGGGCGGACTGCGACGTCTACATTTCTCTAGGCGATAAGACAAGTTTAGTGTATTGGACGGAAATCTTTGCATACGCAGGCCCTGCTGGCAGTAAATATCTGCAAATTTCGCCCTGTATTTTGGGAATAACGTTTTACGCAAGTTTATATTCGTACTTTAGGACAACTTGATACTTTTATAAACACAAAAATATACCTCCAATGGGTTTAGCTTCTAACGGCGTGTAATTTTAACAATGAATTGCACTCAAACGGTAATCATTGCCGAATTTATTATTTGAATATTATAAAGCAACGTTTCGGTCACATTTTTGGTGGCCCTTTTCAAGCTTTCAAATCTATAAAATTAAAACAATAATCGTTACAACACAGTCACATCGTTAAAACAAGTTACAACAAACAGACAGTTACAATTAATCACATGAAACAGAGCTATTAAAATATTATTTGATCAATTTGAGAAAGTTATTAAATAGTCTTTAATAAATATATTTTTAATATCGCTGCTTTATGTGATTGATGGAACTACTCTCTGTTTATTGTAACTTGCTGATGCTCGTCTTATTATTGGAATGAACGTGATTGTGTAAGCACTGATTGCTATAGGCTAACTTTTATCCAGTGCTTGTTGTTTCATATTGTGTTTAAAGTTGTTGAGCTTGCAGTTTTATTGTGCATCTAATTTTTAAATTATAACGATTATTGTTTTATTCTTTTATTTTTATAGATTTGAAAGGTTGTAAAGGATCACCAGAAATGTGACTGAAACATTGCTTGTACATTATTCAAAAAATAAACTCGGCATTAGTTATTATTTGAGTTCAATTTATTGTTAAAAATATAGCTCGTAATTTAATAAATAAATATGTATATTAAAAACTTTTTAAAAATATATTTATAAATTAATTAATATTTAATTAAAAATATTTACTGCTATTTCCAGTTTAGAACTTAATATCTTTAGGTTTGGTTTGTTACTCTAAAAATCATCTTATGACTTTAAATTGTAGAATGATAACGCCAACTATAAGTCATTAAATTAACTTTGTGCTTCGTCTTACTAACATATACTCTATTAGTAATACTTGTGGGACATTTAACGTCTAGAGAAAAGGTAAAATATTGTCAGGCACGCAAACAGATCGCCGATAGTCAATAAATAACGAAACGTAGGTCATTGTCTGAGTTGACAATGGAACACATTCCCTGAATCGGCCGTCCTCATTTATTCAAAAAGTAAGCGTTACTACAGGAAAGATATAACTGTATGTTAAAGTATTTAGGTGTTTAACGTAATACCCTTATTATTAGAAATATTTTATCAATATATTTAGTATTAATTGATACTAGACATATCAACAACTGTAATAATAATAATTCCAGGTAAGTGAAAGACATTTTCGCAATTTGTGCTTTTAAAATACCTCGCAAATTGTGAAATATCGAGATATTGGGTTTGTCTTTACTTGTAAACATTTCTCGTACAGATACTTTAAAACTAAATCTATATTCCTAGATGGGCGGATACAGGTAAATATATTTGCAATATTTCTTGTCAAATGGCAGTGGTTCCCAAACGTTATTTGCTTTGAGGTGAAAAGATTTCTGGTGAGTCCTGCTGAAAACTACCAATTATTTTGGTAGTAGTAAGGTTTTGAATCAATTTAAAATATTTTCTCACCACTTTACCTAATACAGTATAAACCAATACCGTTATATTTTATATTTTTGTTGGTCAAAATATCAAATAAACATATGGTGTAGGCCTGACCTAGAGTGGACATAAGTCAGCATAAAACGTTTACCTTATTATTAAGAAACAACAGATCCAATAGATACAAAAATTAAGACGCAGAAGTATCTGTTTTTATTTTCTTTCTGTTCAAGTAACTAGTTTGACATTTTTACGCCTAGTTACAATATTGTGGTCTTCTTGAATATTTCACGTAAAGAAAAATCCGTAAATTTCCGACCTGATTCATTTCACGATATTTAATATACATTCAAATTTTAAGCTCGCCGTAGCGCACACTTTGGAAACCACTGGAATAATCCCCAGAAAACAACAATCATGTAATTCTAAATAAGAACCTCGTCATAATATTTTCTACCTGGTTGTCTAAGGTAGACTTTCATTGAATTCAGGTAGTTGTCTATTCATTGACTAGAATAGAATATTCGTCGGCAATGTAAAACTTAATTCCTCTAATATGAATAATCCTGGAAGTCTAGGCAAATAGGTTTATTATATTTCCAAAAGCTCTCACTAACCATTAAAACCTTACAATGAATTCTAATTGTTTTGAACAATATGGTAATTATATTACAACGTATCACGAAAGCTCTGACTAACCATTTAATTTTACAATGAATGCTAATTGTTTTGAACAATATGGTAATTATGTTATAATGTATCACGAAAGCTCCCACTAACCATTTAATTTTACAATGGATCCTAATTGTTTTGAACAATATTGTAATTATATTACAATATTTCACGAAATCATATATCATGAAAGCTCTCACTAAAGATTTAACCCTGCAATGCATTGTAGTTGTTTTGAACAATATGGTAATTATATTACAATGTATCACGAAAGCTCTCATTAACCATTTAACCTTACAATGGTTCCTATTTTTTTTTTAACAATATTGTAATTATATTACAATGTCTCACGAAAGCTTTCACTAAACATTTAACTTTACATTGCATCCTAATTATTTTGAACAATAATATAATTCCATTACAATGTATTACGAAAGCTCTCACTAACCATTTTACCTTAAAATGCATCCTAATTATTTTGAACAATAATATAATTCCATTACAATGTATTACGAAATCATATATCACGAAAGCTGTCACTAAAGATTTAACCCTACAATGCATTGTAGTTGTTTTGAACAATATTGTAATAATATTACAATTTATCACGAAATCTCTCACTAACCATTAAACCTTAAAATTCATCCTAATTATTTTGAACAATATTGTAATTACATTTCAATGTATCACGAATGGCCTCACTAACCATTTAACCTTACAATGCATCCTAATTGTTTAGAACAATATTGTAATTATATTACAATGTATCACGAAAGCTTTCACTAACCATTAAAACCTTACAATTCATCCTAATTATATTACAATGTATGACGAAAGCTGTCACTAACCATTTAACCTTACAATACATCCTAATTGTTTTCAACAGTATTGCAAAAATATTACTATTACTATGTATCAAATTAGCTGTCACTAACCATTTAACCTTAAAAAGCATCCTATTTGTTTTGAACAATATTGTAATTATATTACAATGTATCACGAAAGCTCTCACTAACCATTAAAACCTTACAATACATCCTATTTGTTTTGAACAATATTGTAATTATATCACTATGTATCACGAAAGCTCACACTAATCATTAAAACCTTACAATGCATCCTAATTATTTTGAACAATAATATAATTCCAATACAATGTATTACGAAAGCTCTCGCTAACCATTTTACCTTAAAATGCATCCTATTTGTTTTGAACAATATTGTAATTAAATTACAATGTATCACACAAGCTCTCACTAACCATTTTACCTTACAATGCATCCTAATTGTTTTGAACAATATTGTAATTAAATTACAATGTATCACACAAGCTCTCGCTAACCATTTTACCTTAAAATGCATCCTATTTGTTTAGAACAATATTGTAATTATATTACAATGTATCACGAAAGCTTTCACTAACCATTAAAACCTTACAATGCATCCTAATTATATTACAATGTATGACGAAAGCTGTCACTAACCATTTAACCTTACAATACATCCTAATTGTTTTCAACAGTATTGTAAAAATATTACTATTACTATGTATCAAATTAGCTGTCACTAACCATTTAACCTTAAAAAGCATCCTATTTGTTTTGAACAATATTGTAATTATATTACAATGTATCACGAAAGCTTTCACTAACCATTAAAACCTTACAATGCATCCTAATTATATTACAATGTATGACGAAAGCTGTCACTAACCATTTAACCTTACAATACATCCTAATTGTTTTCAACAGTATTGTAAAAATATTACTATTACTATGTATCAAATTAGCTGTCACTAACCATTTAACCTTAAAAAGCATCCTATTTGTTTTGAACAATATTGTAATTATATTACAATGTATCACGAAAGCTCTCACTAACCATTAAAACCTTACAATACATCCTATTTGTTTTGAACAATATTGTAATTATATCACTATGTATCACGAAAGCTCACACTAATCATTAAAACCTTACAATGCATCCTAATTATTTTGAACAATAATATAATTCCAATACAATGTATTACGAAAGCTCTCGCTAACCATTTTACCTTAAAATGCATCCTATTTGTTTTGAACAATATTGTAATTAAATTACAATGTATCACACAAGCTCTCACTAACCATTTTACCTTACAATGCATCCTAATTGTTTTGAACAATATTGTAATTAAATTACAATGTATCACACAAGCTCTCGCTAACCATTTTACCTTAAAATGCATCCTATTTGTTTAGAACAATATTGTAATTATATTACAATGTATCACGAAAGCTTTCACTAACCATTAAAACCTTACAATGCATCCTAATTATATTACAATGTATGACGAAAGCTGTCACTAACCATTTAACCTTACAATACATCCTAATTGTTTTCAACAGTATTGTAAAAATATTACTATTACTATGTATCAAATTAGCTGTCACTAACCATTTAACCTTAAAAAGCATCCTATTTGTTTTGAACAATATTGTAATTATATTACAATGTATCACGAAAGCTTTCACTAACCATTAAAACCTTACAATGCATCCTAATTATATTACAATGTATGACGAAAGCTGTCACTAACCATTTAACCTTACAATACATCCTAATTGTTTTCAACAGTATTGTAAAAATATTACTATTACTATGTATCAAATTAGCTGTCACTAACCATTTAACCTTAAAAAGCATCCTATTTGTTTTGAACAATATTGTAATTATATTACAATGTATCACGAAAGCTCTCACTAACCATTAAAACCTTACAATACATCCTATTTGTTTTGAACAATATTGTAATTATATCACTATGTATCACGAAAGCTCACACTAATCATTAAAACCTTACAATGCATCCTAATTACTTTGAACAATAATATAATTCCAATACAATGTATTACGAAAGCTCTCGCTAACCATTTTACCTTAAAATGCATCCTATTTGTTTTGAACAATATTGTAATTAAATTACAATGTATCACACAAGCTCTCACTAACCATTTTACCTTACAATGCATCCTAATTGTTTTGAACAATATTGTAATTAAATTACAATGTATCACACAAGCTCTCGCTAACCATTTTACCTTAAAATGCATCCTATTTGTTTAGAACAATATTGTAATTAAATTACAATGTATCACGAAAGCTCTCTCTTACCGTTAGAACCTTACAATGCATCCTAATTGTTTTCAACAATATTGTAATTATATAACAATGTATCACAAAAGCTCTCACTAAACATTTAACCTCACAATGCATCCTAATTGAACAATATTGTAATTATATTACAATGTATCACGAAATGTATCACTAATTATTAGAAACCTTACAATGCATCCTAATTGTTTTGAACAATACTGTAAAGATATTACAATGTATCACTTTCATTTTATTACAAATGATAAAAATAATAAAGTCTTTCTAAATAATTGTTGCATTTAAAAAACAATTAGATATAACAAAACAGACGCCTAATTGTAAGCTTTCTTTAATGAATATAACTTATTTGACGGTTTCATTATTTTTAATAGAACATTGAGTTGCACTAAATAAGGTTCTACTTTTGAGAAATGAAAAAAGCAAGCTACTTGCGAGTGAACAGTCAGTCGATAAATTATTTTCAAGTTAATTTAAACTAATTAAACTGTATAGAATCTGCTATAGATTTAATGTACGTTTCTGGCAGGAACAGTAGTTCTCGTCCCTAGAATGTGAGTGGAGTGCAGCTGGAGAACGATGCTCGCTAAGCAGGTGTGACAAGTGCATTGTACCGAGAGGTATTGATTAACTACTTGTCAAATTATCGACAGTTAATTTAGTTCTGGCAGACAGAACTGAGGCGGATGTAAAAATATCTCAAGTTGTGTGACAATCAAAACATTTTACGAAAAGAACCTGTAAAATATTATAAATTAATTATATGCAACTGAAAATCTACCAGCTGTATTATTCGTTTCAATACATTTTTTTTGTTTGCACCAACAATTCACATAAACAGCAATATTAAAGATAAAAATGTGTTTACTTTAAAACAGTCTATTAAACATTGTGTTGGACTGAAAATTTACGAATTCCAACGGAAACTATATGATGAAGTTTTTTTATATACAGTATTCCTAAACAAATGAGCATACTAAAAAGTCTTAAAAATATGTTAACGATTACAAACATATATCTACGTTATAGAGTGAAGTAAATGTTTCATGAACGGGTTCAATCATTGTATAGTTATAAGTTTATGATGAGTAAGGCCTTTCTGAGTTACAAGGACTGACGCGTAATAAATAATGCCTCTCAGGGATCAAATGATCCTATTATTATGACGAATATTGCTTCTCCTAAATGAAATCACCGTGTTCGTTAATGTATATTACTTTTCCTAAATTGAATTACCTTATTCATCTGACAATATTGCTTCTCCTAAATGAAATCACAGTGTTCGTTGACTTATATTGCTTCTCCTAAATTAAATTACCTTATTCGTCTGACGAATATTTCTTCTCCTAAATGAAACTACAGTATGCGTATAATGAATATTGCTTCTCCTAAATTAAATTGCCTTATTCGTCTGACGAATATTGCTTCTCCTAAATGAAATCACAGTGTTCGTTGACGTATATTGCTTCTCCTAAATTAAATTACCTTATTCGTCTGACGAATATTTCTTCTCCTAAATGAAACTACAGTATGCGTATAATGAATATTGCTTCTCCTAAATTAAATTGCCTTATTCGTCTGACGAATATTGCTTCTCCTAAATGAAATCACAGTGTTCGTTGACGTATATTGCTTCTCCTAAATTTAATTACCTTATTCGTCTGACGAATATTGCTTCTCCTAAATGAAATCACCGTGTTCGTTAACGTATATTGCTTCTCCTAAATTAAATTACCTTATTCGTCTGACGAATATTGCTTCTCCTAAATGAAACTACAGTATGCGTATAATGAATATTGCTTCTCCTAAATGAATTACAGTGTTCGTTGACGTATATTGCTTCTCCTAAATTAAATTACCTTATTCGTCTGACGTATATTGTTTCTTCTAAAAGACATGACCATATATGCATGCAGCGAATATTGCTTCTTCTAAAATAAACTACCGTATGCGTATGATTAATATTGCTTCTCCTAAATGAAATCACCATATTCGTCTACCGAATATTGCTTCTCCTAAATGAAACTACCGTATGCGTATGATGAATAGTGCTTCTCTTAATTGAAATCACCATATTCGTCTAACAAATATTGCTTCTCCTAAATGAAATCACCATATTCGTCTAACGAATATTGCTTCCCCTAAATGAAATCGCCATATTCGTCTAACGAATATTGCTTCTACTAAATGAAACTACCTTATGCTTATGATGAATATTGCTTCTTTTAAATGAATTCACCATATTCGTCTAACGAATATTGCTTCTCCTAAATGAAATAACCGTATTAGTCCTAACGAATACTGCTTCTTCTAAATGAAATGGCTGTATTTGTATGACGAATATTGCTTTTCATTTGGCGTAATTAAGCTACATAAATAAAATTTTCATTTTCATTGTAACATTTATAAGTCAATAACGTTTTCTAAATCGACTTTAAACAAAACTTCCCTCTACTTTACTACATTTAGTACCATTTGGTTAAATCCACTACTTACCGATATATTTCACCAGACGCGTTTCGCACTGGATCAATACATTGTTCAATGCTGTGAGTCACGGACAAGAGTCTTGAACAATGCACCGATCTAGTGCGAAATGTATGTAGTGGTTATTTTGTCAAATGACACTAAAAGTAGTCATTTAAAAAGCCCCAAGATATTAAATAAATATTTTACATTAGGCCTATATAAATTATAACATATAAAAATGAATGTTTTTCAAACAAGTTTGTTATGAGTGACTTAGATGTCAAGTTAAAACTTTAAAAATTGATTTGTACAAACCTATGTCGAAAATAAATTTAAAAAAAAACGTTTCCGACAAAAACGTTTGCGAGAAAAAGTTTTCGACTGCTAGGCTCTCATTGTTAGTGTCTAGGTTGGCCGACAGGATGCGTTGTTGAGCTTGACGGCGCCTGTTTTTAAACCAGGTATTCAGTAATGAATTAACTCAAAACGTTACTGTGTTTATTTCTTTGTTCAAGACTAAATGTTTTTATAAATTAAATCATGTATCAAAACAATAAGGAACAATATTATGCCTGACGGGTAAACTTTCCAACTCAAATATATCCAAAATATACACATGCAAACGTATATACTGTACATGAAAGTCCAACCATCACGTCTGACACAATTTGAGTATCTACATGAAACTTGTTGAGACTTCAATACTAACAGACTCTCAAGAATATAAACGCAATCCCATAAATTAGATTATCCGGACTAGATAATTAGGGACATATTGGACAATACAAGTTTAATATTCAGATCGTATCGTGTTGCTGAACAATCGACTATCGAGTTTGTCGATAGTTGTACGGTAATGAAGTTCTACACGATATTGTTGCACAGTTTGACCTCGTTGATAACGAAACAAAAACTCTCCATGTGTGTTACGCTTTATACATTGCGTACGTTTCTCCAATGGCCTCTGGATAGAAATAAAAAGTTGTCGTTAAATAATAAGCCTACAATGTATAAACAGATTCTAAAACCATGATTTTATATGGCTGCCGGCTATAGGGATGGGAAAAAGAATCGAATTCTTCAGACGTACCAGAGCAAGTTATTAAAGCAAGGTATGCATTGCAAATTACAGTTATTTGTTTAAAATTTTAAGTCGTATTAACCAGCCAAATAAATTCATAAGTCGATCTTATAAAACTGAAAATATTAAAAAAATATGTTTGAACTTAAAATTGTAAAAAATTAAAAAGATTTAGGGTAAAACTATAGTAATGTCATGTTTGATTCAATGGTATAAGCATATACAACTACAGTAGAAACTCGTTATAGTTGTAAGTTTTATTGGAGGTCCGCTATAAAGCATAAAGTTCTCGTAAAGTGACTAAAAAAACAAATAAAACGGATAAAATTTTATGTTGTTCCTGAAAAAAAAAATAGAATTATTTACAAAGCGTACATTTTATTTACAGTGATTAAAAATAGGTTAGCACATTCCATCTGCTGGTACTGAAACTTAAAACTCAACGACAGTGCTGAAAAATATTTCCACAAACTTCGAAGTCTTTAGATTGATGTTGAAAATGTTTTGAGGTTGTTTGGAACAACAGTCATGTTTCACGTCAGTATGGTCGCATGAGGGGAGTATTTTTTTACAAAACAACTGTCAACCATTGATAACACAGCATTATAACATTAGTGATGAATCTAAGCTATCATATCAGGTAGTTTTAACAAATATAGGTGACATTTTAGGCCAGTGACTTGTGTGTTATAGCAGCTTACTTCACGGGTAGTGCAAAAGTTCTGACCAACAAAACAATAAGCAGTCGATAAATTAGTATTTTAATTATTAGTAATATTTTTATACTATAATTACACGATTTCAATTCTATTGCATCAATTTTAGAGAGAATGCCACGTGACAGAGGTATAAGCGACTTTACCAGCCTCTGTTTATACTGGAGCGTGATTTCGTGGTTAGCAGTTTCGGCGCGATGATTTATTTTCAAAACACAGTCCTTTATAAGCGACGCCCGGTTTAATAGGGTCCGTTCTTATGAGGTTTTACTGTATGGTGTGTTATAGTAGCCTGGTAGTGACAACATGGCAACAAATTCACTCCTGCATTGGGCTGGTCCGTGAAGCAGGAACACTGGGTATGAGAGGTGAAATGATCAGTTGGAAGAGCTAAAATGGAAAACGCACAATATTTGTAAGTACTGGTTATCCACGCATAGTAAAATCGTAACATTTGGTTATGTAGCCTACAACCAAATAAACTTAATAAACTTAAGTAGCCTACTACCAAATAAAGGGTATGGCGATTAGATGCATAGAAAAAATAACAAACTTGTGTCGTTATCAAACAAATTAAAAATATGGTAAAAAAAGATAACCTCCCTTTATATCACCAAAAACCCTATATAAACTATAGGGGTATTTTTATTAAAAAAAGAACAAAATTATACATATTACAATATAGCTATGTTAAAATTTTTCTAAAAAGTATTAGAAAGGAAAAGATTTGTTTTGAATAAAAAACCACAAGTTTTAAGTATCAAATAAACAGAGTTTAGGTGAAAAACTGCCACTTATTCTGTGCGGCGGTGTAGTAACGAATACCTAAATAAACCCGTCACTTGTCAATAAGTCGGGTTAGCTTAGAAAACGTTAATATGGGTTTTATTATAACCAAATCTATCCTAACTAGACACTTTGTAGCGATATTCTAAAGTAGAATAAACATACCGTTTTATGAAAATGTTTATGTTCAATATTTTCTGTTTGTTCTGAAGTAACCTATTTTTGACTTTTTGAAATGTTTAAAGTCTTATAAATAAACCGAATGTTTAAAGTCTTATTTTATTTTTTTCGTGTCCCTGGAGACGTTGAGCAAGACCAAGTATTATTTGTTTTGCAAATATCGATGATTATAGAAAGTTTATAATTACACAAATTTCAAAGAATACCAACGTAACTTAGTTCACAAACACACGAGAAACTTTATTCGCTCAATGATTCTTCATGAAACTGAGCAGTATTTTATAATACATTATTTTAGTTAAGGGAGGAATAAATTTAAATACAGAAATCAATATTCTTTATGATTACGTTATTCTGCATTATCGCTTAACGCCTTCCTTATCGTCCTGTCCATTTTCATTCAAAGGAAGAACAACTTAAAAATTGATTGAATTAAATAGTTTTATTTTCGGTTTCGAAACATTTTAGAAGCCAAAACATTTTTTAAATTATTGTTAAGATAAAATGGCTCACGTAAGTATATTCTAATTCATAAATAATACTCTAAACCTCTAACTACAAATAATTTTAATTTAACCTGATGAACCTTCCGGTTACTACGTAACCATTCTAAGAAGCTTAGCAAATAAAAGTATTATCTGTTATACCTATGAGGATGGTTACTTGGTAACCGAAATGTGTCCTGTTTCTTATGCCTCTAAGGATGGTTACTTACCAACGGAAATGTACATTACTTTAAAATAGAAATATTTGTAGCTAGAGGTTTTTGAGTAAATTTTAACCACTGCTTACTCTAAATAAATAGTGTTTATTTATATATATATTACTGCGCTTAGGAATACAAGTTGCCTAAATCTGCATGTGACTCGGCAAGAATTTAAAATAAATAATTCTTTCCAGAAATTATATGTTGTTAAAAATCATTTATTGAGAAAAATAATTTACACTGTATATTTAGAATTATATTTATTAGTATAGTGAATTACAATCCTACGCCAGTTTAAAATGTTACGTTTTTTGGGGGAATAGTTTAGTGATTAATAATCAGTGATGTGATTTGTAGCAGTAATTTCGAAGCACAATAGATTTCCCCGTGTAAATGAAAATGATAGTCGTATTAACGAATGAAAGGTATTGCCATAACTACGCTCAATCGGTGAATCATTGTTTGATCATAATTTTGTTAAACCTATAAACATCTCGAATCCCTTCATACCGTTTATCGTATTATTAAGTATAGGTAATTTTATATATGACGCTATATCAATATTTTCAGATTTATACATATGTTAAAAGTATTTACTAAACTAGAAAAAAGTTATAGTAAATGTCGCAAACTAAAAATAGTGCGTAAACGTTCGGTTTTTGTTTAATTTATAGATGTAATCAATAATGGTACGGAATTATACTTGCTGATGCAGAAAGTGTTAAGTAACATGGACGAAATTATAAAACAGTGTGGTGCCCCAAAGTATTTACAATTTTGGAAAAAACTACTTCTGTTTAAAACAAATATACAAATAAAACAAGATATTTAAGATTAAACACTTATGTACATTTCAAAGACCATGTCATCATCATCAGAGGGTCTTATTACAAAATTAAAATCTAACAAACAAGAAGTTACAAACTATAGTGATCCCTCTAGTTTGCTAGATTGTAATTTTGTAATAAGACCCTCTGATGATGATGACATGGTCATGGAAATGTACATAAGGGTTTGACCTTAAGTAACTGGTTTTATTTGTTATTTTTTATTTTTTTGGGCTATTGGGGTTCTTTCTAATATTTTCATTGTAATATATTATACCACTGTGTTCTTGATATTGTGTATTAGGTTAGGAATAAATTATTTATTTTTTCATAAATTTTACTAATTCGTGAAGTAAAAATTTCATGCGTGAGCTGTAAATTGGCCTCCTTGCAATAACATATACCAAAATGGAGGTCACTCACTGATCAATAAGTAAGCTTATTTCAGCAAACAATGATTTGTTTTTCCATTTATAACCAAATGTACCATAATTGTATATTTTGCTACAATGTAAAGTATTTCAACATAATTCCCTAATTTATAAAGAAATTTTTAGTTTATAAATGTTTTTGTATGTTTTGAGTCACTTTACTTTAGGTTTTTATCCAGATTTTGAAATTGTAAGTCAGCTCTCGCTTTTAATTTGAGGAGGTCTTTCCGTAGCATAATATTATAACATATATAATATATAATAACATATATATAAATGTATATGAAACCTGGATAACCGATACAAAATTTTTTTTTTAAAACCACTTGAAAACAGTTTAAAGTTAGAATAAAGGTTTGGACTTTACTTAGTTTGAAATAAATTAAACATCTTCTAACTGACAAGATAGATATAAACAATGCATACACATTTCCTCTGAAAGAGGACTGTACTTAAAGAGAGTAGAGATTATTTAAGTCTTTGTATAAGCCTGGAAGTGACTAGAACGGATGTAATTATTTAAACGTAACAATAGAGATTATAACTAGACTTTCTTCTGCTTAGACTTCCTTTAGTGTGTTCCAATCATTTCATTTCTTAACAAAGCTGTTTGAGTCTCGTTCATGGCAATAATAATTTACAGTTTCCAATATTTTTTTTTTATTTGTGCTAAAGAGATTTTAAAGACAATCATTATATATATATATATATATATATATATATATATATATATATATATTTATCTCTAATAATAAATTGGTTAATAATTACATTGCTGTATTATTTTGTGATATATATATATATATATATATATATATATATATATATATATATATATATATCAAGCCTATTATAGCAAACATGATGTTGTTTTAACAGTTGTAAGCTTTTCGTCAACATCCATTGCCAGCATTCTCAAGAGCTACTAAACCTATTGAGTGACAAAACATTCAACAATATCGTGTGTTGTCACTTAACAAGTTAACCAACTCTTGAAAACCAAAGCAATGAATGGTGACTAAAATCTTAGAGCCAATAAAACAAGTAATTTTATTCTCAAGTTAGAATGATTTTAACTAAACTCAATACCAAATATTTCAATACCAATGTATGTAATCAATTATGAAGTTTTAATAATACAAGGGTTAAAACCTCAATGGTCCATTTCAGGTGGAAAAATAAACGAGACGTTCTAAGCGTCAAGTCATTACATAGTTTGGATAATATGAGCACCTGCTTAGCCTATGTTAGTAAGGCATTTTCTGCTAATAACCAATATAATTTCTTATAAGAAACATAATTTCTTATTTGCGTTAGTAAGATTGATTCTGCAAATAATATTATTTATTATATTATATACACACGTCATAGTAAGCAAACTTTTTAACTTTACAATTTCATTAACTTATATTACAATAAACAGACCAGACACATTCTCTCGTTAAAGTCTCTTTTCATTACACCACTTTATTGTGTCGCTTCAACAAAAACCAATGTAGTTTTAAAGTGAAGCATATCGATGTCGAATAAAAACACGCTATTTAAGTGTTTTTATGTCGGCACCAACCGCACTTTGACCAGACTCAGAGTAAATAATGGATTCAAACTTGATTGAGTTTGGCGAAACGTGATTTACCGCAAAAACTCCCGCCATCTAAAATAACAACTTAACCGCTGTTGGGAGTTTTAATAGAAAATTTAGTAAAATCCATTGTTAGAAAAACACATTGGGAACAATTTATATGTGGTTATAAAGTAAAAAACTCGCTATTTAAATTCTAGGAATCGTTGATTATTTATAAAATTTTGTTGTCGTTGTTGATTTTATTGTTACCATAGCTTTTTATTTTTAAAATACAGTGTTTCAGAAGAATAATTGTGAAAAGCTGAAATAGAATATCATGAAGGCATTTGTAAAAACCAATAAAGCGTAACTGTAGGAAGAATAATTACAAGCTAAATCTTGTAATAATAAATGGTAGTAATGGAACGTGTAGCACAGCTAAAGAGTGAAGGGCTAGCACATACTGAGACTAAAGGATGCATGATGAAGAAATAAGCGATTGATTTTAGACCAATAAAACATAAACGAGATAGACGGAGATGACATGAAAACGTTATCTAGAAGGTAACATCAAAGCGCACTAAACCAGTAGTGAAGGAGGGGGTGTGATGAACGAGGTGATGATGATGATAATATACGAGTAGTGGTAAACAGGAATGTATATTCTAAAATAATTGTTATATATAACGCACAGTCTCAAAATACCACTTTAATAAATATGAGAAAATCATTATAAATATACAAATCATTAAATCTGTATTTAATAAAACTTAAATAAGATTGAACCCTTTTGAAGATTGTGATGCGTCACTATAAAATGATATTAACGATATGGCTACAAAGGGTATTAGTTACAGAAGCTTACTCTTCAAATAATATATAATAGATCACACTAAAACGTTTAACTCTAACTAAAACTCACGCACAACTTTATTCAGTTATTAACGGGTTTCTTTGAGTGTTAAATAAACAAGTTAATGTATGCTATTACCAATTCACCCATCGTTATTATTGAAATTATCACTGTTTATGGCGTAAGGCGTTCTTCCATAGTTCTCACTCGTTCAGTTTAGAAGGAACATAAACCGATGATTCCGAAATGTCTGTACCCAGCCTTGGAAGATAAGATTGCAACGGACATTTTTTAGATACTTTTTGAACAAAAACTAGATCTATTTGGCAGAGCACAGAGTCAAACGTTACTGTCAAAGTGAGTTCGCCATTTAATCTTCATGTTTTATAGGTTACTCGTGTATTACCGTTCGTGATTTGTCCCGCAATATATTTCTCACACTAATAGGTACAACAATTAAACACGATTCCCAAACGAGTAGATATATAAACATTATATAAATGATTTATTTTAAATTTAAAAAAATGAAAGCATTAATACAAACAGTAATTATTGTGCCAGTGGAATCAGTATGTTATGAAGTATGCAACTTTTAAATAGAATAATCTCTTCTTAATTATTCGGTAACCAAGTATTGGCATAAATGTTTGCGACGCGACGATACCATTTGACAGTGGTTCCCAAAGTATAAGCCGATGCTTCCTGGGGGCCACTTATCTTGTCCGGAGCGCCACCGAGTGCCTAAGAATTAAGCGTGTAAATTAAAAATATAGTGAATTATATCACAATTTATGATAGTACACAATGTTGTAATGAGCAGGGAATAGATTTTTAAAATTTAAAACTAGGTAAAATTCTTGTGGTGACTCATGTCAACTACCTAGGTCAGGCGTAAACTATCTATTGGTTGTCTTTACACTTTTAAAAAAATATTTAGAAAATATACCGGTATGTGGTTGTTCTATATAATGTACAGTGTGGTTGTGCTTTGTAAAATAATTGAAAAAATAAAGAATTTAAAACGGAAGAGTGTAGAAAAAGAGCACCTAGCCATCTTCTTTGCCAAAACATTTTTAGCCAAAACATTTGGGAATCTATAGTCCAGTTAATGAAACCTCTGCCCCCACGAATCTAACCTCAAACTCGTGACTCCAGTCCGGGTGACTAGCGTCAGGCCTAAGAGGGAGGCTTGGTGTCACGACCCATGATACCAGTATGTAAGAGTCTTTCGACTTTACTATAAGGCCTTGACTATTCACCGAACTCCACCACTTACAGCGGTTCGACCGCTCTTCCAGAACTACTCGGCTATATAAACTACAGTGTGGTTCTGCTGTTTGAAATTTTGAAGAAAATGGTTAAACAAAAGAGTGTAGCAAGGGCGCACCACGTCTCTCGGCTCTTATCTCCCTCTGTATAAAATACAGTAGTTGAACAAATTTATTGAATAAAATTGACTTTAAACTTTACTACTAGCAAATTAACGTCTGTATTCTCTAGGGACGCCGCGCCGCCAGAATATATTTTTATATGAAGGGAGTCGTGGGTTAAAAGTTTGGATATTGCTAGAAGTTTGGGTTATTTAGTAAAACGTACACAAAAATAACAATCATTCCTTGTATTTGCTATCGAGCTCATCTATTCCAAACATTTCCGAAACGATCAACATTTTGATTGCTTGATTTGCCATGATTAATAATTATAGATAACCGTTGTGTATTCTCACGAAACAAAAATTTCATGTGTTTGATATTATGAGAGTATACGGAATGATAATTGATTTTTGTTTAGTGTTTTAAATGTAGGTCTAAGTACAAAATTCTTCCCGACTTCAAACGTTTGTGGGTAATAAACTTAGGATAAATTATGTTTTCGTTATTGGAACATTATTTTTCAGTTTTTACTAAGTAAAAATTATATATACTTTTATGTTGAAGTAGGACCTGTTTTTTAAAACATATTTTATTTCTTCATTGTTAGAGGTTCTTAGATAAGAACATAATGATCGAGTTTCGTTTCATGCCGTTAATTATGTTGGAAAAATTGCCAATATTATTTTATCCACACAAATTTCCGCTCTATCATATTGCTTAATCGTTATACAAATAAATAATTAACACGCCCCTGAACAATACGATAAAAATATCAGTTTATCAGGCGAATATATTGTGTAATTTATGTTTACAATACCCTTGACCAATTTTTATAAAATCCTTTCTTATCTTGCAATTCTTATTTTCGTTTATGTTTACGGTTCAATACTTCTAAAGTTATCGTGGAAAAAACATTAAAAACATACGGGTTGAATAAAAAACCTCCTCTTTTTTATGTCGGTTAAAAATAATTTTAATTCTATTTCTTTTGAATGGTTTAAAATTATCTGTATATGTTCATACCTTAAAACAAATACAATATAATATCAGTACAAAACTCATCTAAATAGATTACAATATTGTGAAACAAATTGTTACTGCTTAAGTTATTAAAATTAAATAAATATTTGTGAAACAGATTTTAATCTTCTAAACAAACGTCTCTTGTTTTTCCAGTTAATTCGATCAGACTAAAGCAACAACAAGAGTTTCGCCAAGGCTATAAGTTAATCAAACTATTTTATTTATGTACACGTCCTTGTTTATATTTTTATATGTTTGCTTAGGTTTATTCTTGTTTAATCTCCCTTTGTTTTCTGTCTTGTATATGACTTTCTTTTTATGTTACTGTATCTCGTATATGACTTCTCTTCATTAATCATATTTCCCCAGATCAGGGAGTTTTATAGTCTTATCTTTAACTCTATACCGGCAAATACTTCTCGTATTCTTATCAAGTTATGATACTTGTTTTCACTGATTACTGTAGGCACGTAGATAAAATAATATTTTGTAAAACTCCAATAAAAATAAGACGAAATTTATTTTTGTCTAATATTTGATGAAAATAATATTTAAATAACAACTGTTACTTAAATAAAAACTTTATTAAATAATGCGATGGAAATGTCTTCATTTTTGATGGAATTGCAAATATGTGAATACAAATATGACTTATAAATGACAAACATATAAGAATACTTCTAGTAGTCTAACTTTCGTCTCTGTGTAAGGTTTGATGCTATAAAATATTTATTGCTGTAGCTTTACAAACCTAAAATTAAAAAGTGATAAAATAATAAACAAAGTAAATATACACAGCTCACAATTATAAATCTTTAATTACATACGCGTTTTGATGACTTATGGCATCGTATTCAATGATGCTACTACAAACATATATCTATTACTGAAGAATAGAAATATAACCTGTTATATGTACACAAATGGTAGAACCTGATTTAGGCGTTACCAGATTTTCAACCACGCCTACTAACAAATTTACAATGAACAAAATGTGATAACTACAAATATTTTTTTTTTGACAAAGTTGTAGACTAATATTATTAAAATATAATATAACAGATTATTTAAAGAATGTAAAATAAAAACAACATCTAGCATTAAATTAATTTACACTAATATGGAATTTTGTTGGTCCTAATTCATAACGAAGTATTTTATTTATTATAGGTTTCCCATGCATATAATTCTTTAAACTTTAGCACATTCTTCAAAAGGATTACATTTCACTTCTAAATTAATGATTCTCGTCCAAACAATACTTCGATTTATCTGATTGTTTAACCCTATTATATTTTAAATGGGAGAAACGTTCTTTGACTTTAATTTGTATATTTTATCTAAATTGCCCTATATATTTCATCGGACATGTTTCACACTGCAAACTATAAATTTCAGATTTACTCTAATATTTTAATATATCTTTCTGGTTTGCTAGTATTTTTTAGGTTAGTTTCCATAACTAACGTTACTTATCGTTACTATTCTTATCCAAAGTATTTTTGCAAAGTTAGATATTGGTGGATGATAAGCTATAATCCATTTCTTTTCCTCTCTATTTTTTAGTAACGTACATTGAATTATTAATTTTCGTCCGTTTCATATAATTATGGTTTTATTAGCCTATGGTTTAAAATTAAAATTTTATTATTGCGAGTGCTATACTTACTTTGTTTATAACGTTAAACGTCATCTCGAATATTACTTAAAAATATCAATTAATGAAATTACATACGTACATTTAATCATTAAGAACAATTATTGTACGTTTGATATTGTCGGCACATATTATTTTCTTTAGTATTTTCATAGTATTTTCTTTAGTAACAGTTTAATTTTATTTTATTTCTTTAAATTATCCAAATTATTAATATGAAATTTTTTCAAATATTATTTTCTTTGATATGTTAAAATGGATTTTTGTAATTAAAAAAAACCTTGTCTACAAGAAAACTTAGAACAGTATTATTATTTATGGCAATTTCGCCAACGCAGTTTGCATCTTGGGAAGGTTATAATTGAACAGATGAAAAATATAATAGTTTAAAATTTTTAATCTTCAAACAATTGGTATACTTACAAAATTTTCTAACTTTTGATGTATCAAATTGTATTAACTATATTGGCGCTGAAATGAAAAGGGTACTCTAAGAACTCGTCCAACTACTCTAATAAATATGTTCTCAGGTTATGAGTTTAACTAAAGTTGGAATCATTAAAAAAAAATCTTGTTTACAGATATTGGTTATAGCAACATCGTGTCCAAAAGTCTTTGTAACTATAAGAATATTTACATTGATAAAACTACAAATGAATTGTTGTTTACGTTGAAGGTACAAATTTGAGTTCTACTGTGTTGTTCTGACTCGAAACTAGCGTAAAGAGTAATTTAAATATATTTTTTGTTATTATTGGGTATATATATATATATATATATATATATATATATATATATATATATATATATATATATATATGCTGATACGTATTCCTTCACGGATGGAAAAATATGATGAATAGTTACTACCTGGAGTACATCCGTTCATTCTGCAGTCCATAAATTCGCAGTTCCGACGTTTCGCTAGAATCTCATCCAGCATTGACGAGGTGAACCCAACAACAGTAGAAGAACGAGTGAACTCTTCTACTGTTGTTGGGTTCACCTCGTCAATGCTGGATGATATTCTAGCGAAACGTCAGAACTGCGGATTTATGGACTGCAGAATGAACGGATGTACTCCAGATAGTAACTATTTATCATATATATATATATATATATATATATATATATATATATATATCACTTTCACTATTTGTACTTAATCAAAATTGAGATTAAGTGAGTATTTGTTCTTACTTGGTATTTATGCGAGCTAACTTTCAAAGATTGTTAGTATCTCCATTATCTTATCGAGGACCACGGACCGGGGGTTGTAGTAGACAGTCTACTGGTCAGTGATGCTCGAAAATGGAGATACTATCAATCTTTAAAAGTTAACTCGCATAAATACCAAGTAAGAATCTTGTTTGAGTACATATAGGGCAATTGATAAGTGAATACAAGAAAACAGTGTGGAAAAGTTTATATATATATTTCCACAACAAGTTTATATATATATTTATGGAATAAATATAGGCCTATTCATTAAAAGTATTCTTGTTTTTGAAATATTTTTAATTCATTAACTATATATACAAGAAAACATATCACCATATTTAATATATAGATATATATATATATATATATATATATATATATATATATATATATATATATATAGATAGATATATATAACTAGATTTTCAACTGTTTTTGTTAAGGTAATCAAAAGTTTGCAGGTAAATTTATAAATTTCTTTGGCGAAATAGGTCGCATTTATACTAGTTCGGAATAGTCTGATTGGTCAGAATAGGTTAGTGGGTGGGGGAGGGGGGATGACTAGACTAATGGTATACTACTTCCCCTCATTTTATTTGTAACCTTCTGATGATGATAAGTGTGTTAGCGAAACATCCATTAGAGTTTTGTAATCCTGTTTCATTTTCTTCGTTACTCTCGGTTACTGTGCTCTATTTTCCTTATCAGCTCTCACCATTTTAGTTCGGTTATACCTGAACAGTAATTTCGATTCCTTTTAAATCCAAACCTTAATCGAGTCTCAATAGATTTCAGGTAAATCCAGTCAAACTCGGGTTCAGAAATGGTTCTATTATACTATTGTTGTTGCCATCTTAGGAAATGAATTTTTCAGAAATTGTAGAGGTGTAATTAAAATTATTCACAATAAAGTATTTTAAATTATGATCGCATGTAGAAAAATCCAAAAATAATTGAAGGGGTCAATTAAACCAATTTGAGCTTAGTTATGAGTGTAATTAACAATTAAATAATATAAACTCGGATTATAAATAGTATGGTTATGATGTTGTAATTGAAAGACGCAGAAGAAAATGAGCTATTGTCTATATTTTAATAATTTATTTCCTTGAATAAGGCTGAATTAGGGTAAACGTTGGTTACTACATATTTAACTATTGTTAGTTACAGCATAACTAACTATTAGATAAGTTAAACGACTTTTTCTACAAGTTTTGTTTTACTAAACGCTCTAAACATTACCAAAATTATATCTTTTGTGTTACTGAACCGCATCATATGATTACTTAAAATGAAGGACTTAAATACAGGCTTCGAAGATAAATTGTCGGACTTACGTAAGAACGACGACGCCTGAGGCAAATTGTCAACCCTTAGGCGAGAACGGGGGAAGCGTTTGCACAATGAGAGAATATAAATTTGTTGTGAAACAATATTGTTGTTATTTAATACGGAAAAGTATTATGGCCTGAAAAAGTACACTGTTTAAATTTGTTTAAATAAATTCGATAGGAAATAACACATTTGGGTCTACTGTTTTGGCAACAATAGCTTGGATTTGTACAGGTCAGGTTTGTGGGAGATTTAGAAGAAACTACATTATACTTTCTGGTTTGTTAGGAATGGATTTAGTTTGGCTCGCTAGTACTAAACCGTTTAGCCCTATATCTGCCTATGTGTTTTGTGTTTTATATAAGATAAATGTCTTAAATAAGGATGAGAAACCGCATATGGGTTCAGATTATTATAGTGTGCATTTAAACTTGTGACTTACTTTAAATTTAATTCTACCTAAAGCATTCAGTTAAGTAGGTAAACTGTTTTTTATTATTGATTGTGTAATTTATTGAAACATTACCAATTTAATTGGAAATCCATTGTTAACAGGATATAATTTATTATAAAAATAGTTCAAACTGGAGGTAATTTTAACTCTTATATTTTTTACATAAATTTGTACTAGTAATAGGTATTTAATCACTTGGCAGCTCGTAGATTTTAAGTTAAAAAATAATTTAATGAGAATATTTGTTATAACGTCCTGGAGTTTGTACTTCCTAAATTATTCGACCGGAAATTATTTACTATAAATAACTAAAACAGTTTAAAAGCTCAAGTTAAATTTCTACGTTTGAATATTCTAAGGTTTTAGAGTATATTGTGTTGTTAAATATCCGATTTAGAGTTAAAAATATTAAATAATATTTCTGTTCCGCCCTTTTAGCGTACCTTTAGTGTAACTATATTATATAAAACACAATTAATTCCAGCTGCTGTAACGACTACAAGGGAGACCGTTCTATTTCCTTACAAATTCTCTCTATTAATTTGAAATAGCTACATTTCCGTTTATATTCCGTGAACGTACTAAATTCAGTTCGTAAATTGAAATCGCATTTAGAAGTCGTTCTACTTCGACCCAAACGGCAAACACAATTATATCCTTCTCAGTGTGTTGGGGGAACTCAGCTTAAATTGGCTATGCATATGAATGCCGTTCCTTTACAAGACATATGGACGCATGCATGGCAAATACGTCTCATGAATCATTTACATACAACCAACTGATTGTCAGGATAGTGTATTGTAAACAGAACCGACTCGTAGTTAAAAAGTGTATTGGTTTAATTTTACTTGAAATGAAACTGTAATATTTTAAAGATAGTTGAATTTAAAACGTGAAGGATAATTTTGTGTGATATTACTTATCGGAAATTGGTAACAACAATTGCACACGTTTAACGTATCCAGATATTGCAATAAATATTAAAGGTTTTTTCAAAATAAAATTGATCGATATTAATGAAAACATTATATCAATTTTTTTTATGAATTAAGATTTTCTATTTGAATTTTTCACGATGACAAATCAAGTTTACCAATGTTGATTATAAAGAAATGAAAAAGGCCGTGATATGTAGACGAAAGGAAGCCGCTTGCGGTGGTTTAACCCCTATGAAATGTCGACAATGCATAATTAAATTTACTGTTACAAGCCAAATGCGTGTATGACAATGTAGACGGCGTATTCGGAACAGACTTTAATACAAATATTCCAAGCATACACGGTCCATATGTTCGTTGGAACAAAACCATCGGTCACTGGTGATAGTTTGGATTAATTAGATTTTGAAAAACAATTTTTTTTTGAAAACTAAATATAAACACCACTTCGTTCAAAGAGAAACTGTCGATAGCTAAGCAATAAATAGCAACAACACTGTGTATTTTTCAGTTTTAACGATTATGTTATATTTCTTGAATTTACTATTTGTCTCGTATTTTTTATTAAAGTTTTTGTTCACAGATATCCCCTTACACTAGATTTTTTCTCTCCATTAGTCCCTCCCCCCAGAAAATATATTCTAGAACCTCATATAGTCATGAATGTAGGATTGGAAGGGAGGACCTGAAACGTCAGGTTATATTCGACCGTCCAGTTATAAAATTTTGATTAATGGTTAGAGTTGCATTGCATTACTTTTAATGTTTTTTTTAATTGCATAGACCTTTTTAATCTCAAGGGTAAGAAGAGGGATAGAGTAAGTGGAGTAAAGAAAGGGCCTAGGAAGACATAATCATCCTGAAGTACGATAGATAGGGGAAGCTAATTATTTGTGTGTGTGCCTGTGCGTCCGTGGGTGTGTGCGTATATATATATATATATATATATATATATATATATATATATATATGTGTGTGTGTGTGTTTGTGCGTGCGTGCGTGCGTGTGTGTGTGTGTGTGTGTGTGTGTGTGTGTGTGTGTGTGTGTGTGTGTGTGTGTGTGTGTGTGTGTATGTGTGTGTGTCTGTGGGAAATGCTTCTTCCACCAATTAAATCTAAGATATATGCTGTTAGTTTATAACTAGTAATATCATTGAAAATGAAAAAAATTAATAGATTTAAGACTAAAGGACTATATTTTCTGTAGCAACTGTTTATATTAGGTTTGTGACTCCACCTCGCATAGTTTGCACCCGACAATATTACGGTAGGGTATACCATTTATAGGTCTATTGGGACGTAAAACTGACAGCGGTGTGGGAACAGTTCCTGTTGGCGGTTAAACCTTCTTCAGGTATGCAACTCTACGAACATACGGCATAGTTTTTCTCAATTCCCAATACTAGGGGATCGTCATTACCTGTCATTACTTCCGCCTAGTTACATATATTTTTTAATTATTTTTCTTATAAAGACCTGTAACGGATAGATACTTCCTAATGACTCCAACAGAGAATGGCTCTACTTTAGGTTCGCCTACTAATATTTAAAATCCAATCCTATCCCTCTCTTAAGCGAAAACAATCGCGAGATGATCACCTTAAAAATACTTTTCTCCCCAAAACCTTAAGGATTTATGATAAGGGAATATTATATCATCAAAGGAATATTTAAGAAAATTTCCCCCTTAGTTTAAACGTTATATAGGAATTCTAAAAGTAAAATGACATTATAGAAAACGTCCTACGCTTAAAGATGTGTATATATTATGTTTCCTTATTTTAGATTTTAAAGACCTCGGGATATTTTAGTTACCAAGGATATGAAAATAGTATCCGTTAATCCCGCAAATTAGTAAATCACTTATAATTATAAAATAATAAGATTAATTTGTACAAAATAAATTGTTGAATCTGTTGTCAGCGGTACTGCATTTCTATGAGTATGAAAATATTTGAGTAAATTTCTTTTTTCGTGCAATCAGTAGAGTTCTATATAGAGCGAGACGATACAACCAATGCTTTAATAGTTATAATTATACAACTATTCTTTGACCTTAGCTTGTGAGGTTATGTTAAAACAAACAAAAGACGTACACAAAACTCACAAATTAACCATTTATTAACTCATACGCGTTTCATTAAGTTGAAATTTGTAGTAGCAACACTCACTGATGATAATGTCTTTGTCGTCGAAACGCGTATGAGTCAATAATTTTTGTGAGTTTTGTGTGCGTCTTTTATTTGTTTTAGATATGATTGCTTCATAAAACGTAACAGGTTTCACCAAAGTGATATTATCTCACACTATTGTCAATGCTAATTTTCTGTCTTCCTCTGTAAAATGGGGACTTATTAATTGAGCATTTAACATTCTAAACTCGACTGAATAAATATGACAGTTCGCAGCTACGATGCCGGTGTTGAGCAAATGCTTTTCCAATTTATATTGTCTAAAACCTGACACACGATTGGCATTTCCTTGATTAACGTCGAATTCGTCTCTGCGTTGACGAAATTGTGATTGGAAAACCGTGCTCTGAATGTTTTGTGCATGGATTACGAATCGTCGGTTTAGAGGTTGCTTGCGGTGGGACTCGTGTATGTTCGTCAGGCGAGAACAATTTCGAAGCTGCTTTATTTACTTTAACACACCTCAAAACGCTTCAAACCTTTGCTACTTCTGCTCAGAAATAGTGCTAAATAATATATATATATATATATATATATATATATATATATATATATATATATATATATATATATATATATATATATATAGAGAGAGAGAGAGAGAGAGAGAGAGGGAGAGAGAGAAAGAGTAAAAGAGAGAAATATATATATATATATATGAATATATATAATATAAATTTACTTGGTATATTTGCGAGTCGACATTCGAGAGCTTTTCAATTACAGTGCTGCCATTTTCTCATTTTCGAGCTTCAGTAGAACCTAAAGCTGGGTCTTATAAACCTCGAAAATGAGGACATTGTAATGAATAAGCTCTCTAAAAGTCGACTCACAAATATACCAAGTAAGATTCTTGTTTAACTGTATTAAGATGTAAGTGGTAAGTGAATACAAGAAAACAGTGTTCCTAAGTTAACTTTTTTTTTATATAAATATATATACACTGATACGTATTACATCACGGATGGAAATATATAATGGAGTTAAAGTCCGGAATGCATCTTTTCACTATCCATAAATGCGCAGTTCTGACATTTCGCTAGAACTCGTTATAGAGTTGAAGAGAAAATGAATAGTGCAGTCAGCTCTGCTCATATATATATATATATATATATATATATATATATATATATATAGGAAAGAAGCGGAAAGTGTTGTCTAATTTTGGAAATAAATTGTAGTTGATTTAATAAAGGTGCGTTTATATTTAGGGCTCCATATGAGTTTTATACAGTTTGTTATGTTTGTTACATTGAGTTTATGTTTGTAGTTTTAAGTCTTCACGACTATTATTGGTTTGGGGGATGGAAATTACATCTCTTTTGGAATGTCCGTTTAAGTAATACATGTGAAAATAAACAAAATAGTATAACATTTAACCTTTGTCGAGTATTATAGAATATAATCTTGGCATCAGAGAGGCTATCGGAACAGATTTTACTGTAGATGAGTATTGACCCACTAGTCAAATATCCAGGCGTGAGACTGTCATGGTTGACCGAGTTCCTAAATATACCAAATTACAACGAATCGCAATGTTTTGTTGGCATAACGGAATATGAGTGTATTGTAAAGCTTTTGCTGTATCTACGGTTAGTTTATTCATAACCACAGGCGGTAGCTTTCTGTTTTTTTCTAATCTTTACAACTACGGTCGGTTTGGGTATTTCATTAGTTTTTTGTAATAAATAGGCTGCACTGTATAAATAATTAGCCTTGGTGATATATTAAGAAGGTGGTTGTAGTTATATAACAACTTGCAGCAACTTAGGCGTAATTGTTTATAATTAATAAATAGGCTGTACTGTATAAATAATTAGCCTTGGTGATATATTAAGAAGGTGGTTGTAGTCATACAACAACTTGCAGCAACTTAGGTGTAATTGTTTATAATTAATAAATAGGCTGTACTGTATAAATAATTAGCCTTGGTGATATATTAAGAATGTGGTTGTAGTTATATAACAACTTGCAGCAACTTAGGTGTAATTGTTTATAATTAATAAATAGGCTGTACTGTATAAATACTTAGCCTTGGTGATATTAAGAAGGTGGTTGTAGTCATACAACAACTTGCAGCAACTTAGGTGTAATAATTTATAATTAATAAATAGGCTGTACTGTATAAATACTTAGCCTTGGTGATATTAAGAAGGTGGTTGTACTCATACAACAACTTGCAGCAACTTAGGTGTAATTGTTTATAATTAATAAATAGGCTGTACTGTATAAATACTTAGCCTTGGTGATATTAAGAAGGTGATTGTAGTCATACAACAACTTGCAGCAACTTAGGTGTAATTGTTTATAATTAATAAATAGGCTGTACTGTATAAGTACTTAGCCTTGGTGATATTAAGAAGGTGATTGTAGTCATATAACAACTTGCAGCAACTTAGGTGTAATTGTTTGTAATTAATAAATAGGCTGTACTGTATGAATACTTAGCCTTGGTGATATTAAGAAGGTGGTTGTAGTCATATAACAACTTGCAGCAACTTAGGTGTAATTGTTTATAATTCATAAATAAAACTGCTTAAATCACAACTATTTTAAATTTACGTTCTGATGTCCATATCAATTGCAAAGCAATCATCTTTAGAAGACGTTAATACGAGACTTACCTTATATAGGTTAGTCTTGTAGTAATTTCCTCTAAAGATGATTTCTTTTCAATCTAAATGTATATCAGGGCAAAAATCAAAAGTTTTAGTTGTTTAACAGGTTTTATTTATTTATAATTAGGAGTTTAACTATAACTGTATAAATACTTAGCCTTGGTGATATTAAGAAGGTGGTTGTAGTCATATAACAACTTCCAGCAACTTAGGTGTAATTGTTTATAATTCATAAATAAAACTGCTTAAATCACAACTATTTTAAATTTACGTTCTGATGTCCATATCAATTGCAAAGCAATCATCTTTAGAAGACGTTAATACGAGACTTACCTTATATAGGTTAGTCTTGTAGTAATTTCCTCTAAAGATGATTTCTTTTCAATCTAAATGTATATCAGGGCAAAAATCAAAAGTTTTAGTTGTTTAACAGGTTTTATTTATTTATAATTAGGAGTTTAACTATAACTGTATAAATACTTAGCCTTGGTGATATTAAGAAGGTGGTTGTAGTCATATAACAACTTGCAGCAACTTAGGTGTAATTGTTTATAATTCATAAATAAAACTGCTTAAATCACAACTATTTTAAATTTACGTTCTGATGTCCATATCAATTGCAAAGCAATCATCTTTAGAAGACGTTAATACGAGACTTACCTTATATAGGTTAGTCTTGTAGTAATTTCCTCTAAAGATGATTTCTTTTCAATCTAAATGTATATCAGGGCAAAAATCAAAAGTTTTAGTTGTTTAACAGGTTTTATTTATTTATAATTAGGAGTTTAACTATAACTGTTTAAATACTTAGCCTTGGTGATATTAAGAAGGTGGTTGTAGTCATATAACAACTTCCAGCAACTTAGGTGTAATTGTTTATAATTCATAAATAAAACTGCTTAAATCACAACTATTTTAAATTTACGTTCTGATGTCCATATCAATTGCAAAGCAATCATCTTTAGAAGACGTTAATACGAGACTTACCTTATATAGGTTAGTCTTGTAGTAATTTCCTCTAAAGATGATTTCTTTTCAATCTAAATGTATATCAGGGCAAAAATCAAAAGTTTTAGTTGTTTAACAGGTTTTATTTATTTATAATTAGGAGTTTAACTATAACTGTATAAATACTTAGCCTTGGTGATATTAAGAAGGTGGTTGTAGTCATATAACAACTTGCAGCAACTTAGGTGTAATTGTTTATACTTAATAAATAAAACTTCTTAAATCACAACTTTTTTAAATTTACGTTCTGATGTCCATATCAATTGCAAAGCAATCATCTTTAGAAGACGTTAATACGAGACTTACCTTATATAGGTTAGTCTTGTAGTAATTTCCTCTAAAAATGATTTCTTTTCAATCTAAATGTATATCAGGGCGAAAATAAAAAGTTTTTGTTGTTTATCAGGTTTAATTTATTTGTAATTAGGAGTTTAACTATAACTGTTTAAATACTTAGCCTTGGTGATATTAAGAAGGTGGTTGTAGTCATATAACAACTTGCAGCAACTTAGGTGTAATTGTTTATAATTAATAAATAAAACTTCTTAAATCACTCTTGTGAGAAGTAGGATGATAAAAAATGCATCGTTGAGTAAACGCCGACTCCTACGATCCATACACTGTGCGCACATCCGTTGTCGGATAATTACTTTCAATTATAAGTGTGATTGTACTTTACAGCAACACAGACCAGTAACTGCAGAAAGCTGGAACAGACTCCGTTAATTATTAATAGGCTAATCCAGTCGTATCTATTATTTATGTGTTAATCTCAAGTTGTTTGGGGTTCTTTTTCTTTCTCTTTGCTTTTGTTTAAGCAATGTGAAAAAACCAGCGTGATCAATTAAACCCTCAATCTACAAAAGTAAGGGAATATTAACAAAGTTTTATTGGGTAAAATGTAATATGTAAATTATAACATAGAAGTGTTGCCATACGAGGGTGTATAAACAAAACATTATTTTTCGTCTATCTTATGAAGTAAAAAAATAATCATCTCAAATATTATACCCTCTTGCGTTTGATATATTTCACAAAATATTAATTGGTATAACTGCAAAAACGTTAACAATTATTTAACACAAACATATCACCTGCAAAAACTCTTCATTTCAATGTTCGACGCTTTTTGCCAAGTAATGATACTGGTGTTCTCAAGAACTTAGGCAAATTCTAAACACTAAAACAAGATTGTCTCGACGCGTTTTGCCAAGTAGTGATACTGGTGTTCTCAAGAACTTAGGCAAATTCTAAACACTAAAACAAGATTGTCTCGACGCGTTTTGCCAAGTAATGATACTGGTGTTCTCAAGAACTTAGGCAAATTCTAAACACTAAAACAAGATTGTCTCGACGCGTTTTGCCAAGTAGTGATACTGGTGTTCTCAAGAACTTAGGCAAATTCTAAACACTAAAACAAGATTGTCTCGACGCGTTTTGCCAAGTAATGATACTGGTGTTCACAAGAACTTAGGCAAATTCTATACACTAAAACAAGATTATCTCGACGCGTTTTGCCAAGTAATGATACTGGTGTTCTCAAGAACTTAGGTAAATTCTAAACACTAAAACAAGATTGTCTCGACGCGTTTTGCCAAGTAATGATACTGGTGTTCTCAAGAACTTAGGCAAATTCTAAACACTAAAACAAGATTGTCTCGACGCGTTTTGCCAAGTAATGATACTGGTGTTCTCAAGAACTTAGGTAAATTCTAAACACTAATACAAGATTGTCTCGACGCGTTTTGCCATGTAATGATACTGGTGTTCTCAAAAACTAAGGCAAATTCTAAACACTAAAACAAGATTTTCTCGACGCGTTTTGCCAAGTAATGATACTGGTGTTCTCAAGAACTTAGGCAAATTCTAAACACTAAAACAAGATTGTCTCGACGCGTTTTGCCAAGTAATGATACTGGTGTTCTCAAGAACTTAGGCAAATTCTAAACACTAAAACAAGATTGTCTCGACGCGTTTTGCCAAGTAATGATACTGGTGTTCTCAAGAACTTAGGCAAATTCTAAACACTAAAACAAGATTGTCTCGACGCTTTTTGCCAAGTAATGATACTGGTGTTCTCAAGAACTTAGGCAAATTCTAAACACTAAAACAAGATTGTCTCGACGCTTTTTGCCAAGTAATGATACTGGTGTTCTCAAGAACTTAGGCAAATTCTAAACACTAAAACAAGATTGTCTCGACGCGTTTTGCCAAGTAATGATACTGGTGTTCTCAAGAACTTAGGCAAATTCTAAACGCTAAAACAAGATTGTCTCGACGCGTTTTGCCAAGTAGTGATACTGGTGTTCTCAAGAACTTAGGCAAATTCTAAACACTAAAACAAGATTGTCTCGACGCTTTTTGCCAAGTAATGATACTGGTGTTCTCAAGAACTTAGGCAAATTCTAAACACTAAAACAAGATTGTCTCGAGGCGTTTTGCCAAGTAATGATACTGGTGTTCTCAAGAACTTAGGCAAATTCTAAACACTAAAACAAGATTGTCTCGACGCGTTTTGCCAAGTAATGATACTGGTGTTCTCAAGAACTTAGGCAAATTCTAAACACTAAAACAAGATTGTCTCGTCGCGTTTTGCCAAGTAATGATACTGGTGTTCTCAAGAACTTAGGCAAATTCTAAACACTAAAACAAGATTGTCTCGACGCGTTTTGCCAAGTAATGATACTGGTGTTCTCAAGAACTTAGGCAAATTCTAAACACTAAAACAAGATTGTCTCGACGCTTTTTGCCAAGTAATGATACTGGTGTTCTCAAGAACTTAGGCAAATTCTAAACACTAAAACAAGATTGTCTCGACGCTTTTTGCCAAGTAATGATACTGGTGTTCTCAAGAACTTAGGCAAATTCTAAACACTAAAACAAGATTGTCTCGACGCGTTTTGCCAAGTAATGATACTGGTGTTCTCAAGAACTTAGGCAAATTCTAAACGCTAAAACAAGATTGTCTCGACGCGTTTTGCCAAGTAGTGATACTGGTGTTCTCAAGAACTTAGGCAAATTCTAAACACTAAAACAAGATTGTCTCGACGCTTTTTGCCAAGTAATGATACTGGTGTTCTCAAGAACTTAGGCAAATTCTAAACACTAAAACAAGATTGTCTCGAGGCGTTTTGCCAAGTAATGATACTGGTGTTCTCAAGAACTTAGGCAAATTCTAAACACTGAAACAAGATTGTCTCGATGTTCGACCGCACCCAGTGAGTATTGTGGTCAAGTGTATTGAGCCATAACATGGGAAGATTTTGACAAGTAAGTATAAGTTGATGAAAATCTTCATATAAAGTGAAATATTTTTGCGTTATGAGAATTCGATAGATAAATGATAAATTATAGTTATATTGCTTAATATTTTCATAAGAGTATAAACAGATCATACCTACACGGACGTCAACTATAACCTAGAAAACCATCACGTCGATATCTCTACAAATATGAAATCTTCAAGATTACCAAAAAACTGACAAAAACATATTAAATAAAGAAATTTAATATAGATCAAATAAAAGTTTTGACTAAGAAAACCCGCCTAGCCACCAACCTAGACTCTGGAAACCACCTTGTGCGATCGAAAACTTGTTTTACTTAGTAAATTTTTCAAACATTCTCGTAAGCTATAGATTTCATTAGTCGTATTCAATATTATTTAAACATTAACTATTCATTAAAAGAAATTACTTAAATATTGCAAAGACTAAAATGGGTACGGGTAGTTGATATAGTGTTACCTTATTATTTATCTTTAAACTCTCATTTTTTTTTATCTAGGCGATAATAACCTTCCTAGCTTTTCGCAAGAAATTTAATATTATATGTGATTACATTCAACAGCTGGTTTTTTGTTATAGGTTATATTGAACAAAAGCTGTTTTATACATAGGTTATGTTACATTATTTCTAGAACATTGTTAAGGGGAAATGCTATTAATATATAGTTTTGATCAGTTCATAAATATATTGATTTATTTACATTTTGATAAATCCTAACACAAATAATTAAATATAAGGATAGTAATAAGTTATGTTTTTTTAATCCAATTTTTGTAATGAAAATATTCTTAGACGCGTCTGATAGTTTTTTTAAACCTACATTATTTTAATATTACCTACAATAAATATTAGTCTTTATTAAATATATTCCGCAAATAAAGATGTAAAAATTGAATGAAAAAATGTATAGCTTCATATTTTCAGCGATTTACGTTGAAAACTTTGCAAAATTATTAACTCTAGTTTGTTATTCATAGTTCAAATATTGGTGGTAAATGTAAAATATCTGTATCATTGTTTCTCATACTATAAGAAATGCTTAGGTGATTTATCATTACGGACAATTAAATGTTTTTCTTAATTCAAAATATCTGTAGACGTGGCCATTAAGGTTTTCACTTCTGCTGGCATCTCGAGTGCCACAACCAAACGTTTTTATGAACGAAGTAATCTACCTTTTGGAGGAAATGTCGTGGTATTTGGCAGATATTTACCAGTTCAACCAAATAGACGCAAATTAGTAGAGTTATCATACAAACTCAATCTTTTGGCACCTTTTGATTAACAATCAGAAAATGTACTTGTAAATTCAGAATAAAGACATTTCGGAGAATAGCTTATTTGTTAAACATCTGAAGCGGAGAATCACTGGTATATTCGATGGGTAGAAATAAACAACCAGGTACTAATTGTTAATTCTCGTTGTACTAAAGTTCAAAAAGAAAATCTACAAGGATGTTTTAATTTTACGTTACCTGTAACAAAATTCATTGGAGAAATCAAAGTTATAGACAACGCTTCAAATGAAACACAACTCTGTGTTTTGCTGTTATAGATTAATAATAAGAGTTTTTCCTTAATTGTTTATTTATTCAACATGTACTCTGATAAATGTTGGACATAAATTTAAAATAACTGCTTTAAGGTAAATATGTAGTAAATAAGAAAACCTAATTCTACTTATACAAAGAAATTATTAATTTCTAGATTAAAATGTTTTGGAACAATAGGTTCTTCTATTTAAAACTTTATAGAAACATGACAAAATTAGACAGCTACAATATTAAGAATAAAATTTAATCTTTTTAACTGTAAATTCCATTGGCGCTGTACTTTAAGAGAGACGAATTATATATAAGAGATAAGTTTTTACTCTTTGATCTGGATATAAATTGATTACAGTGAATTGTCCACTTGGTTGAACTGTCTTTAATCAAAAATACTGAGAAGAACCCCAACCCTTTGCCCTTACTTTATCTTCACTCGAGAATTTAATTCCCTCTAAAACTTAAAGGAGTTAAATTGTTGCTAAGTGTTCTAGTCTGGGAAGAAATAAAAGGATTTGAATTTTATAGTTTTCCTATGAGCTACATAACTCTGTAATTAATTAGTGCGATCTGGAGCTCTCGTACTAGAGAGGTGGAGCAATCCAATTAAAGTGCTTCGCGCCAAACCAGTTAATTCACATAAAATGCCATTGTAATGATATCATAAATTACCCACAAGTATTACACAATTAACTTAGAAATGTGAAATTAACATTACTTTCTTCCATCACCTATCTCTAGTTATTCAAAGTTGCTTATAACTGCACAATTTAAGAAAAACAGTTTAAAGGGCGAGTTTTAAAAAACATTCTAGTTAAAAGTAACTATTATTCTATGTAATAAACAAAAGTATTAAAGTCTCAGAAACTAATTCTTCAAGATTCGTATCCACTGTAATACTAGATGATTTCAGTGCTAGAATTCAAATTGGTTTACCTAAAACGCTTTAAATAATCCCATTTGCCCATATTAAAATCTCTCCATTGTTAAAACTGAACATATTTAGGGCGCAAGATTCCTCAATATCT
This sequence comes from Prosapia bicincta, assembly GCA_036971475.1. Lineage (NCBI taxonomy): Eukaryota > Metazoa > Arthropoda > Insecta > Hemiptera > Cercopidae > Prosapia > Prosapia bicincta. The sequence continues at coordinate 63,257,066 of JBAIZL010000002.1, forward strand.
TTCCACTGTTTCCACTTACATTTCATTACTATTATACACTCATACTGAGTGATATATTAAAAAAAGTAAAACCTTATTGTAGTGATACCATATGGCTATTAGATTGTAGCTTATAATCACATTAATTTTTGAGTTAATGAGATCGGCAGTTTCGTGACTCATGGTTTTGTGGGTGGGATTGATATAGATGATATTATATTTGGCGGTTGTGTGAAGCTTTTGAGGCAAATACTCGTATGCCAAATAGCTTGTGCGAATTGCAGTGTAATTGGTAGGTTGATTGTGTGTTTAAATTTAATGGAAATTGACTTATCATTTAATTTCCTTCGGTTAGACTGGAGATTGTTTTTCCTTATTGGTTTCGTGTGAAATAGACAAGGTGTTTGAAATAGCATAATTATAGTTCGTGCGGATGAAGTGTTGAACCAACTTTTATTGAGCTTTATGGTTTGAGAGTGCTTTTACGAGTGTACTGTAAAACGCGCTCATTTAAATTCGGTCCTAGTAGATCATAAACTGCTGATCATACACACACACACACACACACACACACACACACACACACACACACACACATACACACACACACACACACACACACACACACACACACACACACACACACACCTACACACACACACACGCACTCACACACACACACACACACACCTACACACACACACACACACACACACACACACCTACACACACACACACACACACACACCTACACACACACACACACACACACACACACACACACACACACACACACACACACACACACACACACACACACACACACACACACACACACACACACACACACACACACACACACACACACACACACACACACACACACACACACACACACCTACACACACACACACACACACACACACACACGCACTCACACACACACACACACACACACACACACACACACACACACACACACACACACACACACACACACACACACACACACACACACACACACACACACACACACACACACACACACACACACACACACACACACACACACACACACACACACACACACACACACACACACACACACACACACACACACACACACACACACACACACACACACACACACACACACACACACACACACACACACACACACACACACACACACACACACACACCTACACACACACACACACACACACACACACACGCACTCACACACACACACACACACACACCTACACACACACACACACACACACACACACACACACACACACCTACACACACACACACACACACACACACACACACACACACACACACACACACACACTCACACACACACAAAACAAACTAACTTCCATTTACAAAAGTTAAGGCTTTGGATTTATTAAAGTAAACTTTTATCATTTAGGGGAGCCTAAAATCAGCTTATAAGTATTTTTAATATTTTTCCTTCTGGCTTTTCAAGCTACTTTTTTAGAATTTCAATAATTATGAATTAAGTATTGGATGTAACTCCAAGTTTTAGTCACTTGATTATGCTTTTGGAGTTACGATATTGCTTCAATCGTGTGCCATTGGACAAACCACAACTGGATGTTTAAACTGTATGCGCCTTGCACAGATTTTTGTTTGGGCGCTATTTTCATATATTCCTTTTTATGTGTTCTTGGTGCCATGGGTAAGTACCATTCCTTTTTGGCTTTCACAGAAGCTATAGTATGCAGTACAAGTTATTTTATGTAAGCACAGGGAGTTGTATATATCCTTGTTTGTAACAATGGGTTAAACCGGTTTTTGAAGTTGGTCCTTGTGAGAAGTTGGTTGCTTTTTAGTTGATGTAATTTTATAAAAAAACTAGAGATTTTTTTACGATTTGTATTAGGTCTAAGGAGTAGGTTTTTTATGTTCAGGATTTTCGAGTTCTTTTTAAATAATATTAAGATATTATATTAAATACTGACGTTTACTATCCATAACTTCCTCGTTTTGTACTTTTGTTTCTAAGGCTACTTTTATAGTAAAGTGAGCGGTATTTTCCTGCTGCTAAGGACGATTGTAAGAATTAATTAAGGGATGCATGCAACATGAATGTTGCTTGGTTTGGAGTATATGTTGCGTTTGTTTGCTCCACATGTGGCCGTTCGGACAAGCATATTGGTCGGGTTTAATAAACTGGTTTGATTGGTATGGGTTAGGTTAAGTTGTAAAGAATCGATGTTTTTTACAGTGTGTCTTCTACTTATCAGTAGAAAAGTATTATGTATTTACTGTTTTGTAAAATGTGATTTGTTTGATGTTATAGATGAATATTTCTTCTAAGGTGCTCTAGCACTGGGGTTGTATTGCTTTTCAAAAGTACTTTTAATATCTTGAAATCTTTCTGTTAAAGAATAAACATCACGTTGCATTGTGTCTTTGTATTCAAGGCACCTACCTCCGACCTGCACATATTCTTTATTATATGATATTTTCCTGTGTACACTGTGATTCACATTCTGTATTGGCATCTATATTTTTATAAGTATTATTACAAGTAAGTTTAATATCATTTTAAACCTATAAATCAGAAACAAATTCACGTAGTTTAACAATAAAACGTTTACACTAGTTAAACTATTTTCACAACAATAGTGGCTACAACCGATACACTATGATTCACGATCTAACAGACCCACTATCTCTAACAAGGCAAGATCATATAAACGTATTCCAAACTAACTGAACGTTCGAAACATAACACTGTAAAAAATAAAAAAAGACATTCAAATAATTTTGTTTCCAAACCATAGCATACTTTGTTTAATTGTTTATCTATTTTGCAGTTTTATTTGTATCAATTAAAGGGGGTTTTACTATGTTTATAATGTTTTTTTTTTATTCTATATTAATTCAAATGTGCAATGAGAAAATTGTCTCGCCGTTGAATTTCATCTAGTCTAGATAAAGCTCAAGAAAAATACATTCGTATTTTCTTACAAGAGATATGCACTCTTACTTATGAAAACTCTAAGTCAGTGCACCCACGTCGCAGTAAAATAATTTACTAAATAGTAAATTTGAATTACTAAGTTTAGTTTTTACGTAGCTTATTTATTGTCATAACTTATTCAAGCCAATATAATAGATGCAAGAATTATTAGAGTAATACTAAACTTTTTTTTAATAGTCAAATGATATTATTCACTATTTTATTCCGTTAAACTATATATTTTTTAAAAAATTTAAAAATTAAAACTTTTTTCCTTTACCCTATTTTAGTTTAATCATTGCTTTTAAATTAATATGATTTAGTTTTTAAATGAGCTATCGTATATTAAAAACAGTTATTTTTACTATAAAAAATTTTGTAATAATTTTCACAAAAAATATTTAGTAAACACAACTTTTAGAACATTAATTACATGTAGTTTTAAATCATTACTTTCAATTGTAACAACTTAATATCGATAAACTTACAGGAAGTGCTATCGCTAGAACCACCGGTCGTAAAGTTACAGCTGTTCCCATATCGCCTATAGAAACCTGGATCATTCGTGTTCTTTATAGATTTTGTTTGTGTTTATGTTGATGATAAAACTTGGCAGCGCAGTTGAGAGCCACTCGTACAAGTGTTTTATAGAGATTTAAACAAGAGAAGTGAATCGGTCTTATTTTACAGATGTTTATGCTTGCAAATAAAATTTATGGGGTAGAACCCATGAAGAAGAGTTTTAAAGATTTTAACGTTCAGCATAAGTGACGTCAACCAGGTTTAAATTTACCCTGCGCATTAGGAAAGAATAAGAACTTTACATTAAACAAAAGGAATTTTTGTATTGCAAGATTGGTAAAGCTGGTTGTCATTATTTATATGATTTTCAGTCATTATCCATAATTAATTCGTTATGTTTCATAAAAGTAGTTTTAGTAAAGAAACTTTAGTAACTCTTGGTTAAATAATGTTCTATTAGGTTCTCTCATAAGAAATGGATGACCATTATTCAGCAGCAATATTTTCTAATAATTTTAACGTTTTTCAACTATTTGCATTTATTATAAGATATCGAATAATTTATTTTATGGTAGTATCTAGATCTGTCTTTATTACAATAAGAAACGTATTGTACTTTCATTTTAATTATTTCGAACTCCTGACATGTATTAAAATAAATAGGAGTAATAAACTATTTTATTACATTTTACCATTGATTTAGCGTTACATACTTTTAATAATACGTAACTCTATGCTTATAATTAAAAAAAAAACAATATACTATTACTTCAGTTAATATATTTTTATGGATAATAAAGTTATATCGTGTAATATATATATATATATATATATATATATATATATATATATATATATATATATATATATATATATATATATACAGTGTGAATCTAATACTCGGATTAATCAAATTTAGTACAATCTTGAAGTGTATAAAATTGCACATTTAGGTATCTATTACTTATTTTTCCGTGTTCAAAAAGACACTGAACACTAGAGCTCCATCATAGTTCAGTAAAAAATTATGGCAGATACAAAATAAGAGTATCTGTTACAATTTTTTTTTTTTTAGTGAAATAAAACTATTTTTCCTTTGTTTAAAAAAAAACTGTAACAGGACTAATTGATTTACTACTAAAATAAATATTGGTTGGAGTTACTAACCTCAGCATGGTCTGGCAATGAGTTTATTATAAACGTCTTTTTCAAACACCAGACGTACATTTCGACTTGAGTTTACATTTAAATTTTGGCCCACAAAATAAGTGGTAGCAAAATTGTGTTAGTGATCAAAATGCGGTTTTATACGCTTTCTCTCTCTCTCTTTCCCTCCCCTTCTCCTTCTCTCCCTCCCTCTCCTTCTCCTTCTCTCCCTCCCTCCCTTCCTCCTTCTCTCACTCTTTCACTCTCTCCTCTCTCTCTCTCCCCCTCTCTCCCTCTCTCTCTCTCTCTCTCTAAATATATATATATATATATAATTATGATAAATAAATAACATCAACCCTTGCTACAAATATTTAAACACCCTTGATGTACATTTCGCCAACAAAGTTAGCATCATCAGAAGATTACAAACATACTAAGACTAAAAAGAAACAGTACACCTAAAATCGCGATGGGCTACTCCCACTCCTACGCCTAGCAACCAGTTTGTATATATATATGATGATGATCATCATCATGATGCCGAATCTAACGCATTTAGATAAATTCTTAAGGAGTTTAGGTGTTATTTTGTAATTAAATAGAACAAAACAGTAGAATTTTTTATATTAAAATTTGATTTATTTTATTTTGAAATAATTTTTAAATTTATTGAACGCACTATTCTCAAGTTCAATTTAGCTGTTGACTTTGCAGGTTACTTTATTAATTATGTAACAAATATCTGCAATATTCATCACCTAATTTTAATATACATAATTTACACAAAAGATAAAAAAGAAAAAGAAAATACATTTGAAATTAATTTATCTAACAGTTGAAATTTTGTTATTGCATCCCACGGATTAATCATAACTTCCTGCATTAATAAAATATGAAAACTTGTACTATTTTACCGTCCCGAATTAAATTTTTGAAAGTTAAATTTTGATTTCACATCACTTTACATAAAATTATTAACTTATCTGGAACTGAAATTTATGTTGTACAGCGTGGTTCCTTGATCAGACCTTGCTATTATTCATTTTGATTACGTGTTGGCTAGGGTGCTCGCCAGATGTTGAATAATCAGTGATGAAACATTTCTTTAAAAAATAATAAAGGAAACTTTTAGACACTTCTTTACAAATTTCATTTAAATAAAATTAGAACTGTTAAAAACAAAAACTATTCTTGCTACGTGCTATCTTGTGGCGTGCTTTCGGTTCGAAGACCAAAAAGAGAAGAAGAAATGTTTAAAGCATACGTAGCGAGTTCTGACCTTCTGCGCAACTTCCCGGCGCATTTTTAAATGTTAGCTGCTTTGATAAAAAAAAGGCTTGTGGAAATCATATCTCAACCAGTATTTAGGTACATAGAATTATAACTTACAATTTTAAAATTTTTTTATTCTTAAACTAATATCTAGGTTTGTTTTTTGATGCTGCTGTACCTAAAACAATAGGTACAATTGTTTAGGCAATGATATGTAACATTTTTACCTAAAATAATGTTACACGATGACGATGATGAATAGTCAGTATCTAGAGTACATGATTTGATTTTGAGGCGCATAAAATCGCAGTTCGCACATTAACGTTTCACTAGATGAGATTCTAGGGAAACGTCGGATCTGTGATTTTATGCACTACAAAATAATATATGTATACAACGTTACTTAAGATTTATAAGGTAAAACCATTACCTTCTTATTAAAATCTGTAGGTTTCAATTCCCTGTATTGAGACTTAAATTAAAATAACTAATTTTTTCCGAAAAAAGTAGACTACATTTTTCATGGTTTATTATTACTTGATTTCCCTTCATATTTTCATATTATTATTCCAAATAAGTGATTTACTGCTAAAAATATTGAATAACCAGGACTATGGTGAACAGCAAAAGATAACATGCAGCCAAGTATTTAAATTAAATATTTCCGTCAACGTTTCAGCCATTTATATTGTAGTAACGTTCATAGCAATACTGAAACCTAGATCGATAAAAACATATTTACTTAGTTTTTTATTTGTTATATGTATGTTCGAGTCTTGGGAATAGCCATATGGCTAGCAGTAAATTTAATATGAGCTTATTTATACTAAATCCAATAGCTATCACTCTGGCGTTATATTGCGGGCTTAACATCATTCTAAGTAGCGCACACCTGCTGCTAATATACTGCTTTGTGCCCTCTCTCTTTGTTGCCTTGAGTCCTATTCATCTGCCGACTATGTCTTTGAAGGCTATTAATTATTCAAAGCAATACCTGATAAATATTTCAGCCGAAATCCATATGTAATTATATGTCTGAAATCTAAAATATGAAGTTGTAAACAGTAAGACACTATATTCAATAAAATGTTCAATTAATCACCTTGAAGAATATTTTGTTTTGAATTTTCTTGGTGCTTTATCTGTTTTTTCTAGTTTCACTCTATAATCACTCTAGTTTGTAACTTCTTGTTTGCTAGATTGTAATTTTGTTATAAGACGCTCTGATGATGATGTCATGGTCATCGAAATGTACATTAGGGTTTAATCTTAAGTAATTGGTTTTATTTCTTGAATTTTGTAGTACATTACGTTCGGTTAATCTTATTAATCATTTAAACAATAGTTTATGACTATCAGAACTTTAAATTTAGTAAATTTGTTAAAAACGTACTGAGACAGAACGTTTTCGATCAATATGTGCCGATCTTCATCAGTGTCTCCTGCTTGGAAATGTTTGGTCAAGCGGTGACGGTTTTAAAGGTAGGTTTTCGATAGTATCAGAGAGTACAAATCACACATACTCTTTGATACTATCGAAAACCTACCTTTAAAACCGTCACCGCTTAACCCAACATTTCCAAGCAGAAGGCACTGATGAAGATCGGCACATAGCGATCGAAAACGTTCTGTCTCAGTAAGTTTAAACAAATTTACTAAGTTTATTGTTTTATTTGTTATTTTTTTTATTTTTGTGGTATTTTTTTTAATATTTAGAATAAAAATTAGAATGTCTTTAATGTTTAAAAATTAATATTTAAATAAATAGGTTAATGATTTTAAAATACACGTTTTGAAAAAGTACTAATAAATATAACATAGCATTTTTCCCTGAATAGTTAAAGTGATATAGATAAATACATCTTCGTGAAGGACAGATTTTCCTTACATTTTAATATATTTTTATATTGAATTTTATTAATACGTGTAAAGTTCAAAACGTAAGGTAGGGAGAATGAATAGATATTTAACGCATGAATAATGCCAACAGTTGTTACAATCAGTTCAGTTGTATTCATTGAACTGCAAACACAATGAACTGTTAGATGAGTTTCCTCTACGATATAATTAAATATAATTCTTAGAATTATCTACACATGCATCTCATTTTTTTGTTTGGGATGTTATAAGTGTTTTCATATTTATTAAAATTAATTTAAAATCAATGGAAATCACTTAATATTAAAACAATAGGACAGTTTATATATGGATGCGTATCTGCAAATGCTTCAGTACGTGATTTGATCAAGTGAAATTATATAATAATTATATATTTATAATAATATAAATATGTATATACATGTGACAGAATCACAATATTATGTGGTAAAAGCTCTTGTCCAAATGATGAATCATTATTACAATCAAATTCCCACCACTTGCAATCCCCAAAATGTTTTGCTTAAAATAGTCCTCTCACTTGCTTCTCTAAGGAAAGTTTTCCAATCATCGGCAAGTTGACTCAGTGCCAAGAGCGAGAATTTCAAACCTGTAGTTACACATCTCGAATCCAAACTAAAGAGATTATTTTTTTAAATTGAAAATAATGATTTAATATTTGAAAAAACTATATTAATTACATTTATACTACTACAAGTTTAAAGATGTATTTGAAATTAAATGGGTAAAAAAAGTATTTTATTAACGACTGAACATTTGAATAAGATGTATAGAAGGAGAGTGTGAACTAATAGTAGGAATTAAAAAATTTCAACCTGCGCTTCTGCTGTTTGACCACATCACTGACCCGTCACGCACTGTGTGACGTATAAATTACTCGGGCCTACGTACTTCTTGTCTGCGTAAATCAATTGCTTCTATTGTCTATGGCAAAATTCGTGTTTTCCGACCGACTTGCAAGTGTCGTACCCCCGAGCAGGGAATACACAGCCCAGTAAATTGGACAAGGAGTTTCCATTCCAGTTGCTGGCATACGCTTAAGAAACCTCTTTTGTGTCGCTCACTCTTTTAAAAACACTTGAACTAACTATGATTGAGAAACAAACTCTTCCTTCGTTTTTGGCGTATTTTGACTGAGCATATTTGTACTTTTACAACTCTGATCCCCCTGACGAACGCTTTTGCGGTAATCATCCTGAAATATTAATAGGGCACGTTCTGAAAGCATTAAATAATGTAGGCTCTTATTTCGTGGGCTTCGCCCTAGCTTTACATTCATTTTGGATCCATTCGACCACGTCCGGCTTAGTACCTCTCCTCGCCTTACTTTATAATACTAACCACAAATTAGGAGATTATTTAAAGGGGAAATAATTACCCTTCTATCACCTACTGCTGCCACAACTTCTAACTGTGATCATGCACTTTTTCTAGTAATTGTAGCAGATTAAAACCAGATCTATTTCCCGCCGTAGAACAGGTTGCTTGCGACAAGTACAGTACTCGCGTGTTAGGTAACTGTACTTCGACTTTTTGCAAGAATTCTTAATTGTTTTCTTTTTATATAAATCCTTTAACGGCGAGACATTTAACCGCATCTTCATATCAATGCTTGGTTAGCTGGAGGAATTTACTTATTCCGTTATATAGGTTTTTATATTGCACTTTTCCATGTGTGTAATACCACACAGTGTTGCCAGTTGTCTTTTTTAATTAGTTTTTCATTTATTATTTTCAGGAATTATTATTATTTATTTTCATTTGTCTATTGTTTGTTAGTTTAAAATATGTAAGTATTTACATTTATCAGTACGTTCAAAGAAAGGTAGTTATGTGCTTCTTTTATTAGGCTAATGTTATTTAATTATGTGTGAAAAATGCGTTGTTAAATTTTATTGCTTTTAAATTTAGTGATGATATGATGTGTTTTAAATCGAAAAATATTTCAATCCATACATTTGATTTTATAAATACCTTTTGAGATTTTACAAACTATTATAGCTTTTTCGTATTTGGTTATAATATTTGCCTAGTGTGTATGTAGAAAATATCCATTGAAATTATTGGTTCAGTGAATGTTTTGAATTTTATAGGTTTTTCGAGTTTTTTAATTCCTCTTTGATTAGAGTAACTCCTCTTGAGTAGATTGTCTTTTTAATGTTAGATTATTTGGTTTTCGTTCTTTATAGTGTATTTTTTGTACTCTATTAAAATAATTTTTTATTTAGATTTTATTCCTTTCACTTTACATTAACTGAGGTATTACTACACAAAACGACGCAGCGTTTAAAACATCAAATGTCACACGCTAATATTATTGCGTCGGGCAAAGATAAAAGAGGCTGGAGAAAGATATAAAAAAAAGTTTACTAAATTTAGTTTCAGACACCAAAATAATCCAATATTATTCGTGAGTGGCTGACCACAATCTGCAAACGGAAGTTTTTTGCCCAGTTAGAAACGCTAACGTGAATAAATCAGATCAGATAGTTCATGTAGCTAGCTGATAAAGTCTTTCCATAGGAAATCAGGAAATGTTGGAATGAAACAGTGTGGTTTAAGAGTCGCGATAGAAGGGAATGAAAAAACCTAGAAAGAAACCCTGCCAAAAAAACCCAAGATAAATGGAGATCATGCAGTAACTCTGGGGGCTTAAGATATCCTTATGTTTAGGGATAAAGAGGTGTATTACCGTACAAATACCTTGTTGATGAGGCTGTGGTGAGAGTAACATGATCTGCTTCTTCTGCAGCTAACACGAAACTGAAGTGGATATTGAAGACAAAATTAATAACTCTCTTGTGGCCAACTAGGTCCCTCGGGATGTGCCCCTGCTTGACCTGAAACAGAGCTGCAAAGCAGGATTACCACTAGTGAGTGATTAGGTAGATTAGTTCATGAGTGAGCTGATCTATAGAAAGGACAGTTTATGAGTGAGCTGATCTATAGAAAGGACAGTTTATGAGTGAGCTGATCTATAGAAAGGACAGCTTATGAGTGAGCTGATCTGTAGAAAGGACATCGACCGCCCGTATGTTCTTATCATATGTTGTATCGTATCTACCCAGTGATGATATAAGTGCTGATATAGGCCTCTCTGTAAAACCTTAGAGGTGTTTGTTGAAAAGCAATTTCAAATTTGTTTAAAGAAGACAAACGAAAAGTAAAAACTGACGCTCATATATTATGACGCCCATGTAGATGAATTATAACAAATTTCAAAGATTAAAAAGTGACTAGTTTTTGAAGGTGACAGTCCGAGGTATTGGAGCTTATTAATGGCAGGTACTAACACACATCTTTTTCTACTGTAACACTACTTTTCTCTCAAACCGTTACTTTATAATGGTTTAAAAACTCGTTTCCATTAAATTATATTTTTTCCTTTTAGATGTAGAACAAAGGGTATCCTTTTTTTGAACTACACTATTTTAATATTCATAATAAAGGCATTAAAACAAAATGTTTCTGTGATGAAGTTTTACATTATTCCCCTCACCAAGCAATACTAAGAGAAATCTTTTATTTAAATATGACTAAAATTATGTCGCTCTCGTTAGCTAGTTTGTATAAATCATTGTATAAATAGGTAGCTTTTTTCTAACTTTTGAAGTAACACACACGTTTGACTCTAATGAATTTGGTTCATAGTGCAATGTTGGGCCTGTATAATTAAAATCACACGCATGTCTGTCCGTCTGTCCACAACGAGTCAACGGGCTTAAAATTATTTTGTAGAGTTTAAACTTAGCAGCTATGATCTAGGCTCTAGAATAACAGAATCATTGAAAGAACAATTTGTTCCTACTAAGACTTTCAAATAGATTTAAATAAATGAAAAAGAAATCTTAAATGCCTTGATTTTTGAGTAGACGTGAGCTTAACTATTTTAAATTGTAAATATTAGTTTCACAATAAAAGTCTCATGATTTTAAAACTGCATAATCACAAACTATAAAATAATTGTTGAAATGGTGGTAATATTTACCTTACGCAATAATCTCTACCCTTATTATGTGAGCAGACTCTTATATTAAGTAATGTTTGAGTTATTACCCTCACAGTGATCGACATTTACATAGAGTAACAACTTGAAGCCATCGTGATGTAACGTTTTATTTCAAATAAATAAAACCTCCTAACCACAAAAAAAATGTTTTATCTAAATACTTTGTAGATTTCGATTGCAAAGCGAACTTCTTCAGAGGGTGTTATTACAGAAATAACTCAATATTAAAAACTTCGTTATTATAATAAGTAAACAGGTAAAATATACTATATTACAAACATTTAAAAAAATCATTACAAACAACTATTTACTCTAAGATAATTATTTTGCAATCGAAATGTCCAAAGTGTTTAAATAAAAAGTTTTATATGAGTTGATAGTTTTTTTTTGTAAAAATATGTTATAAAGTTATAAACAACTCTCAACTAATCCAGTTGGAATACATTTGGCTACACATATAGGTAACGTTATGTTTTCTAATGTACAGGTAGTGGAATATTAGCATCACTAGAGGCCTTACTAGAAGTCCATCACAATATGTATTAGTCCTTCATTACACGCCTTAAGTGACATCGCGTATTGATAGTAGGTAAAGAAGCCTATGTAGCAGTTTGCTGCATTCGTTGTTTTTATAAAGAAACACAACCTAACTAAACACTTTATTTCTAGAAACTTAAATATGTGATAATAAATAATTAGTGTATTTTACAATAATGTTTTGTTTTATAAACTCAGTTTGTACGGCTTGGTATTGGTATATGCTCGTGCGCTCACAATATTTTCATAGTTTGTTACAAAATATAAATAATTTATCGATTGCCAAATATTTTTGTTTATAATTTAATTTTAGTAAAATATTTAAAGAGGAAAAATTCAAAAGTAGTGGAGTAATGTGTAGTGAAATTCAATTGGCAGTGTAACGCTGCTAATGTGAACAAATAAACCGTCAAAATGTGATGAGTACCGTAAAACCACCAACAAAGACGAGATAAGAGCCTATAAATTAGGTTACATTGTTAGAGGCTCGATGGTAATTAGAGAAGATGAACTTGGAGCAGAAGAAATTTAAATACCAATTGGAATCACGTGCTATGGGTATTGCGTATACATTAAAACGATTAGAATTTTAATGCCTTAACAAATAAAATGTCAGAATGGTCTTTGAGGAGGATGAGAAGGCAAAGAAGACCAGGTTCAGGAGAGGGAGGGAGATTGGAATCACCGTATAATATAGAATAAAAAGAAAACTACTAAAGAAAAAAGGTCCTAAGTATAAAGACATGAGTTTTATTTGAATAAGATTATTTCAGGAGTACAATTTGACGAAGTGAGCCGTTAAGTCTCTCTTTATCTTTGTTGAGATCAGGTCCACTTTAGAGAAACGAACCTGCCCACGCGCTATTATAAACGTCCTCTATTACTGAATATAAGGGGATCAGTATGTATTCCCTCGATTGCGTCTCAAAATATCCGAGTCTTAGAAAATCCGAATTCCGGGGAACCCCAACTATCCCCGCCTACTACCTGGTCGATGAGTCTCAGAATATCCGCGACGTACTCTGCCCATAGACTATATTGGAGAAGTTAAAAAATGCGAAAAGGTTCATTATTAGCACCAGCCGGGGCTGCGTGCCCTTTTATAAATGTAACTTCGGTGAGGTAGGCCTCCTCAAACATTTTGTTCTTAGATGCCTTGGTTGGAACTAACAAGTAATCGGTGAGACGTGTTTGCTTGTATGTCACCCCGGTCCTTTGTTATGTTTACTCAGTGTTTTGTTACGTTCAACTAAATCCATTTGTTATAACAAATAAAAACATACACAAAACTCACAAATTAATCATTTATTAACTCATACGCGTTTCAATGACAAAGTCATCATCATCAGTGAGTGTTACTACTACAAACTATAACTTACAACTCACAGTTTGTAGTAGTAACACGCAGTGATGGTGATGACTTTGTCATTGAAACGCGTATGAGTTAATAAATGATTAATTTGTGAGTTTTGTGTATGTTTTTATTTGTTTTAACATAATCTCACAAGATAAGCTGAAAGAATAGTTGTACAGCTAGTTATAGCCTACATAGTTACCTTTCTTGGTTGGCAGTAGCAAATTATATTTGCTATTTATAAACAATATTTATTGGTGAATGATTTACCATTCTCAATAGGTTAACTGTAACTAAATAAGTTACAGTGTAGGTGAAACTCGAACTGAGTAATTAGGTTATTTCAACTTTTTTTTGTCATTTACTGAGTCGTTGTTTCAGCGTGTGGCGATTCTGACCCATACCAAACCATACTTGTAGTTTAGGCCCCAATATTTGAGATAGACCTTTGCTAACCTTACTTGCGGATATTTTGAGACCGTAAAATAAACCTCTCGGTATTCTGAAACTCATTATGGGGTCCAATTTTCTTATGGATATATTGAGAATTTGTGCCCGGATATTCTGAGACGAGACAACTCCTTCAATCCTGCATAATTCGAATCTATGGGTATAGATTACCATCTACGGCAATTCCATACTTTATATTAGTTATAATGGATGTTGCCTGAAAACTACACAAAAGTGAAGCCGTTAGTAAACTTTGTTACAAATAATTGTAAATGAAGTACAAAAGATTTTGTGTATTTTTGTTTTCACAAGACCCAAACGGCTTTTCAGTACTGTCTAGCGTTCCCACCTCGGACTTTTATGAAGACATGCATAAACATTGCAGAAGTAAAGTTGTGTATTTTACTTTTCATATAATGCATATTTCTAGAGGGAAACAAACCCATGTTTAAGACACTGATTTAGGCGTTATGCTTGAATTTACAACAAACAAATGCTATCCTTTATAATTTTAAAGTTAATTTTCCAATTTAGCGCATTCGTATAATGTTGTTTTTAATTGTTCAAGATATAAAGAATATTTTTAGTGCATTTTGTAAACCTAAACTATTGATTTTGTTTGTAAAGCTATCATAAATGGATTCTTTAAACACTGATTCCATCTGTAGATTTGAGAGAGTTCCACTGTTATATACCCAGGATCCATCTATCTTGTTATATTTACCTCTATGGTCGTAATGTTGCCCTAACTAGGCTAATGTAAAAGGAATGAAGGACTGTAAGTAATCGCTCCTTCTTTATCCTGCTTGTACGTCCCAAAGCCAGACTGTACTCAGGAGTATCCCGTAGGACCTGAACCCTCTTTGTGCAATCTCAACGGAGCTGTTTCAGTTCGCTTTTAGAAATAATTCAAAACATTAAACACACGTTTAGAGCTTGGAAAACGTAAGGTAATTTGTAAAATAATATTAGCTTTATTTTATGTAAAGTAATGTTTGTTTCTTTGATCATTGTTTTGTAATTGCACAAGAAACTCACAGTTTGTTATATTTAGCTCCTTTAGTTAAATTATTTGTTAGGGATTTAACAAGGGTTGTAGATCTCCATTTAAAGCAAAATATATTATGAATAATTTGTTTTTCAGTTCACACATGAGATAAAATTTCACAATAATTATTATATGTATGGATCTACAATATACGTATATACAAGTACATATAAAATAATATAGCAAAAAAAATACTATATTTTTATTATTTATACTTATATAATAAAATATATTTATACTTATATATATATATATATATATATATATATATATATATATATATATATATATATATTAAAACAACATAGGCTATTCAAATACAAGAATATTTATTAATTTATATCCAAAGCTTTTCGTTGGTAAACAGTACCAACATAATCAGGAATGCAAATTTGTAATTTTCATTCCTGATGATGTTGGTACTGTTTACCAATGAAAAGCTTTGGATATAAATTAATAAATATTCTTTTATTTGAATAACCTATGTTGTTTTAAATTATTAAACAAGAAAACGTATTATATATATATATAGGCCTATATATATATATATATATATATATATATATATATATATATATATATATATATATATATATATAATATATATAATATTAATAATATATATATATATATACATAATAATATATATATATAATATTAATATATATAATATTAATATATATATATATAATATATATATATATATATATATATATATATATATATATATATATATATATATATATATATATAAGGACAAAACCATTTGAACTCGTTGAACGACAAGAGTGACAACAATACTCTTCCTCACGCCGGTTGGCTTCCAACATCAAACAAGATACAATAGAAATCAATGGATTCCGTGTAATAAAAGCTAAAATCTAATTATCAAATGTAAATTTATGGTTGGTCAGAAATGACCAGTTTTAATAAAAAAAAAAAAAAAAAAAAAATATATATATATATATATATATATATATATATATATATAGTGAGGGAGAGAGAGAAAGGGAGAGAGAGAGAGAGAGAGAGAGAGAGAGAGAGAGATTAAAATACTCTAAAGCTAAATAAAAGGTTTTTTTATTAATATCTTTTGTTCCAATTTAATAATGGCAAAACGTTCTTTATTTTCTGGAAAACCCACGTATATAAAGTATAAACTTTAAAATATAAGAGTTTAAATAATAAAATTGTAGTATACTATGTTTATTTTTAAACATTTTTAAAAGTCTCTAAAGAAAAACTAAACATCATTTCAAAACTAGCATAATATTTAA
Organism: Prosapia bicincta; assembly: GCA_036971475.1. Classification (NCBI taxonomy): domain Eukaryota; kingdom Metazoa; phylum Arthropoda; class Insecta; order Hemiptera; family Cercopidae; genus Prosapia; species Prosapia bicincta. The sequence continues at coordinate 63,273,563 of JBAIZL010000002.1, forward strand.
CATCTATCCCTACACATTTAAAACAGACGTAATTTTGTTTTTCATAAAATTTGTAATACTATTTCATAAATACTAAACTCTTGTGGTACACAATGTAGAAGTTTTATTTCATATATTCCCATCTTCGTCTTTCAATATTTGTGAAATATGTAAAACACTACTAACCCAGGTAAGCATTAAATCTGAGCTTTAGTGTGATGTATTATCTACTTCACTTTAAAAAGTTATAAATGCTTCAGGAAGCACTTCACTTAAGGAAAAATATCCTGCTTTTGTGTAGCTAATCCAACGTAATGCAAACTAAGGGTGGCGGCCCTTCCAGAGCCTACCCTGCATCAATGCATTAATCGTATAAGCACGTTGTAGATCTTTCGCGTAATAAGGGGGCTCGTTGGTTCAGTGACTCACAAATTGCAGGGGTATTTAGTACACATTCGGAAAATTCCTTACGCTCAATTAAATTTAGTCGACGTTTAAGAAACAAGATCGGATTAAATCGCTATTCTCAAGAATCAGACCGAAGTCAAATGTTCCGTTAGGATAGCTAAATATATAAAACGAATTGAGAAACTAAAATATTAGCATTTATGGAAAATTAATAAAAAATGACATATAAGAACACGTAAGAAAAAATGTGCTGTCATGGAAACGTAAGAAAAAAAAACAAGAAATAATATTAAAAATTTGTAGGTTTCAATAAGAAACGGTAATTTTTAGGTTTTTATAAATTAAAGAGGTTGTATCTTGGCAGTCCTTGTAATGCTTTTGAAGCAAATTATTGATAATTTTTAACAGTAATGAATCATCTTTTGTAAAATAAAAAACAACAACTATTGTATCTACTCTCAATCCCTAAAGATATCTTTATCAAAAGAAACTATAAATATCGATCGAACAAAACTACTTCTAAAAGCAATCTTGTTAGCATACATTATACTTTTACACAACCTGTTCCGATATGGGTAAACGGGTAAGGGAGGATCTACCTACATATTACCTGTTCCGATATGGGTAGATGGGTGAAGGAGTATCCTCCTGCACGTAACCAATTCGATATGGGTAGATGGTTAAAGGACGATCTACCTTTACACAAATTCGTCCTGGTGTGAGAAGGCTAGTAAAAGAGGACCTACCTTCACTTAAACCCGTACTAATATGGGTTTTTTAGGTAAAGGAGAATCCACCTGCACATAACTTGTTACGATATGAGTAGAGGAGTAAAGGAGGATCCGCCTGCACAAAACAAGCTCCAAATATGGGTAAAAGAGGATCCTGGAATTAAACCAGTTATAGCATTAGTAGACAGATAAGGAATGATCCACCTGTAAACAATCAGGTTCTGGTATGGGTAGATGAACAAAAGAGAACTCGCCTGCACCTAAACCCATTCTAACTTGAGTAGGTAGGTAAAGGAGAACAGTACAAGAAATACCTTTAGGGAATGTCCAAGTTAATCGCAAAAGAATCTCTTTGACAGAACGATATTCTTTTCAAATATCTTTTTCGAGGGTCAACGGCTTAGTTATTGTAACTATTGTAAGAAATAGTTAATTTCATTTTTTAAATCTTATTTTGCTTCTAACACATATATTTTTGCCGGCAGCTCTGAAAAGATAACATGTAACAATATGGCCTTTCTCTTGTATTGTAATTTTAATTTTACTCATGTCATGTAGGCCTAAGTTTGTAACTTTAAAAACTTGTCTTAACCAGACCCTTTTTAGCTATTTGTTGAAATTCCTTTATTTCAATATAGAGCAAATTATTGCTTTATTGCAAATTTTATAATGAAAACTTTATCAGTTTATATGTATTGGTACATTAAGGTTATGTTTAAATTTTCTTTCAAATTTCAAGTTACATTTATGGTTATAATTTGAAATGACTTTTATTTTTTTGAGAAGTGTAATTTTAAATGAAACGAAAAAAACGGAGTCATCTCAGATTTTTGTCAAATATTAATAACTCGTTAACATAGGCTTCACCTACATACAATGGTTGAAAAATAGGTTTTTATATTAAAGTAGGGTTGTATCTTGATTATCTGTTTATTGTACCTGTCATTATTGATTTAGGCAGTTACACAATAAAATCTGTGATAACTTATTCATAGACATGTGTCCACTAATATTTGTATTGCACCAGGCAACGGTTTAATGCATATTTTACAATTTTAAATTACCAGATTATTTACGTTCAAACAGTAAACCTATTATAAATTCGTTTGCACAAGGATAGAACCAGTTACCGTATTTTTAATTAAATGTTTTAAAAGTATGCCAAAGCGCTCTCGCTTGTCAAGCAAATACACAAATAATGAATCACGCTTGGTGTTGGGCGAACAATTTTACAAATGCAATTTACAGGCGTTTGAAATTAATTGCATGTTCAAACATTAACCCTATTCGAATGAAATAAATTTTCCATCAGTCATTGAAAATCAGACGAACAACGAATTAACATCAAATACCGCTTGATTTGTCTATTGCTCCAAAAAGTGTGTATTTAACGAAGGGTGCCTCGTATGTATTCAATATCAGAGTTTTGAGGCCCTCTCAACCTACTTGGGCCCCCTGGCGTATTTGACGGGTAAAGTGACTTATACTGAGTGAATGAACCTTGGTTGGTATAATCACTGAACAATTGGCTAAAGTGTATAGTGACTATATGTATACAAACACGTAAGTGCGCTCGCGCGCGTGTATGTGTGTGTGTGAAAGAAAAATACTCTTATTATATATAATTAAAAAAAATTACATCAACTACACCTAACATAATATATAACAAAACGGCAAAATATTTTTAAAAAATTAAATCGTATCTTGCAAAACGTAGGCATAATTGCAAACCAAGCAAATCAAAAAAGAAAATAAATAGAAAACTTGTAGTAGGTAATGGAAGACCAAATGCACAAGAATTACTGTATTACTAGAAAAACACAAATTAAAAAAGCTCGCCCACACACGGACTTATGAAATGTATTTACATCTGGAGATCTAGGAATAAATATCTGGGTATCGTGGATATTTACATACACGAACATAACAAACTTATACACAATCTTGTTATGCAGTGGCGTACAGTTCCCATAGAGTAACATTGTAGCAAAATTCAACGAGACTACTGCAATAACATCAGCTGTCAACCGCGCTCAGTACTAATCATGCGACGACTCATACATAAGGAGTTTGAGCTCAGTTAGAAAAAAAGTAATTTCATTTCAGAAACGAAGAATTTTGTTATTTTTTTTTAAACAATAACGTGTGTGTGTGTTTGAGTGTGTGTGTGTGGGGGGGGGAGCGCTGTGGTGCGAATACTTTTAATGTAAATAAATACAATATTTTAATATACACGAGCACATCTCACTTGATTTAGTTTTAATATGTATTTTACACAACATAAAATCGTAATTGTGTATCAAATTAAATATGTATTTAATTTCAAAATATAAAAATAATATATTTGTTTGCCGGTGGTAAATAAATACGATGATTAAGAAGTTGCTCTTACTTGGAAATGTTCCTTAATGGTTACTCTTCATTTGCATTGGTTGTTTCAAATGCAATTCCTTAAACTTTCTTAGAAAAATTACATTTAAAAGCCTCTACAAACAACAAGCAACAAACATATCAATAAAAGTTAATGTACAAACCTAAGTGTTTTTATTGTTTGTTAACAAAACGAGCAGATCAATTGAATCTGAATAACGTTTTTAAATTCTCTCGCCGCTGCTAGAATGGCAGCCGTCTGCACAAAGGTCCTTCATTCTACACTGTTTTTACCTGCAGTTGAAATCTGCTTTGAACGTGAACAATTTCTAGAGTGGAGTATCTCGGCAAAAGTCTTTTCATTAATCTTGAAAATGTGAGAAAAACTACAACAAAAAAATAGAAAGGCGACAAGTCAAAGACGTACTCCATTTTATAAAATAAAAAGAAACTATTATTAAATGTCAAGGCCAAGCAGTGATTCTGCTTTTTTCAAAGTGTGTTATGCATTAAAATAGTGAAAGCTCTTTGTAATAAGGACTTAAAAATACCTTTTGTTAGTGTTTAAGTACGTATTTGTGGTCGCTACTCATAGTTTATTTAAATATTATATGAATAGATAGATTTATTTTTTTTCTAATTTGAGATAAATATATAAATCTATAGGTTAAAAATATATTTACTTATACAAGATTCTCGCGCTTGCGCCCGTGTGTGTGTGTGTGTGTGTGTGTGTGTGTGTGTGTGTGTGTGTGTGTGTGTGCGTGCGTGCTTATATCTGTATACTGTACCTATCTATATACTGTAGGCTACGCAACTCTTCTCAATATAGCATCGTCTACATTTTTGAACCCATTCTTTGATTTAACTGTTTAAGAGTGAACAGGCTCTTGATAAAATCATTATTATTAAATTGACTAAAAGCTTGATACTCTGTATTTTAAATAATGTTTTTGATGAAATATACATTGATGAATAAATTTCTAATAAAAAAGTCATCTAATATATTGGGAAAGGCTATATTTAAAATTTTACAAACATTTCTTTGCAAGACATATTTTATTAACCACACCAAACGTTTCGGCGATAATTGTTGTCAGCACTGTTGTCAAGAGCTAGTAAAGTTTAAAGTAACGACTCGACATAGTAAAGTATTATCTCATCTGTCAACAGTTTACCAGCTCTTATGCGGTTAGATGAAATTATGATTCGAGTCAAATTGTGTTTTTAAATGAACATTTAGTAAAAATTTTAATTCACTTAATTAACAAACGTTCACTCCATTCGATTGAAACAATTTGTTATTATCGCTACAGTTATTGCGAAACACAATCCGTTACATACATACACACACACACACACACACACACACACACACACACACACACACACACACAAGCGCGCGCGCGCGTTTGGATAAAAATCGGCTCGAAGAATCGTGTTAAAGAATCAAGTTGTAAGGATAAGCAAGTAATACAGGTCTGGTGCTCCATATATAGCGAAGAGAAATAGAGCAAACCTATCTCTAATAATGCACAACTGATACCTATGTCTAATAATAACGTCAAGTCTGGTGCTTTTAATGCCGCACAGAGAAGTGTAATATTAAAACCGCTGTAACTTTAACACCTGCATACTACTTTAGATAGCTCATATTTGCGCATAAGAAACATTTTACATCGTTTTACACCTAAACATTTCGCCGATAATTGTTGTTAACACTATTGTCAAGAACTAATAAGGCTTAAAGTAACGACTCGACGCAGTAAAGTACTCTATCATCTGTCAACAGTTTACCAGCTCTTATGTGATTAGATGAAATTATGATTCGAGTCAATTGTGTTTTTAAACGAGCGTTTTAGTAAAAATTTTATTTCGCCTAATTAACAAACTTCCGGAACCATTCGACTGAAACAATCACTTATTATTTCCACTGTTATTTCGAAACACGATTACATACACACACACACGAGTTTGGATAAAAAATCAGCTGGAAGAATCGTGTTAAGGAACCAAGTTGTAAGGATAAGCAAGTAATACAGGTCTGGGGCTCCGTATATAACGAAGAGAAATAGAGCAAAAATATCTCTAATAATCCACAACTGATACCTCTGTCTAATAATAACGTCAAGTCTGGTGTTTTTAATGCCGCACAGAAAAGAGTAATATTAAAACCGCTGTGACTTTAACACCTGGAGACAACTTTAGCTAGCTCATACTTGCACATAAGAAACATTTTACAACGTTTATTAAGCCGCTGATTTAAGCCATTTCCTGCAAACTAGAAAAATCTGAACAACTTATTTGAAACGACGTTAGTCAGATGGACCGTCCGTATTTACAGACAAATCCTTTGTTTCTTACAGACCATAATACTATACGTTCAGCTCCTTTATTTAAGTTTCCATAGTGATATTTGTAATGTGACTTATAGTTGTAGACAAAAAGAAAAGGCAATTTACTTAATAATTTTTAATTTTCTTAATTTTTGTCCATTTTTAACAACATATGTAATTTTTCAGAGTAGATTAACGTGACTTATATAGACGTTTATTCTATGTTTAAGTCATTTTACCTGCTTTATTATGAAAGATAGGAATTTCATTTAAATTATATTTTAAAAGTTATGCTTCTTAAAAACACGTTAGATATACTTTGTACGTTTAGACTGTCTATATAAACAGTTCATTCAATAGTAATGAATCATAGCCACAAGAATGGAATTTAGATCGCGCGCGCGCGCGTGTGTGAGTGCGTGTGCGTGTGTGTGTGTGTGTGTGTGTGTATGTGTGTGTGTGTGTGTGTGTGTGTGTGTGTGTGTGTGTGTGTGTGTGTGTGTGTGTGTGTGTGTGTGTGTGTGTGTGTGTGTGTGTGTGTGTGTGTGTGTGTGTGTGTGTGTGCGTGTGTGCGTGCGTGTGCGTGCGTACGCGCGTTCGCCCGATTGTGAGCGTGCGTACGTAAGAGAGAGAGAGAGTGTGTGTGTGTTTGTGTGCATGAGATTGTGTGCGAGCGTACGTACGAGTGTGTATTGTGTGTGTGTGTGTGTGTGTGTGTGTGTGTGTGTATGTGTGTGTGTGTGTGTGTGTGTGTGTGTGTGTGTGTGTGTGTGTGTGTGAGAGTGTTCGTGCTTGCGTGCGCCCTATTGTGAGCGTGAGTATGTAAGAGAGAGAGAGAGAGAGAGTGTGTGTGTTTGTGTGCATGAGATTGTGTGCGAGTGTACGTACGAGTGTGTGTTGTGTTTGTGTGTGTGTGTGTGTGTGTGTGTGTTTCATGTGGTTGTGTGCGAGCGTACGTACGAATGTGTGTTGTGTATGTGTGTGTGTGTGTGTGTGTGTGTGTGTGTTGTGTGTGTGTGTGTGTGTATAAGTGTGTGTGTGTGCGTGCGTGCGTGCGTGCGTTCACCCGATTGTGAGCGTGCGTACGTAAGAGAGAGTGTATGTGTATGTGTGTGTGCATGAGATTGTGTGCGAGCGTACGTAGAGTGTTTGTTGTGTTTGTATGTGTGTGTGTGTGTGTGAACAACAATGAAATTGAAAATGTCGAGAAACTATAAAATATATCCTGGAAACTGATTGAAAGATTTTCTAACCGATACAAAATGGCTGGACAGAAATAGTGTTAAAGTTATGGTAGAAATTGTTGGACCATACATAGTATTCCATTGGAGAACCAACGAATAACTTGAATAATTTTTACAGAATCTACTTCTTGAGCCTAATTAGTGATTTCTTTAGAAATATATCTTTTATAATAGCAAGTAGCATCAACTTACTAACAACGTCCTAATACCTCCTGTGAGTGACTTATTACATGTTTACTTTTACTGCAATTTTACGTAAAAATATGTTAATTGTTGGCTGGCCATTGTTGCATATTCTCTTTGTGTTTCTGAATATGACGCAAACAACTGGGATTACTGAGTAATAAAACGGGACACAACTTCACAATATTAAAATAAAACCCACATCGTGTTATACACGAACATCTTTTACATGCAGCTGCCGTGTTTTCAGAAATCTGAATATAATGAAGGTAAAACTAATTCTTTGGGCATATTGTGCTGTCAGAAACAAATCCGTTACGATCTAAATATCTCTGAACAATCTGTTCGTCGTTCCAAATAAATAGTAGACTATATTCAGAACTGAAATATCGATCTCGCATCAGCTTTACTCGTAGGAAATATTTACCCGGCTTATTCAGGGAAATAAGATAAAATCTCTGTTTCGGGATCAGATAGAATATTAAAGCCGCGTTATTGCTCCTGCCATACTGCTTTCATTCGTTTACAAATAGGTTTTTCGTACCTATTTGCGTAAGGCTCAGTAATTTTTACATAAGCTGATCAGAAACTAGGGTATGTATAATATATAAATACGAAAATTAATTAAAATAAAATTTACTACAAAAGATTGTTGGCAGACTATACAGTTTACTCTTTAGGACGTTAGCATTATTTTTAATTGCGGAATACAATTGACCTTATCAGCCGTAAATCGTCATGAAATTAACAAATAAACTAGCAAGTAAATAAAAAAAGAACTGTACAAGAACTCACAAAACAATATACTTTATTGTCATACGCGTTTCTGACGTATATCATCACCGGTGACACTACTACAAATTTACAACTACAACTTTAAATTTATATTAGTGTCACTGATGATGATGACGTCAATTATTGAAACGCCTATGACAGTAAAGTACATCAGAGTCTCGATAATACGAGGTAGATGGGACCGAGACCCTCTCGGATTACCGAAAACTCGGATTACAAGGAAATACGTTCCTGTGCATTAGAAAAAATAGGAGGTAATAAACCCTAATACTGTACATACTATAATGAATAATGCACCAAATAAATTAATGAACTTTATAGTATAAAAGTACGTTATATGAAATTTTCTTAGAAGCCCTACTTATTTTCTTTGCATAACGTATGGCTATAAACTTTATCTTGGAGTCCTGATTCACCATTTTCTTTCAAATAAATAAAATAGGCTCAAATTAAAACCTAACATTTTCAGCCGTGTTAAATTCCGGCTCAAATTTAACAAAAGCTCGGAAAATCGGGACTCGGAATATCGAGACTACTGTATATTGTTTAGTAAGCTCATGTGAAGTTATTTATTTATTTATATCGTTAACTTACAAGCCAGCTCAATTATTACTTATAACAAGCAAGTGTTTAATGCAAATAACCATTAGAGCAAAATGGCGTAAAGTTTAGGTTATCGTTACATGATATGCGATATGACGTATAAGATAAAATCACTTATGTTAAAAATAGTTTCGCTTCATCAGATAACAATTAATATATAAATAACTTTATTCACTAATCTACTACATTAATAGTGTAAAAAGGTGTCATGATAATATGTACGAACAATTATTTTTAAAATGAATTTTTTTCCTAAATAAGCTCTATTCTGTTGATGGAAAATTATTATCTTCAGAAACCTACAGAAACCTGAAGTAACCTACAGAAACCTGAAGTAACCTACAGAAACCTGAAGTAACCTACAGAAACCTGAAGTAACCTACAGAAACCTGAAGTAACCTACAGAAACCTAAAGTAACCTACAGAAACCTGAAGTAACCTACAGAAACAATTTGCTGAAAAAGAAATTGACTAACATATTTTAATTCGTCCATTAAACGCCTTTTTTGTACTTTTAAGGCACAAATGTATATAATATCCTACGAAGAATAGCAAAGGATTCTTGATGTAGGTAGGAATAAGTAGTCTCCTATTGGAAAAAATAAGGGAGATACTGTATCATTGTGTGCAGGATAGACGTAATCTCTATCGGTGTCACACGCATATCTCTGCTCATTACAAGTCTTTGTAAGAATACTCACATTACTTTACTTTATCCAACTCCCGAACTTTATCAACCATATTCAGCCATTCGACGTCGAGCTTTCTATTAGCGATTTGTGATTTCATCAGTTGAATATGTTAGAGTCTGGCAGTCCTGCAGGTGTCCACTGTCCATTCTTCCAAGACTACACAATGAGCAGGTTTCAACAGGAGTGAGGACAGTGCTGTGAATATGGACTCTCAGGTTGTCATGTCCCGAGTGCAAGCGGGAGCGATCAGATTCACATCTTTCCAGATATCCTGGGATCGGTCCGGTACCAAGGCTCTCTTACGTTTTGCCAGCATCTTCAGAGATCTTTATTTGGCATTGGTGACTTGAGTATTTATCTCATTTTTTGCTCTACTTAAAGTAAGCAGATATCTGGTGGGGCTGACTCAGCTCCTCTTTCGTTAAGATTCCCATTTGGCAGGGTACCCATTGTAGCCACCACACACCCGGTTGTGATGGGTTCTGCCAGTCTAGTGCGGCAACGCATTGTTCACAAGCAGTCAGCAGGGCCAAGTTAGCTACAAATGCAGCAACTGCTGCCTAAACATCAATCAAGAATATGACTCTTTGTAAAAATAAAAGAATTTAGAAAGAATTATCACAGCCTACAAAAGTAGTGGCGAGAGTAAACCTGAGGTGGAGCGGCACATCTACGCTCCAATAGGGTGAAGAGAGATGTAAGCTCGATGCGCGGAACTAAACGCAAATTACTCGTCTGCTATGTCCGACCAAACACTTAAATTGTTTCTGCATTATTTAATAAAAGAACAAAATTATCAATAAATGCCTATATTAAATACATTTCTATTACCTGTAACCTTTAATATAATCGTCTTTACGATAACTGTCTCAATTGGTTTGGCGACTACGTAGAAAAGTAGTATTTTAGTTGCTCTTTCAGATGTATATAATAAAACTTTATTATTGTACTTATTTTTTTTTTTTATTCAAAAAGATTCCTTACTTTCTGAATAGCCCTCGTATTTGCAGAAATTTAAAAGGTAAAACATAACTTCCACTTTAATGTTTACTATTTTGTTTTTATAGAGTTCTTGAGCTGATAAATGTTGACGATTGCTTTGCCAATGAAACGCTTTATATATACTGAAGTTGTAGTAAACAACTTTGAATTACTAAACGAATATTAGTTTGAATATTAAATACTTACATTCACTTGAAAGCATATTCAAATTGTATTTTTGTTCTAGAATGATTGCACTGTATATTCAAGGTAAAATAGACTTGCTCCTGTAACAATCCTTCGGTTTCTCCCTTATCTCCCATTTCTAGAGAAGATTGATGTCTTCGCCTAAATAGAATCTGTAATTCACCACTTTACCACCAGGGTATAATAGTCTATCTTTCGCCTTGAAATTAACTAAAGTTTATAAACATGTTTACAAAGAGATAATATCGGATTAAAGTAAAATAAGTTGCTAACAACATAGAATTTATGGTTCTTATAACTTAGGTGCAAATTATTTGACTGAAGTTGTACGAAAAAAGCTTTACCATTTGTAACAGGCCTGTTCAAATTGATAAAGTAATTTCTAAGAAATTATTCGATATTGATTTTTTCTTGTTATTGTATATATATATTAATTAAAGTATTTTAAAAATAAATTTGAGCTTCTTATAATGAAAAAGAATTGAAGAAATATGTAATAGTATACATACTGATATAATTGATAGTGTTGAAGTATATTGCAAATATAAACTGACGATAAAATATCTTTTTTGATACGTTTTTGAAAATATTCGATTTATGAAGACCTTAAGCGATGAATGTTATTTATTGCACACATTCTAAATATTTTTTATAAAACTCGTTCAAGCAGTTCCCTTACAAATGCCGTAGACAAGTTAGAATACCACTCTGCCCATACACTGCGTACACATTTCCAAGTATTTTTAATACGTCATCCTCTGCTGAATTTCGCTTTACACAATACTGGCAACGCTTTGTATGACGCTGACTATTCATTCCAAGGAAAGAATTCAATAACATAGGGTGATGTAAGCTAGTCGAGGGTAAGCGGGCGAGATGCAATTGATTGGGGGAGTCGGAGGGGGATGCAGTGGCAAACGGCCTTCTGCACCCTCTTATTTCCTGGCTAATTCTGCAACCCTGGTGGTGTGTTATGTCTGTATAGATTATCCATTGAAGAAATATCTTGTTTGTGAAGAAGTCGTCTTGTTTTATTTTCAAGAAAAATACGTTTCAATATGTTAGTTTTAATTAATATTGATTATGCTAATTTACTATAATAAATATATACTTTACCGTCCATTTATTCACTATATACCGTACTTTAATATATGTAGACTATAAACGTAGTGGATCAGTTTGAAGAACCGTGTGCGTGTATATATATATATATATATATATATATATATATATATATATATATATATATATATATATATATATTTAAAACAACATAGGTTATTCAAATACAAGAATATTTATTAATTTATATCCAAAGCTTTTCGTTGGCAAACAGTACTAACATCATCAGGAATGAAAATATTCATTCCTGATGATGTTGGTACTGTTTGCCAACGAAAAGCTTTGGATATAAATTAATAAATATTCTTGTATTTGAATAACCTATGTTGTTTTAAATTATTAAACAAGAAAACGTATTATATATATATATATATATATATATATATATATATATATATATATATATATATATATATATATATATATATATATACAGAATATCAAATGTGTTTTCCTGTTAGAATATTTTTAAGATCAAATAATATACACAAATACAGGAATATTTAATTTATTGAATAATAAACTCAAAGCTTTTCGTTGGTTTACATTACCAACATCCTCAGGAGTTACAATACTAAGAATCATTCAATAAATTAAATATTCCTGTATTTGTGTATATTATTTGATCTTAAAATATATATATATATATATATATATATATATATATATATATATATATATATATATGCTTCTATAGTGCCATCAATAGTAATAAACGTAAGTTGGATACAAATATGGAGTATATTCTTTAACATTGAAAATGTTTATTTTCTTACGCGTTTCGATTTAAGTTCATTCTCAAAGCATTACTGTTCTCTTAAATCTTGAGATCCTCTTTATATACGGTTAGCACTGCTTTCCCCCCTCCCTTACTTGCAGACCTTGTTTCGTATTGTTCCACGGCTCCTCTTGACTTCTCCAGCTTAAAAGTCAACAATTATAAAGTTTTTAAAATAATGTGTGCATGTGAATATATTGGTTCATTTATTATAATTTCTTCTTTTTATTTTGACTTCTGAATTCCTAAATGTTCGACAGTATTTAACCGCAATGTAAGATTTTCATTGTATTATTAATGTGTATGGCCTTCTTTAAAAACCACGTAGCGTAATTGAATCATTATTTTCATATTTAAACGACCTTGTATGTTCTTCACATCTAGTTTCGATACAAATGTTAAATAAATTAGACATACCAATTTCAAAACACTGCTTTAATTAGGGTATTCATTTTAAGAATACTGTAAACCAATTTTTATATTTCAAAATTGTAAATATTGCAATTGCTGATATGGAAAATCATACTTCCGTTACGGACTAAGGCTACGTCAACAAAAGTTCAATTAAATTTTATAACGTCGCTGCCTAAATTGGCTTTTCATGTGAACTTTCCTAATTTACTTCAACCCAAAGTCAGGCATTCGCTCATTCTACTTATTTAAAGCAAACTTCTCAGCACTTTGCGGTTAGAAAATCACTTGAAATATTTCAAAATGGTGGGCATTTGAAAACATCTGTATAATCTTTAATTACATTCAAAACAACACAAATGAATTCTTTGCAACGATACTGTTTTGGTTTTTGCCAGTATTTTATGCTATTATTTGTAATGGACGTAATACGTAATATTTAGGAGTACAAACTCTGTAAAAAACACTTTTTTCAAGGTAAATTTAATATTTTTAGTCGTTTTTCATCAATACTCCACGATAGCAAACAGACAGGTACAATCATTTACGTAGGCTACTGTAAATACAAGTAGAGTGCTTTCGTTATATTGTTTAAAAATTGGCATACCTGTAGACCTAGATGATTGCCAACCTACTAACATGTTTAACAACATTTGGGATATATTGATTTTTTTTATGACGTTTGTTCAACAAATATCTTTAGTTTTGCCAATATTTCGTACTTACTTTCATTATTTATGGAACCAATAAATTATAACTAATAAATGAGGCCTTGATATTATTGTCTAAATGTAGCTTAACGTTCTAGGTGTGCCCCGCAGGGGGGTGCGGACTAGCCGCACCTACGAGGGATTTGGCGTCCCTCGCGGTACCCTAGCCTAACACTACACCACTCACAAAAACCTACACACACACATACACACACCAACACAATCTATACACATTTCAACACTTACATCTTCGCTTAGGGAATTTTGACTGGTCAGAACCGTTGCGCGTTGGGAGTGCTGAAAAGTCCAGAGCGTGACAAACTCTGGTCTGGGACGCTGCTGTGAGCTTGCTCTGCCGAAGACGTATGCGCGGTTGCTGGTCCGCTAGCCACTTCGGTCCTTGGTCAGGGAGTGACCGCGGTGCACAGGTGTCGGAGCCTGTGCACAGTATTACGAGTTCTCGACTGATGCCCATCCAGTCGAGCTAAGGAGGAAACTATGGGCCCCAGAGTTCCGGGGGTTGGAAATGATCGAAAGTGATCCATGGGTGTACCCGTTCTCATAGTCTCGCCCGTAACGCCTGACACGATGGTTAGCTTAATAACAAATTATGGAAAACCAACAAATGTCCAACCAGTTTAATGTAAAGAGGCGTCGTGAGGTTTCTCCGAAAATGCCTAGAGAAGTAAATACGAGGAAAGAAATGATTTTAGAATCACCAAAGTTTTTAATTGTGTCTTGCGCAGAAGCTGGCAAAGATCTTTCAAAGGTATCGCCCTTTGTAATCCAAAAGGCTATAACTGGATGCGCAGCAGGACCTGTCTCTTCCATAAGGAAGTTAAGGAACGGAACACTGCTGATAGAAACAAGCAATTCAAAGCAGTCACAGCTATTATTAAAAATGACCTCCTTCTTTGATCAGGTCAAGGTTTCGGTGGCTCCCCACAAAACCTTGAACTCATCAAAGGGAGTAATATCATGCAGGGATCTGTTGTATGTCCGTGAGGACGAAATCAAATCAGAACTGGTATCAGAAGGTGTAACAGATGTCGTACGAATTATGAGGATGGAAAACGGTCAGAGAGTTCCAACAACATCAATTATCCTGACATTCGGGAAACCATCTATCCCGGAATATTTATATGCTGGCTATCAACGACTTTCTGTTAGGCCCTACGTTCCCAATCCACGCCGGTGCTTTAAATGCCAACGTTTTGGACACGTAAGTTCTTCTTGCTCCAAGCCAGAGGTATGCGGACAGTGTGCATCTGAAGGCCATACTGATAAGGTTTGCACAAGTGCTCCGAAATGCCCAAACTGTGCTGGTGATCACTCTGCTCGCTCCTTTAACTGCCCAAAGTTCAAGGAGGAGAAAGCGATCCTCAGCATAATGGCAAAGGACAAAACATCTTTCCACGAAGCGAAAAAGAAGTTCAAGTCAACTCAACCTAGACTTGAAACGAAATCTTATGCCTCAGCTATTACCACTGAGAAGTCGTGTTCCAACTGCGTTGAGCTAAACAAGAAAATTGAAGTTCTCACGGAGCAAGTTAGCCAGCTATTAGCTTTGGTGACGAAAAATTCTGTTTCCAACTTAAATAATAATGTTGAATGTGCGAAGAAATCTCCATTGCCAGATACCTCTGGTAGAGTTAGAAGAAGCAAGACACTATTAGAGACAAGTGTGAAACCTATTCCAACTATGAGTAATAATAATAAAAACAACAATAACAACAAAACTGCACCTGTGAAAGTGGGTGCAAAATTAAAAGCGACTCAAAAGAGGACCATTTCTAACTCCCCTTCTGAGTCAAAAAATTCCTCAGATTCCACCACTACAATAGTGGTGATGGATTATGATGACTCTTTGCCTGGAACGTCCAACATTCCAGGCCAACAAATTGTCAATGACGGCAGTGAGAGCCAGGTGAATCCATTTCACTAAAATACAATGTCCACACCTAAACAAACCGTGATTCAGTGGAACATTAACTGTGTTAGAAGTCACATTGAGGATCTCAAATTAATTGTAAGGGATGTGTCCCCTATGTACATTTGTATTCAGGAGACACATCTTCATGAATCGCACAATTTCCATCTAAGGTAGTATTCAGTTTACAGATCAGACTTCGTTACAGAAAATCGAGCTAGAGGTGGCGTAGCCATTCTAGCCCGTGACTGTGTCGACGCCGTTTCTCTGAACTTAATAACTCCCTTACAAGCAGTAGCAATTCAAACAGCTGTTCCATACAAACTCACTCTCTGCTGTGTCTACCTCCCACCAAGTGACAACCTGCAACAGAGAGATCTTGTAGACCTTATGAATCAGTTGCCGCCTCCGTTTTTATTAGTGGGCGATTTCAATGCCCACCATGTTTCATGGGGTTCCCCAGAATGCAACCCGCGAGGTAATCTGATCGAAAGCATCAGATCGGAACTGGATTTATACCTGCTAAATGACGGTTCTCAGACACATTTAGCAGCGTCAACAGGTGGATGGACAGCTGTAGACTTGTCATTATGCAGTCCTGTCTTGGCTACAAGGCTAAAATTGTCAGCATTGCCTGATCTTTACAGTAGCGACCACATTCCTATTGATATCTCTTTGTGTGACTCCTCACCCTGTTGTGTTCCACATCCCCGTTGGATCTTGAAAAAAGCCAACTGGGAACAATTTTCACAAGATCTAGAATCACTGAACGTGGATTACTTGGCTCCCATTGATGACATTGTAAATTCATTTACAAAAACCGTTTTGAATGCCGCCGGAAAGGCAATTCCGAAAACCTCATCCAAACCACGACGACCACCTGTTCCGTGGTGGAATGATGAGTGCACTGTGATCCTTCGTCAACGGAGAAAAGCTTTGAACCAGTTCAAGAGACATCCAACGAGTGAAAACCTGGAAAAATATAAAATCTTCCGTGCGAAAGCACGGAGAACATTTAGGCAAAGTAAACGAGAATCATGGTCGCAGTACATTGGCTCAATTACAAGAACTACAGCTCCATCCACAGTATGGAAGAAATTACGATCAGTCTGTGGCATTTCCGTTCCGATGCCATTAATTTCATTAAGGCATTCGGATGGTGTTTTGACCACGGACTCTGAGGAAATTGCCAATGTGCTAGCGTTATCATTTTCAAAACATTCTTCATCTTCTGCATACAAGGACACTTTCCAGGTGTTCAAACTTAAACAGGAAGCCTTACCTTTCACCGTTGGATTGTCTGGAGATTCTTGTTTGAATATCGATTTCTCTATCGACGAACTAGAGTCAGCTCTCTCGTCAACGAAGGATTCAGCTCCAGGCCCGGATGATATTGTATACTCCATGATTAAAAATCTACCACCGTCGGCAAAACTATTTCTCCTTCGGATATACAACCGTATATTCGAGGAGCAGGGTTTTCCCGATGCATGGTTAGAAGCGACAATAATTCCTCTTCTAAAACCAGGAAAGGACAAAACTAATCCCAGTAGTTACAGACCCATCTCTCTGACCAGCTGCTTATGCAAACTACTGGAGAAGATGGTCAACCGTCGTCTTGTCTGGTATCTAGAAACAAACAAACTTCTTTCTAACGTTCAGTGCGGTTCCAGACAAGGAGGTTCATCAGTTGACCAATTGGTTTTGTTGGAGTCAGCTATACAGAATGCCTTCATCTTACGACAAACACTGGTAGCTGTTTTCTTTGACCTTGAGAAGGCATATGACATGGCATGGAGAAGAGGAATTTTGAACGTATTGAAATCATGGGGTATACAAGGTAACATTCTTGCTTTTATACAAAATTATTTGAATAACAGGACTTTCCGTGTACGTCTAGGAGGCATATATTCTGATCGTTGCGAACTAGAGAATGGTGTACCACAGGATGGCGTTTTGAGTGTGACGCTGTTTGCTGTTGCCATTAACAGCGTCACTTCAACCGTACAGTCACCGGTCCACTGTTCCCTGTTTGTAGACGATTTTTGTATATATATGGCTGCTAGAAGTATGGCAACAGCGGAAAGATCCTTACAATTGGTAATTAATAAATTGGAAGAATGGACCAAATCTACGGGCTTCAAGTTTTCGGCTTCGAAGACCCAGTGTATAGCATTTAGTCGTCGCAGGCAACACCAGGAACCTATTCTTTATCTTGATGGTACGCGGCTTCAAACCGCGGATAATGTGAGATTTTTGGGTCTTTTATTGGATAAAAGACTTTCATGGAGTCCACATGTTCGTGATTTGAAGGTGAGATGCAGCAAGATATTGGATATGTTGAGAGTTCTAAGTGGTACAAATTGGGAAGCAGACAGAACCTGTATGCTCCGTTTCTATCGCGCCGTTGTAAGATCGCGCATAGATTACGGCTGTATAGCCTATTCATCTGCTCGACCTACGGTTCTGAAACTCCTGGATTCAATACATCACGCTGGTCTTAGACTTTCTAGTGGTGCTTTTAGATCAAGCCCAACCTCCAGCCTTCTAGTTGAAGCTGGAGAACCATCTCTCTCTATGCGACGTCAAATGCTACAAATTTCTTATTACACTGGTCTTCGAAGTAAACCTAAACATCCGGCATTCATAGCAGTTTTTGATAACCACCTCGAGGATCGTTACAATGTCCGTCAACGTTCAACTGCTCCCTTCGGAATAAGAACGTTGCGCATTTTAAATAATCTAAATTTAGAACATCCACCTATATTCGAACGAACATCATGCTACATCCCTCCATGGACAATACAAAAGCCAAAATGTGACTTCTCATTGTCCATGTACCTAAAACACAATACTCCTGACGTAATTTATCGTCAGGAGTTTTTGCAGATTCAACAAACTCACCAACACATTGTGACTATATTCACAGACGGTTCAAAACTGGATAATGGGATAGGTTGCGCATTTTATATGGAAGGACAAACTTTCACTTATGGATTGCCCTCAGCCTGTAGCGTTTTTACTGCAGAACTTTATGCAATTTTCCAAGCTTTAAGATCAATTCCGTCTGCAAAATCTAAATATCTTGTGTGTTGTGATTCCAAAAGTGCTCTCCAGGCTATTCAGGAAATGTACACTAAGAACCCTTTAGTTGGAGACATCTTGTGCTCTATACACAGGCTCCAATTACGAGGTGTTGAGGTGTCATTTCTCTGGGTGCCTGGTCACTGTGGAATATTCGGAAACACTAAAGCAGATGAAGGTGCAAAATTAGCTACAAGTATGTTGCCATCGACACAACGTGTGATGGCATCAGATTTTGTATGCAAAGTTAAATCTACACTATTCTCTGTTTGGAACGAAGAATGGCAAAATGTAAGTAGAAACAAGCTGAGGGATATCAAAAATACCGTCCGACCATGGAGGACATCTGTTCGTTCGAATCGTAGGGAGGAAGTGGTGGTTACTCGACTTCGCATCGGCCACTCTTTGTTAACGCATGGATGGTTGATGCGACATGAGGATCCACCACTATGTCCGTTTTGTAGAAATAATATTTCAATCAAGCATATCCTGCTTGATTGTAATGAGCTGACAAATTTGTATATACGTTACGATCTTCGAGGTAGTTTAAAGGTGGTTTTAAGCGACGATGTCACGGCTATCGACCGTGTCCTCGCTTTCTTACGCCACCTTAATCTATTTAACAATATTTAAATTTTTTATAATTTTAGGTTCCTTAATTTTGGATAATTATAATCACAATTAGTTTTAAACATTTATTTTGTTTTATTTTGATTAGTTTTAGGTAATATTTATTTTAAAATCTTATTATTTAAAATAACTTTAGTTAGGCGATGATAACCTTGATAGGTTTTTCGCCTAAATAAAAAAGGTGTGATACAAACGTTTGTCACTGAAATTCGTCGGATTATCTGAAGGTTATTAGTTTGATTTATTCATATTATTCAATAAAAATGCTTACAACAAATATGTCTTCTATTGTTTGAACAAAATCGTTTAAATTTAAATTGTAATAATGTGAAATAAACAATAATTTAGAACTTTGGAAGTTAGTAAGTTAGTAATTTACCTTTTTTGTTGCTGTAATTTTTTGAACTGAAAATTATTTACGTATTCAAATAATGTTATGAAGGGGTGAGTATAGTTTTTGAGACACTAGAAAGGGGAAATGTTATTCTCATTTGGGAAAATTGTTGAAAAGAGCTCTCTAATAGCGAACAGTGCACCTTTATGGAGAAAATTAGAATTTCGCATTACATCAATGTATAGCGTTATGAAGGGGTGAGTATAGTTTTTGAGACACTAGAAAGGGGAAATGTCATTCTCATTTGGAAAAATTGTTGAAAAGAGCCCTCTAATAGCGAACAGTGCACCTTTATGGAGAAAATTAGAATTTCGCATTACATCAAGGTATAGCGTTATGAATAAAATATGAGCTTGGCTTGTGAGTCAGTTTACGGTATAATTAACAAATAATAATAGTAACTCTAACTTATCATAAATACATCGAATATGTTAATCGCATTTACGTAACCAAATTATCATCATCACCATTATCATCAACGGCATCATTGATTAGAAGCAAACAAAAAAGTATAACAGGTGTTTTAGCATGTAGGTTATGATAAATTATTAATTGAACATTCTTGAAAGAAAAATGTATGTAAATAGTTTTGATCATTTAATAAATACAATAATTTAATAAAATGTTGATAAATCTCAAAAAATAGTTATATATAACGTTAATAACAAGTTATGTATTTTTATTCCAATTTTTGAAAACATTTTTAAGTGGGTCTGATAACAGATGTTTAGGATATTTCTCACTACGCAAAGTTAAATGTTTTTCTCAATTCACGTGACTATAAAAGTTTTCACTTCTGTCGGTACTCCTCCAAGTGCTGTACCTAGTTTTTTTTTAAAGGTAAATCCATCCCAACAGGATACTTCGTAACTGTATTTATTAATTTCCTGACGACGTTCTGCATCTCCAGGTTTTTGTTAAAATCAGTTACGTGTAGGTAGGACAAAATTAGGCGATTAAACCGTTTAAAAAATCCCTATTACTGAGTAAGATCGCATACAAAACACGACATAATGGTTTGTAACGAGTGTTAAAACATTTTAAAGTTCTATTACATTAAACAGACATTTTTCTATAGAATATTTTGAGCTCAGACGAAAACCAAGGTAAAATACCTTTATCCGGCAACTCTCTTATCCTATGAGCTAAGTCTCTAAGGGCACTTAATTCAACAGTCCCTGCGACAATACCTTCTTGTATTCGTATGCTAACAAAGTTTTGCCTTTGTGTCAATAGGGAGATGGGTTTAGTTAATCCTGCTTGTATCCTTCAGGACAGCAGTGTAATGATAATTAAGTCCTTACAAGTTTGATAAACATTGACGAATTTAATGTGTGTAGAGGTTACGACTACATGTTAACTTTATGTAATCCTGTACAAGTGTCTTCTAATGCCCGTTCTAGTATCCCTAATCTGTATTTTTATCTGAAGAATCAATATATTTTTACTGAATTATTCATTTATTTTTGAAAATAAAAGTGAATTTCTGGTATAACGTATTTATTAATAGACAAATAGGTAAATGAGTTTATCTATTTGATAAACATATCTGTGCCAATATTTAGTCAATATAATTTCAATTGCCTCAACCGTTAGAGAAATTAAAAGTAAAGAAGAATTGCATCGTTTGCATTCTTGAAAAGTATGCAATGAGATCCACTAAATTTGAATATATATTCTATAGGCTTTCAGTAAATATTGCCTTTCTGTGGTAAACCGAGTTGAGAGACGACAAACTGTGTATAATTGAGACAATTAACGTGTATAATATTTTACACGCTTCATGTAAAAACGGCGCAAATGCAGCAACACGTTAAACACTAAATAAAGAGAGATTGCCCACGTAAAAGATTGTATAAGTATGATGGAAGAACACATGCACTAAGTAGCCTGCATATTATAGTTGTTATTATAATAAAGATTATCCTTTAATATTATGATCTGTGATCCAAGAACGTAAGTATAAAGTAAAATAAATACTAAATGACCTTAACGAGTATCTGCTGATAGCTTGGTTGGGAGGAAATCGACTTTACCTCTGCCCACTCGTTGCTCTATTTCTCGCTTATTCCCACCACCAGGATTTCATAATACCCTTTCGTTATTCCCAACTAATTCTATCTAGGAATTCTATTTCTTTCTCCTGCAAGGAAGTAACGGGTATGGATCTCTTTATGACTCCCTAGAACGAATTCCTAGATCTACTTCTGGCACGCAGAGTACCATATTCGGTAGAATCTGTGTTGCAACAACATCCCCCTACATTATTTATTGGGACTTTTACAACCCTATCTTAGTCCTAAATACACTTATAACTCTTCATTATGAGTGAATACTGTTTAAGTGCTTTGTGTCTAGTTTTTTTTTTTTTTGTAACTGAGCAAACCTTGCAACATTGGAGAACAACTAGGAATCAATCCTGGGAACTTCTAACAGAATAAGGCTCGGTAATCGATTGGACTCATCTTATATTTTTTCATTATAATTTGTCCAAACAGACGTGCGCCCTAAAGGATTAGAGCGACCCTCGCTCCCCCACGCGCAGGCACACTCACACGCGCGGCCCGGCCTACCTGCCGCTAATGGTTCTTCTATGAATCACCAAGTAGTCCTTATACTACAAAATCAATTTTTTTTAACTGTTAACTTTACTTAATTTGCACTCGAATAACTGATAATACAAAACATGCAAGAGGTAATTTAAAGAAAGATGTGTTATCAGTGATGGACCTGCCTTCCAGAAAACATTTTATATTTGTTTTTTTTCAGAGTTCAGATTCAGAAAACGATTGCCCCTCCTGTTGAGAAGGTAAAATTGCACTAATGGTGTATATTATCACCTACACTTTAATGTACTTAAACAAGAATCTTTCTCCTTGTTTAGAATGGTTATTCTATAATGCTTTGAAACTATATATTCTAACAAGCAAAACTACGTAAATTAAAGCTAACAACAAATAATAAAATGACTTTTAACGGAAATGGATATATGGAGTTATGCCAGGATGGAAATTAGTGTGTATGTATATATATATATAGTAATCCTTAGATGAATTATTTTTTCTTGTTGAATTTGTATGGTGAAATAAAATAATTTTCATAAACAAGAATATACTAGTATTACTTCATTTTATTGTTGATTGAAGCTTTTCGCTAATTTACATTATTAGCATTTTCAAAATTTATAAATCACTGTCCAGTTATGTGACTAGAGTAAGACTGTTGCTTACATAAGACAATTGTTTAATATTCCTGATGATGTTGGTACTGTTAGCCAACGAAAAGCTTTGAATTGTAAATTCAATTATAATTCTTGTATTTGTATTTTGACTTAGTTCTTTATTAATACACAAGAATAATACATATTGCGATATATATACGTGTAACTTTGCCACATTGTTGTCTTGTACTCACTTATCTTTCGAGAACTATGAACTACGTGTTCTCATTTTCGAGCTTTTTCTGATACTGGCTGCTTTTTGTAGTTGTCAGGTACTAGAGGCCGCTAGTATCAGAATAAGCTCGAAAATGAGGACACGTAATTAATAGTTCTCGAAAGACGACTCGCATATACACAAAGTAAGATTCTTGTTTAAGTACATTAAAGTGTAAGTGATAGATGAATACAAGAAAACAGTGTTACAAAGCTATATATATATATATATATATATATATATATATATATATATATATATATATATATACTAGTTCTATCCTAGCATAACTTCCCTATACTTCCATTTTGTTAAAAGTAGTTTTATTTCTTGTTGTTCGCTTCAATTTCCATAGTCTTGCAGCATAGAATGTGTACTAACAAAGTTGTATAATAAATTTTCTCATTTTATATTCTATTTTCTTCTAACATGATATTTTATTTCGTATTTTCACTACGTAATATTTGACCCATGTAAAATGTAAACCTGGATATTTCTCTTATCTTTGATCTAGATCTAGATCTATACCTAAATCTAGACTGCGTTGTTCCTACACTTCCTCAATTTACAATTCTGTTTTCCGAATGTAATATAATACTTTGTGACAGATGCTTTAAAAATTGTAAGTAGCCTATTCAGTACTTTTCTGGGGATCGATTATTACCTTCAATAGGTTCAACACTTGCAACTGGGATTATGACACGAATACTTGTTCCGTTTCCAAATCATCGTATTAAAGAGTACTTGCTGCTACTTGCTGTAGAGCACAAAGCATCTAAAACTTTATCTGCTTTGTAATTTTAAGTGGTTGCAATGGAGTAAATCTATTCCTTTCGTTTTTTTTTTTAGTGTATCTGTCAGTTTGTAGTATCTGTTCATTTTTGGTTACATCAGTGATGGCCAAATACCGCTGACCCCGACTTATTTGCGGCCCGCAAAGCACACTAAAATATTGCTTTTGAATTTAGAAAAACGTAATATTATCTCGAAGGGGAAAGCATAAGCCAGCACAATATTGCTGTACTAGCAGTACTATTACATGCGTACATTATCCAACCAACAATATAATACTGACGAGGAAATATTTTATATGCATATGTACGTATGTTTGAGTACATTATTATCGAGGCAGGAAATGGATTCTCATTATCTAACATTTCAAATAACAATAATTTGTAGAGTGGGAGATACTTCAAACTGAAATGTCTTTGGAACAGAGAGTTCTCTAAATTTAGGTGGAGACTGGTTTTTTACGTAGCATTTTATGTATATATTATGCATCTTATGATGAAATTGAACACCAAACTTGAAGACAAAGACGTTTTAATTCTCTCATCAGTGAGTTTCTTATGAGCATTTCAAAAAAACGTTGTCAGAGTGCGGCGCACAAATCCATAAAGTAGTTCCGGATAGCTTCCCTTTCCTTGAGATGAATTCAACTGATAACACCATGGATTTCTCGAAATATAGCGATGAAATACAATGTTTGGAAGCAGATTTTGAAATCAAATTTCAAAATACTAGTAGATTTGGAAAATTATTTGTAATCTTTGCATCGCATTTCAGTGTAGATTCTATGGATGCACCAGAAAGTATTTAAATGGAACCTATTAATCTGCAGCATTTGATTAAGTAAAACATTGGCGTTATAGCAACCTTTCGTGTTCGGTGGTGCTTTTATTTGTGAGCATCCTTTTTCACTATAGAAAACCATGAAATGTAAGGTTCGTAATCGTTTATCTGACAGTCACATGGAATCAACTTCGAAAATAGCAACCACAAACACAGAAATAGACGTTATAGAATTATATAAAAGAGAATCAGTGTCAAATTGTGTTTATTCTGTACAATTTATGTCTATAACATGTTCAAAGTGAAAATTTATCATCATATCATACAATGGTAACTATTATATGATGGTTAGCATGTGGATACATTTTTGCGGCATGTATGCTATTAAAATGTTATGTTTGTATACGCTTCAAAAACTCAAAATGTTCTGCACCGAATGAGGTCAAATTTTGACACATCATGCAACCCGTTTCGAAACTGTTTTTACATAAAACACTTGTACATATGTTAGTTTTTGACACTTGTATTTACAGTTTTGATTATATCGGGACGGGTGTTTGATTTACTGTTGACGGGTGTTTCGGGAGATGTGTCCCATTGTCAACTCAGACCGTCATCAATAATCAACACAGTAAGTGCTAATGTAGACAAGTGTAACATAATATGTGTATAAAGTGTTTTTAGTTACAAAAATAGTTGTTAAACTGAAGATGGAATCAAACAATATGTTTTTATGTATATTTTTCGCATCAGTTACACACACGCGACCGCGAGTAAAAGAGCTCTATTAAAGGTTTGCTGTGCCAGTTACAGCGCTATGTGGCGCAAGCCTGAGAAGCCAACTTTCGGAGTGGTCGTCACTTCTTTCTCAAGCGACATTTATTAATACCATTTATAATGATAACAACACTAAACATATTGCAGCTTACAAAAACAAGAATAACACATTAACAGTTGTGATAAATACATTTTTAGAATTCACAAATTATAGAGTAGATCTATATAATAATTTATCCCACTCAGACGATGTGTATATGTTTTTGTCATGGTTTCCCATGGGAATTCGATATAATGACAGTTTGTTATCGATTGTCGCATAAATACATCATTGTGATTATGATTAGACCATATATTCTTTGAGAGCATTCATGAAGTTTACGTATATTTGAGAAGAAACGTTGAGTCCACGTGTCAGCCTATACTTATAAATTTTTTATCGTTATTAATTGAATAAAACGAGGTCAATTCTAAAAACGCAAAGATTTTAATAAAGTGAAACAAACGTGATATATTTTTTTAATGATTTTTCACGAACAATATACACAAATTACTGAAGAAAGTAACTTTGAAACATGTTTGTTCAACTATTAAAAGTAAAAGCTATATGTTGTGACTATTGAGTTTTGTTCTACCTGTATATAAGGGATTGTTATAAATGGTTTGTAATTATAAAGGTTGGCTTATTTTATTATAGTCATTTTTTTCGTATAAAAATATGTTTTCAGTAATTGATTTACAAAACAAAACTAAATTAATTTTTTTTATTTATTATTTATTAAATTATATATTATTTTACTAAGTATGGTATAAGAAGAGTTAAATGTTAATATGACAAAATGAAAAATTATACACAAAAACGTTACTAAGTTGGGTTAAAATTTGACAAATTTTTAAAATTAATTTTTGATAAAGGCAATTTTTGCACTTAACTAGTTACTTTACTGTACTTTATTTCTGTCCTGAAGTATAACAATATTTCTACATTTTGTTTATATTATAAATGTGTATTATATTCTTTCATCCTATATTTTATTTGTATTTAATTATTTAGATTTCTATTAATTAATTCTCACTGAATGAACTAAATTAATGTAATGGTATTATTTTAAAAATAAATGTTTGTTTGTTTTATCTGATGAAGTTAACGATACTTTAATACTTAAAATGTTCAGTATAAACTTTGGTAATTGTTAACGTACAAAAGTACGCAACGCTTGTTCTGAACTTTTATTGTTTAAAAATTGGAAATAGTTTCCGATCCCGTTTTCCCATCAAGTTTGCAAACCGGAAACAAATTATTCAGTGGAAACAAGAGAATCACAGATACGACCAAAGTTAGATTGAGTTTTCGATAAATCGAATACAATCGAGGAAATCGGGTTTACCGACGTGATTCAACTTAAATGCACACGTTAAACACGGATACGGTTGCTGCAAGTCTGAGTGAAAGATGTTAACAGCGTCACAAAGAATATATCATTGATTATTACTTCTGGAAAGGTAAACCGATAGAAAATGTTTAAAAATACTTCAGATAAGGCTCTCATTAAATGTACGTCATTATGTTTAAAATTATAAAAAATTAGAACTGTCTATATAGTCAGTATTATATAACTTGTTTTCTGACCATTCGGGTACCTTATCCTCATTAAACGTTTGTCCAGGACGTGCCTTATCGCTCGCAAATACTTCTCTAATAAGTCATGTGTTAGCATCCCCATTAAATAAATAACTTCCTGACCCTAATAATAATTTTTATATTTCTATCGCATATATAAAAAGAATGTAAAAATACAAGAAGAATAATGTCAAACGCTACATAATTAATTGTTTTGATTCTTATAGACAATTTCATTTCTACCGCCCTTAAACAGGCAAGCCCTAAATTGTTTCTTTTATTTACCAAAATATATATCGTGTTTACTATAGTTATTCTTGTATTTTCGCGTTCTTTTCAAATTTTAGATAGATATTAAAAAATTATAATTAGGGTAAAAAAGTAAATTTATCTAATGAGGGTGGTAATATATGATTTATTAAGGACACAGCTGTAGTAGGTTGCAAGCGATAAGGCACCTCTGGGCCAAAATAGGTAGCCGATCAGTCAAGAGACAGATTACAGACTGTGTAATAACTGGGTGGCTACTTTTAGTTACGTAATCGCAAACGGTTGTTGGGTAACATTTTTGGCTCTATTTGTTTGGTTATTTTAAAGTTATGTTGACAGCCCCTACAATGATTCTCCATGCAGAAATAGCCATACTTGTCAAACAACTTTGGTCCGGCATTGATTTTCTCTTTTACATACTAACCAAAAATATGTTTTGCAATAAAAAAAGTTATTTTAAATTTTGTGAACTGTAAAAGTGGTGAAAACGTGTATAATTTAGTCATAGACACGTATTTTAGAACGCTTTATAAAAAAAGTAATAAAAAGGTACACAGTATTCATATTAGTTTAGGATATATTTAGTTGTAAAAAAGGAAACAATTAACTGAGCTAAAGTAACTAAACAATTGTAAACTAAACAAGTACTAAAGTCCAGCTATCATGAAACAAGTTATGGATATATGAATCTTTTTTAGGTTTTAAACCTTGTTCCTCTACTTTACTACACACACGCACACACGCACGCACGCACGCACGCACGCACGCACGCACGCACGCACGCACGCACGCACGCACGCACGCACGCACGCACGCACGCACGCACGCACTCACGCACTCACGCACTCACGCACACACGCACTCACGCACTCACGCACACACGCACACACGCACACACGCACACACGCACACACGCACACACGCACACACGCACACACGCACACACGCACACACGCACACACGCACACACACACACACACACACACACACACACACACACACACACACACACACACACACACACACACACACACACACACACACACACACACACACACACACACACACACACACACACACACACACACACACACACACACACACACACACACACACACACACACACACACACACACACACACACACACACACACACACACACACACACACACACACACACACACACACACACACACACACACACACACACACACACACACACACACACACACACACACACACACACACACACACACACACACACACACACACACACACACACACACACACACACACACACACACACACACACACACACACACACACACACACACACACACACACACACACACACACACACACACACACACACACACACACACACACACACACACACACACACACACACACACACACACACACACACACACACACACACACACACACACACACACACACACACACACACACACACACACACACACACACACACACACACACACACACACACACACACACACACACACACACACACACACACACACACACACACACACACACACACACACACACACACACACACACACACACACACACACACACACACACACACACACACACACACACACACACACACACACACACACACACACACACACACACACACACACACACACACACACACACACACACACACACACACACACACACACACACACACACACACACACACACACACACACACACACACACACACACACACACACACACACACACACACACACACACACACACACACACACACACACACACACACACACACACACACACACACACACACACACACACACTGCTGTTTTATATAATAATTTAACATGGCATAAAATTCTGCTGTTTTATTTAATAATTAATTATAGCTAAAAATACGTTTTTTATTAAATAAACATTCTTGGTTTCATTTGGGTTTGTGCATTGAGGTTCGTGTTTTATAGATATTAACCACTTTTATTGTTCACCACTTAAATCAGTTTTGTTCTTGTTTAGAATCTACTTATGAGTATCATATTAACAAAGAAATTGAATTTAGATCTGACCTTGTCAAGTATTGTCCTTCATACCACTGCTTCAGATTACCCAATCACGAAGTGTTTCTTGACTTCTCCCTAGCATTAATAACTATAGGGCAAGTATTTTCTCTCGATGCCTTACAATGTGACCGAAGTCTCCAGCTTATGTCATTTCAATGATTAGTAATTGTTCACATTGACCTGTCCATTTGTCAGAGAACGCTCGTGGTTTAACGTAACTTTTATTAACTGAACCTTTGCAAAAGGAAACCGGATAGGGCCAAAAACAATGCCACGTTTTTTCCAAAAAATGTTTACTGCAGATGTTATTAATTTACGTAGAATCTTTAACGTATTCATACAAATTAATTACTTGTAGGGCTTAGAAGATCATGATTGATGAAAATTAACTTTGAGTGACAATGGAACAGCTGAGAAACTGGCAAGACGCGACAGTGATGTATCGACAAAGCTTACACCTTGCTTAACTGAAACTTGGCGTGAGAAGTATAGTTACCTAGTTATGCGTACACTATGTTTCCAGATATTAAATCAAATCTACGAAAAGGGTTCAAAAATATTTGTATTCATTGGCAAGCAATGTAAAATCGTTCACTTGAAGTTTTAAGAAATTTATTTTCTTCTCTCTTCCTAATCTACCTGTCTTTCTGCGCTCCTGTACGTACGTGCGTGTGTGTGTGTAATGTAATTAATAATTAAAGCATGTAGACCATGGGTTCCCAAATTGGGGGACGTGAAGGCAAGTCAAGGGAACCAGTTGGAAAATAGTAAGATAAATTCTCATTTAGTTGAAATTTAAGTAGGCCTACACAAATTATCAAAAATTATAACTAAATTTACGCCTCAGATTTTTTTTACATAGGTTATGTTATTGACCATTATGTATAGAATATTTAATTAAAATTTATGCATTTATAAAAGAAATATAGGAAAACGTTATTCAAATTTCGTAAACATGAAATTAAATCAACATGACTGGTTGAAAAAAATAATAGTACAAAATTGTCCCGAAACGCATGTTTGCCGTTGAGGTGGCAGCAGCGCTACAATGGGCAAATCTTCATTTTGGATAAAACACTTAAAGTGTATCACAGGCAGCTCTTCTAATTGTTTTGCCTTTTTCAAGCACCTACTTGTGCGAAAAAACATTTTCAGTGCTCGTTGCAATGAAAACAAAATTTAGGAACACACTTGATGTTGCTAATGACTTGCGTTGTGGCCTTACTAAAATACAACCTCAAATAGCTATAGTAGTGAAAAAATTTCAAGCTCATCCATCTCACTTACAGATTTTCCTATTTTCAGTTAAAATTTACCTTGGGAATTAATACTTGAAATTTTATATCATGTTTCTTGTGAAAGTATGTATAAATAAATAAATAAATATATATATAATATTTGTTTCTTTTTACTAGCCCATACCATTTATTCAAAGTGTAAATACAGGGTGTGCTACCAAAACGTTTGGGAACCTCTGAATGTAGAGGCTGTAATAGTCCTGACGACTTATTCATTTCAACGAAAAACATCTCCTGACTTTACTCGTATTTGCTTACACATTATACAGAATAGCACTATTCATAATAATAAAATGAATCTGACCTCTTGTATGCATTATTAAATAATAAAGACTCTGACAAACGGCATAAAACAACAGATGAATAGTTATAATTTCGTTATTTCAGTCGACTCTCAACCTAAGACTTAGGGAATCCAATAACTAAACTAAAAGACAGCGTCGAAAAACAGTTATTAAAAAGTAAGAGTTAAAATGGTTGAAACGTCGCATCACTGAAATATTAAATTAACTAGCTCTTCAACTTAATTAGGTTTAACTATCAAGATTTAACTAGATTGTGCTCATCGTTAGAGTCTTTAGGGATTTGTTATTGTTAGGGGTTCTTTTTTTGATTCAATTAATTGGAATGTTTGCTCAAAATTTGTCGTTGTCTGAGAGAGAAAGGCCTGATAATGAGGTGGTTAAGACCTTCAAAATGGAAAACACTGTATACATTTAATGTTCTCCACTGTGTTTTTGTATAGAAATATATTATATATTGGATAAAAGAGTAGACAAATCAGATGATAAATGGTAGTTGAACTAGACATGAGAATATAAAAACAACCGCCTCTTATTCAATTATTTCTTTTAGTTAACATTCTCTTTATATATAATTATACATTTTCTTCAAATTTTCAATCGTTAATAAAATACATTTTATTAATCCCCTAGAGTTCAAATACATGTTTCAAAACTTGTATTGGATGATTATTATTGATGTTCACACAATGTTTTTGAAATATTAAATTATTAATTAAATTTATTGAATTAATTCCAAATTTATGGGAGAAGACCTTTCCCAAAAGTGCAAGCTATACAAGCTCTTTCGTGCCATTTTGCCCTAAAATAAACATAACATATGATTTCATAAAACAGCTGATGTTATGCTATAGGTTATGTGGTAGAAGAGCTAATTTAACGCATGTATTGAGTTACTTTATTTTTATTTATTGTAATTATTTAATGAAAATAAAATCAATAATAAAAAACAAAAAAAATCAGAATAAAATCAATCAAAAACAATAAAAATGTAACTAAAATAAGGTTTTTCTTTGTTGACCTAAGTAGGAATTGACTATTAAAATATTTTGTTTATACAGTATTACTTTTTTTAGCGAATTTGATTGAGCTGAAATGTAATAAATTCGTTATAGATATGGCCTAATATGTTGGCTCGGCGTGGGAAAGTTAATGCGTTTTGTTTACCAAGAGAGATGCAATGTTAGCCTAATAAAGTATCTATGGGCTGTGAAAATTTATTTAGCTACATGTTTATGTAGGCCTACAAAATGTTAAATTCAAACATCACCAAGATAAACGAATATGTTCCTACATAGAAAAACTATAATAAACGACCTTTCTACAACTAATCACATGAAATAGAAACTGTCTCTATATGTTACTTTTTCAGGTCAATAAATTAGTTTTCAGGTTTTACATGAACACTATCCAAGACGATAGTTTTACAGGTTAATAATACTTTTTTTAGGTTATATTAGCAACTTAAAAATAACAAATCACCATTTCTTTTTATAAAAACCTGTAATTTATGAAGAATAAAAAGAGATGATAATTTATGTAAATAATTGAATCAAATTACAATCTCGATAGATTAACTATTATCGAAGAGTTGAAATACGATGAGTTGTCTGTATATTTCAGTATACATTCTTCTGCCTTTTTTAACATCAAAATTCTAAACTGTACTCTTATGTTATCAAAACATTAAACTGCTAAATTAATGGAATACAGTTTAGATTTTTGATAATGGAGTTAATCCGAAATGCGTCAACGCTAGAAATAATGTTTTCATTCTAGGAAAGACAGAAGTATATCCGTAAATATATATAAATAATATTAACAGAAATAAAGCTGGTTATATTAAGAATTTCATATTTCTGTCCCTCATGCTCTTGGTTTAGTCATCCGTACGAATTATTTGAAGAAATATGAACTACCATTAGGCAATAATAACAAATACTCTATATAGGAAACAGTATTAAAAATATTGTACGTTCCCAAAACTACATTTTCCATATAGTTCTTGGATTTGTAGTTTTCCAAATAAAAATTTAGTTTCTAAAATATGCAGTATATGATTTTTAATAAAATATGCAAAAAAACCCAAGAACGTTGTTAATAAATATTTTTATTTGAGTAATTACTAATTTCTCCTGCTCATATTTATTCACTTGTCTAATTTTCATCTCGTATTGTATAAATTACTTATATAAAGTCATAAAGCTGCATTTTAAGCTAAACTTGTGAAGGTATGCATATGGTACGTGAGCCCTGGTTATGCTACACCTGGGTAAAATATCTACCTGCATTGGTATTAGCAATATAGCGAAGAGGAATGGTTTTATGGATATTTAAGCATGAGAGTCATTATTATGGCTTAACCATGTTTTACTGCTGTTGTAAGTATAGTCGTGCCTGTACATTGAAGGCAGAGATGTAGTTCGTAAATATCTGACACATGCAAAGTTGAAAAAAATCACAGATTTGAAAATGCGCATTGGCCTTTTTTTTACAATGTTGTGAAACAATTTATTATCGCGCGCGCGCGCGCGTGTGTGTGTGTGTATGATCGCGTGCGTGTGCCTGTGGAAATGGTGATTAGTGATGTGTAAATATAATACAGTTTTATAGTGTTAAATATTCTATTTTGTTTTTAAAAATACTTACGATTTCATACGATTCTTTAAAGAGTGGTGGCTCAATTAGTAGACCCATCTTCAACAGGCACCACTCCTTTTCTTACTTATCTTTGATCTTTCACGACATTTGTATGCCATTTACCGGATCCCTTACACCATTTATTTTTGTTATACATACCTTCTTCTACGAGATTTCTATTTCCCATCGCCATTTGTATTTATTCGTTCTATTCAAACTAGAACGACCTTCCTTCTTTTTGATTTCCAATTCCAAGCTCTGAGTGGTGTTCTATTTCATTCACTCTCAGTATATACAACTACTTCGTACATACACATACTAAAGTAGTTTTCTATTTTCTATTTCTTCATTTAGTGTTTTTTTTACATTAATTTTCTTCCTTGTGTTTTCATTTCGTGTTTTGTTTCTTAACGTTGGTCTGTACTGTCCTGTGCAAAACAGCATTCCCATATCACGTAAAATTATGTTTCCCATTGTTTTATATACCAACTATCTCTCTGACTCATACGATCAGCAGTTTTCTACTATTGTTTTAAAGATTTCTTCAAAGGTTTAAAAATTTACTAGCGTCTGTAATAGCATTGTTTCTTATAACAACATGGATTTCTTTTATTGGAGTCAGTTTATAGTGATTTTTAGAATAATAGGAACCATTGAACAACATTGTCTGTTTACCCAAAAGAGTATCGTACTCTTCAACGTACCCCATCACAGCTTCATTTCCCAAGCTGACGTAAGTATCTCGAGAACAATAAATAACTTAGTTAATTGCAAACTAAAATTTCAACCATATATACACGATTAAATTAATAATGGGGGAGTCGCCTCTAACCATGTTACAACGGGTGCTCTTGTTTTGCTCGTTACCGCAGGCGTTCGCCCCAATCGGTTTTCAGCTAATGCAGTAGATAAAATATACTAAATCTGCTGTACGTTTGCCAATGAGTATTATAATTAAATATAAAACTTTTTACAAGCTTTCATAGATTTATTAACTATATATTTTTAAAGTTAATTTAGAATATTCTTTAAAACAAGAGGTAAACACAAATATCAAACTATAAGCAATTAACACACATCTGAGTGAATGCTTTAGAGCTTACTTGCTGACGCGTTTCGTAAATGGGTTAGATTCGTAAATAAAATGATTGATTCGAACCGCGTCACCAAGTAAGCTCTAAAGTATTCACTCAGTTTAATTACTTAATATTAATCACTTATAATTAATCATGTATTAATTATTTATAGTTTAATCAGGAACTCAAGATGATTACAACAAGCAACGTTTTAAAATTTATAAGAAGATGTTTTTAAAAAGTATACCGCTATAATATTTACATATTAAATAGCTCCAATAAGAAAAGAATTTCTTACTTATATGCAATATATATATATATATATATATATATATATATATATATATATATATATATAATGTGTTTTTGTATAAATTTTTAAATAAAAATAATTAAATAATTCTTGTATTTGAATAACCTCAGTTTATTATATACAAATCAACAATGCTACAAGGTCAATTAAGAAATAATGTCTTTATATTTGTATAGTTAAGTTCAAAGATTGTCAGTTTAAGGACACCGAAGGGTGTTCTGAACAAAGTGAAAGGTCCAAGAACCGTTAAGTGAACGCTGTCTAACTAAGAGAGAAAGATAGTTAGTATACAAAAAATAGTAGAAAGTTTCAAACTAAGTTGACATTTTTAATATAGTCTTTTTTCTTCTGTTAGGAATATTGGTATACATTTGAGTACGTTTTTCTGCCTTTCCTAACATCAAAAACGTTTGTTGACTCGTTTCGAATTAACTACATTCTCAAAGCTTTAAACTGTACAGTTTAGAGGACAGTTTAAAGTTTTAAGAATGAGTCATTCCGAAACGCGTCGACAAAAAAATGTTTTGATGTCAAGAAAGACAGAAGAATGTACTCAAATGTATATAACAAATCCTTGTGTTGGTTAAACTCATGTAAAGACAGCACAGATGTTTAAAGTTAAATTTGGGGGAAATGTGGTCGAATCTGAAGAGAAGTGACGTGTTAGTGTGTGGAAAACATTAATTAAAAATAAAAACAACAATAACATACCCATGATTGTTATAATATGCTTTCGTGGTAGCTATCGGCCTATTTATAGTGATGTAGATGAACCTCGGAAAGAAAAATAATAATATAACTCGCAAGTGACACTCAAACAATTTAAATTGTTGAGAAAAGGCATTGAACATAACTTTCAATAACCTTTAGTAAAAACTCTATTAAAACGTGTTTTTATTATACAATAAAACCGTTTCAAAGGACTTGGTTTAATAAATAATAAAGTTAATTATTGCACGAAGTAATCTGTTGTCGCGGTAAATGAAACATTATATCCTTGGTTGATGTGCGATGTAAGAACGTATATCAAAATGGATCCACTACACTTACCATCAACATGGCTTACCTCAGTGAATTCTATTTTATTAGAAAAAAATATAACAAAAGCGTAACAATATTCTTATGTTCTATAAACATACATATTTCTATAAAAAGCTTTTTTTACCGTTTTGTGTGTATAGTAATGTTATTATTTTTCCAAAATTTAGAAATGTCAAGACCACATTTTACATTTTTCCGTGTTGCTGAGTAGTTTTAAAATATCTAAAAATAGGTTTTGCTTGCATAATCGACTGATTACGTCTGAATAGTCTATAATTACGACTTTTATAAATTTGCATAACATTACACCCATTTTATTTCTGAAATATATAAGTCGTATATTGGTTCACTTATCATTGGTTAACAATATTTATATTTTTTCAGGTATTAAAGGAAAACCTACTTCAGCAAATAAAATACAATATCAAACGGTCAGATATAGTTTATATCCTGATGAGAGATAAGCACGCGGAGGTGATATCAATTGGTCAGATATAGTTTATATCCTGATGAGAGATACGGACGCAGAGGGGATATCAATTGGTCAGATATAGTTTATATCCTGATGAGAGATAAGCACGAAGAAGGGATGTCAATTGGTCAGATATAGTTTATATCCTGATGAGAGATAAGCACGAAGAAGGGATGTCAATTGGTCAGATATAGTTTATATCCTGATGAGAGATACGGACGCAGAGGGGATATCAATTGGTCAGATATAGTTTATATCCTGATGAGAGATAAGGACGCAGAGGGGATATCAATTGGTCAGATATAGTTTATATCCTGATGAGAGATACGGACGCAGAGGGGATATCAATTGGTCAGATATAGTTTATATCCTGATGAGAGATAAGCACGAAGAAGGGATATCAATTGGTCATATATAGTTTATATCCTGATGAGAGATAAGCACGAAGAAGGGATGTCAATTGGTCAGATATAGTTTATATCCTGATGAGAGATAAGGACGCAGAGGGGATATCAATTGGTCATATATAGTTTATATCCTGATGAGAGATAAGCACGAAGAAGGGATGTCAATTGGTCAGATACAGTTTATATCCTGATGAGAGATACGGACGCAGAGGGGATATCAATTGGTCAGATATAGTTTATATCCTGATGAGAGATAAGGACGCAGAGGGGATATCAATTGGTCAGATATAGTTTATATCCTGATGAGAGATAAGGACGCAGAGGGGATATCAATTGGTCATATATAGTTTATATCCTGATGAGAGATAAGGACGCAGAGGGGATATCAATTGGTCAGATATAGTTTATATCCTGATGAGAGATAAGGACGCAGAGGGGATATCAATTGCTCAGATATAGTTTATATCCTGATGAGAGATAAGCACGAAGAAGGGATGTCAATTGGTCAGATATAGTTTATATCCTGATGAGAGATAAGGACGCAGAGGGGATATCAATTGGTAATATATAGTTTATATCCTGATGAGAGATAAGCACGAAGAAGGGATGTCAATTGGTCAGATATACTTTATATCCTGATGAGAGATAAGGACGCAGAGGGGATATCAATTGGTCATATATAGTTTATATCCTGATGAGAGATAAGCACGAAGAAGGGATGTCAATTGGTCAGATATAGTTTATATCCTGATGAGAGATAAGGACGCAGAGGGGATATCAATTGGTCATATATAGTTTATATCCTGATGAGAGATAAGCACGAAGAAGGGATGGCAATTGGTCAGATATAGTTTATATCCTGATGAGAGATAAGGACGCAGAGGGGATATCAATTGGTCATATATAGTTTATATCCTGATGAGAGATAAGCACGAAAAGGGATGTCAATTGGTCAGATATAGTTTATATCCTGATGAGAGATAAGGACGCAGAGGGGATATCAATTGGTCATATATAGTTTATATCCTGATGAGAGATAAGCACGAAGAAGGGATGTCAATTGGTCAGATATAGTTTATATCCTGATGAGAGATAAGGACGCAGAGGGGATATCAATTGGTCATATATAGTTTATATGCTGATGAGAGATAAGCACGAAGAAGGGATGTCAATTGGTCAGATATAGTTTAAATCCTGATGATAGACAGGCACGCACAGGTGATATCAATTGGTCAGATATAGTTTATATCCTGAAGAGAGATAAGCACGCAAAGGGTAATCAATTGGTCAGATATAGTTTATATCCTAAAGAGAGATAAGCACGAAGAAGGGATGTCAATTGGTCAGATATAGTTTAAATCCTGATGAGAGACAGGCACGCACAGGTGATATCAATTGGTCAGATATAGTTTATATCCTGAAGAGAGATAAGCACGCAAAGGGTAATCAATTGGTCAGATATAGTTTATATCCTAAAGAGAGATAAGCACGAAGGAGGGATATCAATTGGTCAGATATAGTTTATATCCTGATGAGAGATAAGCACGCAGAGTGGATATAAATTTTTCAGATATAGTTTATATCGTGATGAGAGACAGGCACGCACAGGTGATATCAATTGGTCAGATATAGTTTATATCCTGAAGAGAGATAAGCACGAAGAAGGGATATCAATTGGTCAGATATAGTTTATATCCTGATGAGAGATAAGCACGCAGAGTGGATATAAATTTTTCAGATATAGTTTATATCGTGATGAGAGACAGGCACGCACAGGTGATATCAATTGGTCAGATATAGTTTATATCCTAAAGAGAGATAAGCACGAAGAAGGGATATCAATTGGTCAGATATAGTTTATATCCTGATGAGAGATAAGCACGCAGAGTGGATATAAATTTTTCAGATATAGTTTATATCGTGATGAGAGACAGGCACGCACAGGTGATATCAATTGGTCAGATATAGTTTATATCCTAAAGAGAGATAAGCACGAAGAAGGGATATCAATTGGTCAGATATAGTTTATATCCTGATGAGAGATAAGCACGCAGAGTGGATATAAATTTTTCAGATATAGTTTATATCGTGATGAGAGACAGGCACGCACAGGTGATATCAATTGGTCAGATATAGTTTATATCCTAAAGAGAGATAAGCACGAAGAAGGGATATCAATTGGTCAGATATAGTTTATATTCTGATGAGAGATAAGCACGCAGAGTGGATATAAATTTTTCAGATATAGTTTATATCGTGATGAGAGACAGGCACGCACAGGTGATATCAATTGGTCAGATATAGTTTATATCCTAAAGAGAGATAAGCACGAAGAAGGGATATCAATTGGTCAGATATAGTTTATATCCTAAAGAGAGATAAGCACGAAGAAGGGATATCAATTGGTCAGATATAGTTTATATCCTGATGAGAGACAGGCACGCACAGGTGATATCAATTGGTCAGATATAGTTTATATCCTAAAGAGAGATAAGCACGAAGAGGGATATCAATTGGTCAGATATAGTTTATATCCTAAAGAGAGATAAGCACGAAGAAGGGATATCAATTGGTCAGATATAGTTTATATCGTGATGAGAGACAGGCACGCACAGGTGATATCAATTGGTCAGATATAGTTTATATCCTAAAGAGAGATAAGCACGAAGAAGGGATATCAATTGGTCAGATATAGTTTATATCCTAAAGAGAGATAAGCACGAAGAAGGGATATCAATTGGTCAGATATAGTTTATATCCTGATGAGAGACAGGCACGCACAGGTGATATCAATTGGTCAGATATAGTTTATATCCTAAAGAGAGATAAGCACGAAGAGGGATATCAATTGGTCAGATATAGTTTATATCCTAAAGAGAGATAAGCACGAAGAAGGGATATCAATTGGTCAGATATAGTTTATATCGTGATGAGAGACAGGCACGCACAGGTGATATCAATTGGTCAGATATAGTTTATATCCTAAAGAGAGATAAGCACGAAGAAGGGATATCAATTGGTCAGATATAGTTTATATCCTAAAGAGAGATAAGCACGAAGAAGGGATATCAATTGGTCAGATATAGTTTATATCCTGATGAGAGTTAAGCACGCAGAGTGGATATAAATTTTTCAGATATAGTTTATATCGTGATGAGAGACAGGCACGCACAGGTGATATCAATTGGTCAGATATAGTTTATATCCTAAAGAGAGATAAGCACGAAGAAGGGATATCAATTGGTCAGATATAGTTTATATCCTGATGAGAGATAAGCACGAAGAAGGGATATCAATTGGTCAGATATAGTTTATATCCTAAAGAGAGATAAGCACGAAGAAGGGATATCAATTGGTCAGATATAGTTTATATCCTGATGAGAGATAAGCACGCAGAGTGGATATAAATTTTTCAGATATAGTTTATATCGCGATGAGAGACAGGCACGCACGGGTGATATCAATTGGTCAGATATAGTTTATATCCTGAAGAGAGATAAGCACGCAGAGGGGATATTAATTGATAAATGCCTTTGGTTTACTATAATTCAATAAGTTTCCAGTCCCTACCTCTGGAGTCCCTTATATAGGCGAGGGTCTACATTTCCTCTTGGCGCAGCTCGGAGAAACTTAATGAAAATATTAATTATTTCTACAAATGTTGTATAATGTTCTATAAACGCATCCTGATCTGTACAAATATTCACCTGCTGCTGTTTCGATACCGTATAATTAAATACAGTCGTACAAACTAATTTATTTGAAGTTATATAATAAAAAATATATATTTAATACTATTACGAAATTTTAATTAAACATATGTATCGGTACTATAAAAAGTAAACCTCATTCGAATTAATCAGTTGCAATTGTATCAAATAATTAAAATACACAATTTCGAAAATTAATATATTGTAGACACACAAGCAAATGCACTTACATATTCCCTTGGGTCTTCATTTTGGTTTATATATAAGGTACATTTATATAATCCAAAAATAATGAAATTAATAACAGAAATTAGTACAGGTTTGGAAATGGTCACATCGAAAACACTGGAACTATATAGGCAGGAAATATATTTTAATTTTTTTAATAAATAAATATAATATAATCATAAAAAATAAATAATTAACAAGTCCAAGTGTGGTCGAAATATGATACTATATAAAGTGGAATAGTTGATATGGCAACACTTGAATAGATATATCTACAGTGTAAATATAAATTAGTCAGTCATTTTTTTCACAGTATTTAAAGAAATATTTTTTTAATATAATACCAAATGACGGAAAGCTTTGAACAGTTGTCACTTGGTGAATAAAAGTATTGGTGTGTTTTAGATAATTGTGTTTATTGATGATTTGCAACAGTATTCTTGCATTCACTTATCCGTTAGGCATTACCAAAACTCGCACATGATTTATTTGCGAAAGTAAGATGACATTCCATTGTCGCCCGTAGTCTGGTGAATTCTTCAAGGACTAGGTATCTGGAAAGGTTTATATGTTACGTGTTCTCATGGTAAACGTCCTATTTTCATTCACGTGTTTGTTTGTTAGGTTTGCCTATTAGGTTAAATAATTCTCATTTTGTATTTGAATGACACTTATTCTCCTCTTGTCTCTGTTAAATAATTCTCATTTTGTATTTGATTGACACTTATTCTCCTCTTGTCTCTATTTTCCTCCTTTGCTTTTTCCTCCTTCTGTTCACTTCCTCCTCTAGGGTTTTTTCTTCTCTTATTTATTGTCATCTTCTAGTTCTACTTCCTCCTCTTTTCCTCTTCCTCCTCTAGTTCCTCTTTCGCATTCTGCTCCTCTACCGTCTCTAGTTCCCCTTCCTCTTGTTTATCTTCCTCCTCTTTCTATAGTACCTCTTCATCCTCTATCTCCAATACCTCTTTCCCTCTTCCTCCTCTAGTTCATCTTTCACATTATGCTCCTCTACCGTTTCTAGTTCCTCTTCCTCTTGTTTATCTTCCTCCTCTTTCTATAGTACCTCTTCATCCTCTATCTCCAATACCTCTTTCCCTCTTCCTCCTCTAGTTCCTCTTTCGCATTCTGCTCCTCTACCGCCTCTAGTTCC
Organism: Prosapia bicincta; assembly: GCA_036971475.1. NCBI lineage: Eukaryota > Metazoa > Arthropoda > Insecta > Hemiptera > Cercopidae > Prosapia > Prosapia bicincta. The sequence goes on from JBAIZL010000002.1 coordinate 63,315,549, forward strand.
CATTCCTCTTGTTTATCTTCCTCCTCTTTCTATAGTACCTCTTCATCCTCTATCTCCAATACCTCTTTCCATCTTCCTCCTCTAGTTCCTCTTTCGCATTCTGCTCCTCTACCGTCTCTAGTTTCCCTTCCTCTTGTTTATCTTCCTCCTCTTTCTATAGTACCTCTTCATCCTCTATCTCCAATTCCTCTTTCCCTCTTCCTCCTCTAGTTCCTCTTTCGCATTCTGCTCCTCTACCGTCTGTAGTTCCCTTTCCTCTTGTTTATCTTCCTCCTCTTTCTATAGTACCTCTTTCCCTCTTTCTCCTCTAGTTCCTCTTTCGCATTCTGCTCCTCTACCGTCTCTACCTCCTCTTTCTATAGTACCTCTTCATCCTCTATCTCCAATACCTCTTTTCCTCTTCATTCTCTAGTTGCTTTTCCTGCTGTTTTTTTTCTTCCTCTTGTAGTTCATTGTTGATCATTTATTTTTTTTTAAATTAAAAATATAATAATGAAATTAGTGTTTATATTGTATTTTTATATGATATGTTTATTTAAAATTAAATAATACTACATTATTATTATGTTTGTAAATCTGTAATGGATCTCAGATTGACTTGTATAATATACTAAATATTCCTTTGAGTAATGTCTATGTTAGGTACTCCGTCAGGGGGTTGTAAAGTGTCTCATTACTGTTTGATAACATCTTATATTCAGTGAAGCGCACGACATAATATTTAAGAGAAATCATTACCATCTACATTCTAAGGGTTGACTGAAGATTACTGGGGGAGTGACAGAAACAAAACTTTTTATAGTAAAGGTTTATTTAAGCTCAAAAGTACTTAAGTAGCCTAAAAACTCAAATGTATAGGTAAATTGAGGAATTTGTTATTTGCATTTGGTAGTAAAAAGCAAAAATGAACTCGACCGTTCGGTACAGACATCTCACGGTTCGGTGACGAATGGAACAAAACAATCCCCAAAGTTGCAAATGGTGGCGGTCTTTTGGGAAATAACCGTAAAGAATAACAACGAATGCAAATTGTCTTGCACATACGTTAATATAATGAATGATAAAATGAGTCCCGGGGGGTCGAATCGTCAGTGCTTGGCGTTAATTAATCGAAAACCGTTTAACAATATAGCTGCTTGAACATTACAAATTTCGTTAGGGGTTTATTTTCGTAATCCCCAGGTATCATTAGCTAGATTATTTTATTGCAATTTAATTTTTATAAAATAAATGTAATTCCTATTTTAATTTATACCTTCGTTTTGTAGGTATTTTTATACATTTATAAAATTTGTGTTAATACATCTCTGCTCTCGCTGGAAGCCTAAAAAGGATTTAAATCTTGCCAATCCTTATAGGTAACTTTTTTTATCGTGATATGTTAAATAAAACCTTATATTTACTTAAAGTATTATCTCAACACGAAATTATTAGGACCACCATGTTATTATATTGAAAATAATTATATTTTTAAACAAATTTAAAAGTGGTAGAAAAAGAGTGAAATACAGATATCGTTATTTTTTGTTTTTTCCGCCTGTTGTTGTAATGATTTTTGTAATCTTGGCAATTTTACGCATTTAAATCTCCACTTCCTCCTACCTCCCGTCATTCATCGTTTCTGCATGTCTTATAATATTTTTGTATTACATTCTCTTCTAGGCCTTCCTATTAATAATCTTTCAATTTTCAGACCTTTAGGGGCAATCTGTTTATAATTATTTGCTTTATGTTTCTCCACCAAAGAAACGGTTTTCCCGACCCCAATATATTTAGAAAATGAAATATCTACTTCTCTTCCCGCTTACGCTATTACACTGACGTTTAAAGTGAAAGCATTTGTGTATTCAAATATTCATAGGAAGTATACATTTGTGTTTACGTGATAAACACAATACTTCAGACTTACATATTTCCAAGTTACTCCCGTATCCTCACGTGTTTCCAAGGTACTTCATTATCCTTGCGTATCTTCAGGGTTCTTCTTTATTCTTTTACATTTTTCAGGTTACTTTCTTATTCTTGCGTATTTCCAAGTTAATTTATTATCAATACGACTTTCTGATAACTCCTTTATCCATACTTATTTTGAGGTTACTCTCTTTTCTTTATATATTTCTAAGTTACTCCCGTATCCTCACGTGTTTCCAAGGTACTTTATTATCCTTGCGTATCTTCAGGGTTCTTCTTTATTCTTTCACATTTTTCAGGTTACTTTCTTATTCTTGCGTATTTCCAAGTTAATTTATTACCAATACGACTTTCTGATAACTCCTTTATCCATACTTATTTTGACGTTACTCTCTTATCTTTATATATTTCCAAGTTACTCCATTTTTATTATGTGTTTCTGGTTACGCCTTTATCAATAACTATCTATATTACACTAATTGATCTTATGATACTGCCCAAGCTGAAACTCTTTCTAAAATATTCGTTCAAATATGTCACTGAATAATGGAAACAAACCGCCCTATGTTTTCTTAAAAAAAGGAAATTTATAATTAACAGAATATACTGCAAACATAAAACTAAAAAAATCGTGAAAAATAATTACTGTTTAACTGCCTACTTTCGTTGCTATTCCCTCTTTTTGAGCAATATCGTAGCTGCCACTAAGCATATTTAGCCATATATATAACATAAATACTAATATACTATACCATATATGTATATGATTAAATTTGAATACATAAATAATTGATGTGTCTAACCCAAAACAAGACTTATTAGGAAAAGCTACGCTCTATTTAAGAGAAATTTAAGAATTTGAGAGATTATTTTACAAGAAGTATAAAGTACAATTTATCGTTTTTAAAGAGCGTTTCGCTTTCTCAGCCTTAGCTTCATCCCGCTTATTCTTCCTGCATTGGGTGTAATGAGTAGCTACCTCCCTCTAGCGAGTAAGTTTGCATTAGGTGCGTGACGCTGGGCCGTTATAACCATACCTTATTTCGCAGAACGTAAGAGTAACAGCGTTTAGTTCATCCTGCATTGGGTGTAAAGAGTAGCTACCTCCCTCTAGCGAGTAGGTTTGCATTAGGTGCGCGACGCTGGGCCGTTATAACCATACCTTATTTCGCAGAACGTAAGAGTAACAGCGTTTAGTTCATCCTGCATTGGGTGTAATGAGTAGCTACCTCCCTCTAGCGAGTAGGTTTGCATTAGGTGCGCGACGCTGGGCCGTTATAACCATACCTTACTTCGCAGAACGTAAGAGTAACAGCGTTTAGTTCATCCTGCATTGGGTGTAATGAGTAGCTACCTTCCTCTAGCGAGTAGGTTTGCATTAGGTGCGCGACGCTGGGCCGTTATAACCATACCTTACTTCGCAGAACGTAAGAGTAACAGCGTTTAGTTCATCCTGCATTGGGTGTAATGAGTAGCTACCTCCCTCTAGCGAGTAGGTTTGCATTAGGTGCGCGACGCTGGGCCGTTATAACCATACCTTACTTCGCAGAACGTAAGAGTAACAGCGTTTAGTTCATCCTGCATTGGGTGTAATGAGTAGCTACCTTCCTCTAGCGAGTAGGTTTGCATTAGGTGCGCGACGCTGGGCCGTTATAACCATACCTTATTTCGCAGAACGTAAGAGTAACAGCGTTTAGTTCATCCTGATTGCAACTATGTTCGCGGTCCTTTTCGTACCCTTCTTCTGCGTTATCAGTCGCTATATTTATCGATTTCAGTTTTAACACTTTATAAAAACAAATAATTAAAAGTAATAAACTGCTAGTATTTCTACGTATAATATATTTATAGCATAATAACTTAAGATTTTCTTGTAGTGTCCGGACACCCTTTATGTATATCCCTTTATTTGGAGAAGTCCTCCTATAGTTGGTATGTGCATAGACATAATTAAAATATAAAAATATAATTAAAATAAACAGGGCCTAAAAAAAGTCTATCAGAGAACCAAAAACGATATAAAGCAATAACTTTAGGCACCCAAATTCTGCCTTAAATTCGACACCCATAACGTTATGCTACAGAGGAAAAATTGTCTAATGTTTCATGACGTAATTACTTATGAGGTAAAAACCATGAGATTAAGTTTTCAGATCTTTTTGGGAATTTATTATATTTCGTTCAAGCAGAAATGAACACAAGCCAAGTATTTATCTCATATAATTTGCAGTTTTAATATACTGAAACATCTGCAGTGTTAAAATTAGGAAATACATTCTTTTACATAAACATTTTGCCTTGATGGTAAATAAAAATGAGAACAAACGCAGGACCTCTTCTGGTCCTAATTGATTTCAAATGTGTTGTGTAAATTTTGCCTTGGCTTCTTGTTTACACTGTACGGCTACAGTGTTTACACAAAACGACTAATACGACTTTCCCCTAGAGCAGGTCTTCACTAGGATTTCTTAGAGAACCAAAGAGTTTGCATCAAGTTCTCCTCAGGGCAACAAGTTCAAGTGACATTAAATAACTTATAAACAGTATGATTATAAAAAGTTTATTACATAACTAAAATAAATCAACTCTTTTGCATATAAAAGTAGAAACGTGTATTCTACTTAACGCCTGGAATATCTGAATTTGTCAACACCTTGAAGCATATCAGAGAAATCTTTCACTGTTCTCCAATATGGCAACTATGTTAGCAGGTTGAGAAGAAACTGAATTTCTCAAGATGTGTATAACGTTCTCACACGTACTTGGTCTGGACTTGTGTTTTATAAGCTTCCATTACTGAATGTAGAGTCACATACATACGTAGGTACAAGCACTTTTAATATTTTCTCAGCACAGTCAGTTAAGTTAGGAAAAGGGTCCTTTTCAACTGCTTTCCCAAACTCATAGTGAGCTTTCTCCTTATGTAAAAAAAATACCAATGCCACCGGAATGGTGTTTCAATTACTGAAGTCTGAGGGCCGTAAAAACCATTTTCTAGGGTGCATAGTGTGGATGCCCTAGAGTAATATATTGGTGGAACCTTTAATTTCACCCTTAGCTCGCTGCGTATGAAATAACTATTTATCACTAACGCGATAATAATGTGTAAAACTAAATTTTTGATTTCTTTAAATAACAGTTTAAATTAAAATTGCTAAATTAAAAAGTATCAAGGATGAAATAAAATAAACAAATGTTTGCGATTTGTTCACGTTTCGCAGGCTAAATATATTAAAATTGTTTTTTGGGTATGATAAATTGAGAAAAATCGGTCTGGATGTTACGTGGTATTACATACAAAATTGAAACATTCATGAAACCGGTGTAAGAAACGTACAAATTAAACAGATAGTGGAATGCACAGAAAGCAAATACAAAGTTATCGCCCTGACTTAGACTCAGAATTCACGTCAAACGAGTACGTACAGATTCCATAGTGGCTGCCCGTTGCAAAAATAACGGATCGCCAACGAACAGCAAGTGGCCGAAACTTCGTTACGATATAGAAGATTGTAAATTCGAGGGTACGCGTTTGCCAAAAATGTAACTGACGAGATATCCTCAAACACTCGTGCTAAGGGTTAAACGTAATTGCATTAAAACTACATTTGTTTTACTTTAAATTGTTCAAGTTGATTCATTTGTTTTGAGAACTACTTAACGTGGATAAATATAGTTGAACATTTTTAAAAAATAGTTACATTAAGAGGGTACAAAACACTTACATGACAAAGTAGATTTTATAAGAGTAGTTCGTTCAGTCTAAGTCTAATTCCAGTTATTAGGTTTATCAAGACTGTAAATATAATTTTGCGAAATTATTTTCTGTAAAATTATTACCTTTCACAAAAAATAATTACATTTTGAGCTACAAGCGATTGAAGTATTAAAATTAAGCTTGTCGATAGCTTTAGGTAATTAAATTTTGAAGCCTAATAATTTTACGTCACGGGACTAATAGAAAGAGGAAACTTGAAACGTCTTTATTGATTATTGTAGCAGGGAGATATTTGGGTCACATTTAATTACGTTCGCTAACGGAAACTGGCAATTACATTCATGCGCAGTTTTATTAAATTTAGAAACGCACTGTAAATATCATCTATTGGTTCCGGAACTAGCTTTAAAATTAAATACTTGCTTTCCTCGGAATATTAAATATTTTAAAGTTGCTACTTTAAGTTTAGAATTAATGAGGCGTAGCTTTGTGATTAAATTGCTAAGGCATACAGTTGGGTTTGTTTGTTTTAGCTTGATTCAAACTGACTAAATTATTGAACTTTGTGTTCCATACGTGGTAATTTTGGACAGAAACCAAATATACAATTCTAGTTACAATTGTAATTTGTATAAATGTTTATGAATATTATAAATGATTATCACTTTGTAAGACTAACGAAGCAAATATCAATTCAAATTCAATGCGTTTATTTTAGGTAGTTGTGTGACTTACCTTCAATTTTCTTCTGTTACTACTCCATAAAAAAACTGTTAAGGGAACAGCATGATCACAGAAGTAGAAAACTCCCTATATACAAATATTTACATATGATTTGTTAATCTCAGAGGTAAAGACAGTTAACTTGAGCTATCGATTTATGGAAGTTCTGTGACAAACTCAGTTGACGCATTCAAAGTCTGCTTGAGTTTTGAAATCATTTTAATTCTACGAGTTATCATTGTATAAGTGTTATGAAATTATCGTCTTCTACACTTTTTTATACATTGCGTTTGTATTAATGATTGCTCTGGTGTTAAGAACGTATAAAATTAGGGTTGTAAGGTTGGTAAGCAGGTCTTTAACAACCCTTTCTTCAACATAGGGCACATGATGGACAAGCAGTTTCATGAAACTCTTCTGAGTAAATAGCTGTTGGAAAACCTATGAAATTAGGGTTCTAAGGTTGTAAAGGAGGTCTTAACAATCCTTTCTCCAACATAGGTCACATGTTGGACATAGCAGTTTCAAGAAACTCTGCTGAGTAAGTAAATTTTGTAAAACCTATAAATTTGGGGCTATAAGGTTGGTAAGCAGGTCTTTAACAACCCTTTCTCCAACATAGGTCACATGTTGGACATAGCAGTTTCAAGAAACTCTTCTGAGTAAGTAAATTTTGTAAAACCTATAAATTTGGGGCTATAAGGTTGGTAAGCAGGTCTTTAACAACCCTTTCTCCAACATAGGTCACATGTTGGACATAGCAGTTTCAAGAAACTCTGCTGAGTAAGTAAATTTTGTAAAACCTATAAATTTGGGGCTATAAGGTTGGTAAGCAGGTCTTTAACAACCCTTTCTCCAACATAGGTCACATGTTGGACATAGCAGTTTCAAGAAACTCTTCTGAGTAAGTAAATTTTGTAAAAACTATAAATTTGGGGTTATAATGTTTGTAAGCAGGACTTTAACAACCCTTTGTCCAACATAGGCCACAACTTTTGTAAAACCTATAAATTTAGGGTTTTGAATTTGGCAATATGATCGGATCTGAGGTTGTAGTAGAAACCATATACAGTATATATAGAAATAGTTAACTTGTAAAACCCTGAGGTTGAACCAGTTGACATGAGCGATCGGTTTATGCCAGATCCTGCATCAGAAATAAATCCACCAAAATTTTATGTGTTATGAAATTACCAGCTTATTAATAGGATTTTCCTATATATTGGGCTAGCATTAAGGAATGCCTTGCTGCTAAAGGCCTATAACTTTAAAGTTCTGAGTTAGGTAGCATATCTTTAACAACGCTTTCTCAAACATAGGCCACATGTTGCACATAACAATTTCAAGAAACCGTACTGAGAGAGTTCATTTTGCGATAGTTTTTCTTTTTCAAATGTTACATAGCAATTTGAGTTTATGTTACAAAGTGTCTTTCTATCCGTTGATATTCTATAGAGCATTCTTTATTCGTTATATGCTACGGGGGAAACATTCTTTTTTGTGTAAAAAAAAAGGCACTTGTGGGAAAACGACGGAGTTATAACTTGAAATAAAGAGAGGGCCTTAGCAATATAAGTTAATAAATATGGCCTAAGTATCATTGCCAGGTAGCATTGGGATAACTTTGTTTACAGTTACATTATAAGGAATAATCTAATGCAACCTAATCTACAGGAAGTGTCATGACCTAAAAGTAATAATAAACAGCAATTGCACTCGTATAGAATCATGATATTACACATGTAATTTAATCAAATACACAATATTTCTGAAATTCGAATATATCGAAATTGCCATATTGAAATTATTTATACATAACCTTTAAATAACCTCTAAAGAAACTAGACTATTAGCGTTATTGTACAGCAATGTTTGTCTTTCGGAGATCTTCGGAACAGTTCGCTAGAGAGTCAACGAACAAGCATCGCACTCATTTAAAACTTTAAACAAATGTAAAAAGGGGGAAATTTGTTTAAATGTTTTCGTTAGATTCTACGAGATGACGCTACGTTCTACCGATTCACTCCCAAGGTATTTGCAAGGTAATACCTCTCCTTATTCCTTAGCATAAGGTGATCCAAGCCCCCAGGGTTCCTGCATGATCTGTCGCGGGATTTTTCCTGGCAGGGTTTCTTTCTTGCCAGGTTTTTTCATCCCGCTCTTAGCGCGACACTTACCGTACTGTTTCATTTCACTATCTCCTGATTCTCCATGGAAAGAGCTTATGAGCTTAGTACTTGGGCAATCAATCCCGTTTCCTTCATTCGCGGTAGGGATACTAACCGCATGCGCATGTGAGACGGAGGTAGCTCGCTAGAGGTTGGCTACCACGAGGGCTGGGCGGGTTTTGGGGGCTCAGACCCGGATAAAAAAAAACCGTGTAGATATGCTGTGTGCATAAATAGTCAAACTTCAAAAAGTCTTGTTTCCATATTCATACTAAAAGAAGACAACTTGTATCTGTTAAATCAGTATTTGGATAACCGGAATATTTGAATAAATCATCTCAGACAACTATTAAAAACATTAGAAGTGCTGCAACATTAGAATTACAGGGGGCACCCTAACGGCTTCCACAAATGGATCTAATTTATACAAAGGAAACAGATGACGGTTTTGTTTTTACTGATAAGACATACAAAAAAATACTTTAGAGATAAATTCGTATGTTGGGAGAAATTTTACCCTTTATTCAAAACTGATTAAAGGGTTAAGAAAATTAAATCATGAGGGAGTTGGGAATATAATCTGTTTTAGACACAGGTTATATTATTGATGGATGAGGGTGGCTTCCTTCTTGCGATTGGTGGTCTTAGCAGGCAAACGGATTATCTTGCGTGTAAATACCTCCAAAACTATCCCTCCATTATGTTTTTTAAAAAGTTTCACTCTGGCTATAAAGTTATTTTTCAGTTGTTAGTTGATAAATATCTGAATGATAATTTGCCCTTGGAAATATTTGTCAGTACTTAGTGTAGTTAGAGCCGACGTAAGCAGATTTTTTATTTGTTATATATAGTACGACGTGACGCCCTGTTCACATCTTCACAATTGATACTCGCTCCGTATTTAAATGACAATTGCTATTCCCGTAATTGTCAACCCACTTATTGTTAACAGGTCTCTTATAGATGCCTTCCAGTTGCATATGAAAAGAGAATACGTAGCATCGATGAACAATCTAAAGCTCGGTATCTCATTTTTTTCAAAGTTATGAAATGGAAAAAAGTTTTATTTTTAAGTATTATAAATAGCTTAGACGCCTGAATGAATGGTCTATTCGGTAGAGCATATAACTACTAACCATCTGGGTTCGGTCCCCGGTATCAGAGAATACTTTTAGAGTACTTCAAGTTCGGCCTCAAATTTCAGCCTCAAGTTCTACTAAGCTTTGAAATTGATTACATAGGAGAATAATGGGGCATTGAACCGTAGTTGTCCTTAATAAAGGACACAACATTCTCTGAATATCGCGAAGATCAAGTAAGGTAGCTTCACACTTTCTCTCTTAGATTGTTACTATAAACAATTCTAACTTGCAAGCAAACAGCCAATCCCCTGGTCTAATAATTGATACAGTACATCTCTTTGTTTAAATAAATAATAATATATAAACCGTTTTATATAAAATTGTAAACATCACCTAATTTATGTTTAATATCAATTTACTGTTAATAAAGGCATAAGAGTGCCTGGTATTTAACCAGATTATGGTTGGTTGCTAGAAATGGAAGACCTTTCAAATAAAATTCGGAGAAATTAAAGAAAAATCGTGTTATTTTTCATTGATAAACAATATATATTTAAATTATGAGTTTTAGGACCTGGCGTTTATTCCTTATAATGAAACAGAATATAGTGCACTGTTAAATTATAGTTATTTTTACACTTATATATGGCTATCACGGATATTTCTTTACTTAAATACTATTTCTATTTACACGAGTCATTTCACGCGTCTAGTTACACTATTATTGACGCATTTTTGAGTTACAAGGGCTAGAGCGAATCATCACTGTGACGGTTAGTTTGCGTCTTTTGTCTCCAACATGTTTACTAGCCCTTCTACTACATTTTGCAAAGACTTATTTCGTACTGAATTAGTTACAAACACTTTTATATTCCCTAATTAAGAGTACATTTTCAACGGGTTATCAATAGATTTCATTATTAAAAACCGACATGCCATTCTAAATTTAGGCGGATCCAACTAACATAGCGTGTTCTTGTAATTTAATTCTACAAACTCTCAAAATATCTAAAGTCTTATCACCCTCACACATCTATTCAGACGATGTTTTTGAGATAGTCATTAAAAATCTTGTAATATATGCGATCATTTACTTGTAACACAGCCTATCGTGGATCGATCACGTCAAATTAGTATTTAGAACAATATTAGAAATTATACTGAAGTAACTATTTTGAAAATTTTATTTAAAAAAATACTTTGTCGTTGACATATTGCCCTTTTTCTTTACTTCAAAACATTATGGTATATAAAATATTCAACTAAAAAGGGCTATAAATAAATATGATATATACGAGAAAACTGCCCGTCGGGAAATCAAAATTATCCCCGAGAGGTAAGTGCAATGTGGAAAGTGTGATTGAGAGAATGGTGTAGCGAGGTAAAAAATTCAAACCCTGGAGCGTTTTGTGCACAATAATTAAATGTAGCTGCTTCCTGCGTGCTCGTCAGGTTGCTCCCTCTTGGGTAGTTTCTGAAAGTTGCAACCACAAATCACCTCAGGCCTACAATATGATTCTTCTCTGTTACTGCTTGAGACTCGCCTTAACCCTTAAGGGCTGAGAAAAATCTCTTTGTTTAAACAGTATTATATAAAATCGTAAACATCGTCTGATTTATTTCAAGTTACTGTTATTAAAGTTATAAAAGTATCTATTATTTAACCAAATTATGGTTGGACACGAGAAATAAAAGACCTTTTAAATTAAAATCAAGAGAAATATTTTTTTTCTGTAAAAAGAAAGTATTTATATATACTGTTTGGGGATCTGGTATTTATTTCTTTAATGAGAGACACTCTTGAGATATTAAATTATATTTATCTTTACACCTATAAATGTCGTTAGGACTATTCACGGACATAACTTCAAAACTATTTGTATATACTCGGATGTGCTATTACTATATAGTTTAACTCTTACTCAAGTATTTTTGAGTTACAAGGGATTGTGCGAATCCCTACTGTGACGGTTAGTTTGCTTCTTTTGTCTCCAACACGTTTAGTAGCTCTTTTATTACACGTCGTAAAGACGTATTTCTAACTGAATTCTTTACAAAGAGTTTTATATTTTATTCTAATTTACCATTACGTATTTCCAGTGTCTCAAAGTTACCAGATATAATCACCATAGTACTCCCTTACCAGTGACAATGTCACAATAATGTTCAATAACAATACGGTGGCCTTATCTATTTGGACTTTTGAAATTATTCGTTGTAAATTCGAATGTAATATACAAGTGTTTGTAAAGAATTCGGTAAGAAATAAGTCTTTGCTGCTTGTGAAAAAAGAGCTAGGTAAACTTGGTGAAGACTAAAAAAAGCAAACTAACTGCCAGAGGTTAGTTACTCTTATTAAAAACGCTTCCGTATTAGTTGAACCAAAATAATTAAAATAACAGTCAGTGAATATAAAGCGTTGTTAAATCAGAAATGTCCGTGTCGTTCTTTGTACTGCATATATAAATGTAAATATAAAGATAACTTAATAGTGTACTCGTGTGTCTTTAGTTAAAGGAAAACTATTTGGTCGTCAGAGTGGTGATTTCATTCTCCTACTTCTACCCTTACTGAAGCGTTTTTAAGTTACAAAATAACCTATTGAGTCCCCACTTCTGACAGTTAGTTTGTTTCTTTTCTCTCCACTATGTTTTCCTATCATTTTTATAAGTTGCAAAGGCATTTGAATATTTCGTACTGAATTCTTCACAAACACTTTTATATTCTATTCTAACTTACAATTAATTATGCCAGGTGTTGTGAAGTGCATATGTGTGATACAAATCTGTATTGAAACCTGTATTAGGAGCTAGTAAATTGTATTAAAATAAAATTGTTTTAATTGTTTAAATGATTTTTAAATTATTTAGTTGCAAAGCCCTAATCAAGATTAAATAAACATATTTTATAAGTACAAAAAAGGGCACAAATTATAAATTTTAAGCACACAAACGTGATTTTACATACATATTTAGGCTCTAAAACGTATCGACTATTTTGGAGGCTGTTAAAATGAAAATTTCAGTTTTGTAAGACGAAATAATTCATTAAAAGTTAAAATATAATATAGGTTTAAAGCGTATGAGAGCGCGCACGTGCGTCTTTTTGTGTTGTATTCACGGAATATTTTTACTAATGCGTACGTTATAGATTTAGTGTTATTATTTCAATGGTTTAGAAAATGCCAGAAATATATTCCATTTCCCCATTTGTGAGCAAAAACGGAAAGTAAATGTATCTTGTGAAATTATTTTGGATTGTAGCTTACATATTAGGACTACCTGTATACTTCATCTATTTTTTACTATTTTTACCCCGTAAACGTCTGTTATCATAGAGCGGAAAATCAACAAATTCTTTCCATACTCCTTCAATCAATTGTTTCAATTATGATACTAAAATATTTTTAGAAACAACATCGAGTCAAACAGTATGTACAGTTGACACTCAGGAATCTTGCAGTTTTCGCGCAGACTGGCGTCTCTCCAGGGTAGTGTCGGAGGGATCAGATTAATCCTGCTTTTACATTAGGAATAAACCAATCAACTTTCTGAATCAAATTTGTATTCTTTACTTTAAATAAATCCGAGTTATGTGTTCTGATTCTGTTTCTGTTCTGATTCCAGACCATATGGTGTTTATACCATAAATCCCTAATGGTATGCCTAATGGTTATTTGTGGCATACTCTAAATAAAAACAAAACGAGTAAGCAGTAACATGTTCTCTATAAACGTTTCCCCAACTTATAGATCAGTATACCTAAGTTCGTAATATTCTGAGTTGAAGATCTGCCAAAGTTAATGAGTTACTTAATGTCGAAATTACCTTAACTTTTGTAAAATGTTTAAATATTTATAACAAATAAATCGAGATTTAGGTCTATACTAATAGATGGAGTTGGTGAGTATAAAAAAGTAGTAACTGAGACATAATTTCGATCATAAATTAGGCGTAAACTGTATTTCACTAGCCAATGACTTGCATTTAGGTAATTTGTTCAAAATTTCCAGATCCGTTTCGTTATATTTTATACTATTTATTTAGTTTTTTTATGTGTTGATTTTCTTTTTAAGTATTTATTAACAGAAAATTTATATAACAACCGTGTTAGCGGTGGTCGAACACGTATATATACTCTGCAGTCTCAAAGATAAACATCACTGCGGTTTGTAGGAAATTTAACAAGTCATAAGTTGAACCGCTATCGAAAGTGTGCTGAAAATGCTTGCAAAACTTGCATATTCTTCTTGAATTTTGTAGTCCATTACGTTCGGTGAATCTTATTAATCACTTAAACAATAGTTTATGACTATTCGAACTTTAAATTTTGTAAATTTGTTAACAAATTTACAAAATTTAAAGTTTGGATAGTCATAAACTATTGCTTATTCTTGTTGTAATGATTCAGTCTGTATGTTGTTTATAGACGAAAGATCTCGTGGGAGAGCACTTCACTATTGGTACGAAGGTACCGGGTTCAATCTTCGGTAGCACTAGAGGATTTTGCTTTGTTATCCTCTTGTCTATTCAGCATGTTAAATGATTAGCAAGGGTCGAACCTGAGGAGCAGTACTGGACACATTTCTTTCCTAGGAAAAATTTGGCCCAATAAAGGGGCATCGAGTATTGTTTCCCAATATTTTCCAAGATATAAGCTTTACCCGTATATTATACAGCAACTTTATGAGTGAATCACCATAAATATCAAATCAGATTAGTAAACAGAAAACACCTGTACAATTTAAATACTCATCTTGTGTAATAAGTTAACTATAACATAATTTGAGAAAACTATTCGCAGCGGTAAATATTAAAAGAGTTTACTAAAAACCTCAATACACACTAGTTTATTAATATAGACTAGTTTCGGTGATGATAGATAAAAGCGACGTAGTCGCCGATTATATTTAACTTGTGAGTAGTGAATTTTGAATAAGCCCTTGTAATATTTACCGTTGTTCAAGCCGTATTGTTTCGTCGTCACATGGCAAACACGAGTTTGCTTTTATTCTAGTCCGTTTGACTCGTACCAGTGATGTTTATTTAAGAATACCTTTGATGCAAGATGACTTTACGTGTCGGCGGAAATACGTATCCAGGCAACCGTTTTTTTTTTGACCCTTAGAGAAGCCTTCTGACCTTGATTAGCGAACAAGTAGGATTAACCCAGCAGAGAAATGGACGAGACGCCTTTGTTGAGCTTTAATTATATAGTACTTCTTATATTTATAAATGTATTTTTAGTTATTGATTAAATGTTTTAAAAGAAACTCGACTTTAAAGTGCCTAAGCATTTTATTACCTCCATGGTTAGTGTTTGGGACACTCCTCAGATCACAAAATTGAATAGACTTCTCCTTTCATAGAACGTAGAAGCTATTTTCCCCACACAAGCTATGGCTCTTTTGCATCTTCCGGTGCCAAAGTATTTTTATATCCCTGCAATATCTCATAGTCCTACATGGACATAATGATAGGTTTTATGTGTTTTCCTTGTGAGCCCCCAGTGATTATCACTTATCCCCCTAATTGGAAGGTTTTTGGTGTGTAAAACACTACGGCAGTGATGATGAACTTTAAAGCAGCCGTTAATCAGTGGTTTAACACATTGGTGCAACAGAGTTCTCAGGGATTATAGAAAAGTTCGTGAAGAGGTATAACAAGTGGTTATATGTGATCGTTGATTATGTGAAATAGTAGGTCAAGTATCAAAATGTATGTGTAACATTTGATTTCCTTACAATAAATAATAATGTGTTTAGAAAAAAGCGTTATTTACTTTTCAAACAACCAGAGTATATAGTGATCTATATGTACTTGACAAAAAAACTGTTGGAGTTGTCTTGTAAACGAGAGAGACTTTAATGATACGAGAGTGGATATGAGGTGTGTCTTGATAGGGGAGAGTGAAACGAATAATGTGAAGATTACATGTCATAGAAAACACTGAATCGCGTACCCTCTCAGCGTTCAATTCTCCTAGTAACCTAAAGGAAGAACATAGACAACGATTCTGTATAAAGTAAATACTAAATTTATGATAAAATATTTAAGCATAATTGAAAAGTTTTAGAACTTTATATTTTATTTTTATTCCATATTTTAAATAAGTAATATTAAAGAATGTTTTTCAATAAATTCCCAATAAGGTTAACAAAGAAAAAATTTATTTTAGTTACCCTAGAGCACTATTTATGAAATTTTGTGGTAACTATGGCAACAGTTTAAAGTTTGACAATGGTGGTGTCGACGACAACCAGATGGGAGAAAAAAATTCATATACAGCTCTAAGAAATATATCGGAAAGTACAGGCATTGGAAAGTTGGCACAGTGCCAAGACGCGCTAGAATTCGAACATGAAAAATATAAGGTCAAATCCTACTGGACCCCACAAATTTTATAATTTAATTATTGAACAAATATTTTTAAAAAATGTATTGACTTCAATTGGCCTCCACTATAGGTTTAAAAAAGTGTATTTGAACTTGAGTGGATGAATAAAAACGTATTTTATTAACGATTAAAATTTTGTACGAGATATATATCAGGAGAGTGTGACCTAATAGGAGTTTTAAAAAGAAATAGAAAATAGTTCACTATTTTTAAACAATTTTATTCATTTAAATCTTTAACTATAGTTATAAATTCTTATATTAAAGGTGTTAAATAAAAATGGTATAGCCTTTAAAAATTACTTTGTAAAACAAGTAATATAGAAAAAAAATTCAAATTAATTCCTACTGAGAGTAACAAAAAAAAACGATAGTTTAGTTACCCTCTAGCACTATTAAAGTTATTGTGTGATAACCATTGCAACAGTTTAAGGTTGTATAATGAAGGTTTCGACGACAACCAGATGGGGACAAAAGTTCATCTACATCTTCCAGAAATATATTTCTAGTTATTGGAATGTTGGCGCGCTAGACTTCGACAAGAAGATTCCCAGTTCGAGTCCGGTTGAACCCCACAAATTTTATAGTTTAATTATTTAACAAATATTTGAATAAACTGTCTTAACATCAATTGTCATCCACCATAGGTTGAAAAAATTATTGGATAAATAAAAACAAATTAAATAGCAATTGAAACATTTTACAAGATTTATATCAGGATACTGTGAGATAATAGAAGGAATTTTAAAATTTATTCATTAACGTATAATTTTATACCTAATCTACATGGAAAATTTATTACAAACATTTGACCTTACAAAAGTAGTAATACTTTTTTTAACCTTTTCAGCTACTCACTTTCTGTTTACATAATTCAAGTATAACCATGATCTATTTATTAGGTCATAAAGAAATCCTTTATTCATAAAATTCAAAAGGCTTAGACCAGCCGGCACTTGTTCTATTACACATTTGGATTTCAAAATATTTATAATTTGGCGCTTTCATGATCAAATATAAAATGAAAAAAAATTGAGAAAATAAAATAAATCAACTGTTTAGGCGCACCGTAAACCTGTGTTAATTTCGTTTGTTAAAACAGTTTCTGTAGACTATAATCAATAAAAAATTACAGAGTAAAGCTTTAACAACCCAAGTCTCGCTAAAACTAATGGGTGTCATTTAGTGATTATTGAGACAATATCCAAGTATCTGAACCAACCCTTAGTAGTAACCTATAAACAAACACAAATTGAACCTGCTACTCTAAATGAAAGTAGAGTATATGAAAGGTGGGAGCTTTTAGTTTTAATTTTAGTAAAACAAATTTAACATTGCTGCAAATAATCACGAAAAAACAGAAAATTAGTTTAAATATCCTTTCTGTGTTAAAATACCTCATTGTTCTCACTATATCTATAACTTTACCATATCACAAATAAAGTATGTTGAATATTTTGACTGTGTATATTTGTGTATGTGTGCGCGCGTGCGTGGGATCGTAAATAGTTACGTCTATAAAACTCATTCTACCCCGTCACACACAGTTAATAACCCGAGGAGAGAAAAAACCTCGACAGTATTGATTGAGAGGTGTGTTGTGTTTACTCTATTCCAATAAGCTACCGAGCCAACGTAGGGTCCCCCCGAGGCGCGTTTGTCGAATCCTCTTTGGCCTTACGCAGACACAAGCTCAATGAAAAGCATTAGGTATTTATTAAAACTTCCAACAGAAACGCAAACGAAGAAAACTTTAACAGCGTCAACGTGGTTCAAGACCAAATCCATAACATTGTTCAAATAGGATTAATACTTTAGAGGAGTATTAATAAAAATACATAATTTTACTTGCAGTTTTTATGACATGATGTGTGTGTGTGTGTGTGTGTGTGTGTGTGTGTGTGTGTGTGTGTGTATGTGTATGTGTTTGTGTGTGTGTTTGTTGTGTGTGTTTGTGTGTTGTATGTATGTGTAAGTGTGTGTGTGTGTTTGTGTGTTTGTGTGTGTTGTGCGTGTGTGTTTGTGTGTGTATGTGTGTGTGTGTGTGTGTGTGTGTGTGTGTGTGTGTGTGTGCGTGTGTGCGTGTGTGCATATGCGTGTGTGTATTGTAAACGTTTTGTTGTATAATTATTATATATTTCATTTTAGAAATTTGCATAATACACACACACACACACAGAGAGAGAGAGAGAGAGAGAGAGAGAAAGGGAGAGAGAGGGTAGAGAGGAAAGTGCTCGAAACCGGACTCTTACAGCGGACTCTATGTCTCCTTACTTTACATTTTCATTAATTCTAATGAGACCAATTGTAAAACATATTACAAACATTTTTAAATATAACGTGCTCCGTTATAGGGTTTTTTTTACTACATTTTGGATTAAACATTTTATCTTTCTAAAACTGGATTTAGCTACATTTTTCTATGTTGATACAGTAAATATGAAGTAAAACCTTTATAGATGCTAAAACGTTCTGTAAGTCTATTAAACTTTAAAGCACGGGACGTAGAGTTTTTATAAAGCTAATGGTGTTTGTATTTAAAAATAGTGAAGTGTAAAACTTTCAGACAAGTAATGAATATTTGTAAGGGTGCAGAGCTATTGTAAGGTTTCAGCGTTACACCCCCGTGCCTTTCTTAATCGCATAACATTATCATTAATACAGCCAATTGGTCGTAGTGAGGCTACTTGGCACGGAACCCCAACTTAAGCCATAATACTTGACTTCTTCCAGAGATAATTAGCTGCTGGAAGATGCTACTTGTTACAATCCCTCTTCAGGCTATTAATTCTACACTCCTGCCATCATTTCTTACGTAATCAACTCTCATAGCAAACTGGCATTGAAATCTTACTCATTTGTAGACAAATGAATGGTATTTTAGTAGTTCAATATTATTGAAAAATTGCTTTTGATTATTTTGTTTTTGCCTCGTTGATTTTGTTTTCTACCTTGTTCTCCTAAATATAAACCCTATACTAATGGCTTGATCAACATTTTCCCCCGTTGTATTTGAAAGATAATAGTACTTCTTATAAAGTGTAAGCAGTTAGTTTCCAAAGTTTCAATTACATTTTGTATTTTTATTTCTGGAAAACCGGAAATGTTCGTCATGGTATATTATCAATGCGTATTTTTTTCTATCTATAAATGTCTGATTTGGAGCAGATCGTCATGATATCTCATCTATTCATATCTTTTTGTATTATTAACATCTGATTTGAAGTTGTGCTTAGTGAAATCTTACTTATGCGTATTTTTTTTACATTTAACAACATCTGATTTGAAGCTGTTCGTGGTTTAATACTATCTACGAATATCTCTTTGTATTTATATAAACATCTGATATGGAGCCGCTCGTAAGAATATCTTATCTATGCATATCAATTTTGTATTAATAAACATCTGATTTAGAGCTGTGCGTGGTGATATGCTATCTATGGATATCTTTTTTGTATTTATATAAACATCTGATATGGAGTGGTTCATAAGAATATCTTATATATGCATATCTTTTTTGTATTTATTAACATCTGATTTAGAGCTGTGCGTAGGGATATGCTATCTATGTATATTTTTTTTTTTTATATAAACATCTGATATAGAGCGGTTCGTAAGAATATCTTTTTTTGTATTTAACTGGTTATTTATATTCTAAAAATTATAATTATAATCGTTTGTATCATTTATAAAATCATACTCATATTAATTCGCTTGAGCAAATATAAAATGTTAATATTTATTGCTAAAAACTAAAGAATCGTTTAAAAAATGTTAATCTCTGTTTAACTTTAATCAAATTTAAATTTTCGTGTTCCTATGGGTGTCCACTATATAGTGGTTTTAATTGTTCGGAGTACTTCCGGCCTCATTGAATGAGTATTATCTAGGACATGAATACATTTCATATCTGGGATTTGTACGAAATACGTACCGAGGACGAACTAACAACAGACATGATATAACATTCATTGAGCTGCTATTCTGTTGCTATAGTAATCAATTTGTAATATTGTGCAAGCGTGCTTATGCCCGCACGAGTGTGTGTTTGTGTGTGTGAGATGTAGTTTGAAAATGTGTTTGTACATTTTCTTGTACATTTATTCTCATTAAAACTACTTTAAAAAATAATGAAATAAATCCTCTTACATTTTATAATAGCCTTTTAAAGTCTATTCAACATTTGTAAGTTTTAGCA
Organism: Prosapia bicincta; assembly: GCA_036971475.1. Taxonomy (NCBI): domain Eukaryota; kingdom Metazoa; phylum Arthropoda; class Insecta; order Hemiptera; family Cercopidae; genus Prosapia; species Prosapia bicincta. The sequence goes on from JBAIZL010000002.1 coordinate 63,335,744, forward strand.
TTATCGGGAATATATATGGCTTTCTCCTAAGCTTTTTAAATTTGTTTAATAGTTTAGTTGCTTGTCTACTTTGTGGGGCGATATATTAAAAGTACAAAAAGGCCTCAAAATGACAATCTGGGAACAACGACAAATTTATAAACATAAAAATAACATCATTAACAAACAAATACAAATAAAATCAAAAAACTATAAATTATTCAACCTAATAGACAAAATTAACCCCAAAACAAACTTAAAAGACTCGCACAGCGCAGTGAATCCGAAAATAGAACATAACGGTACACCACACCTTGGGACAACGGGAATTCCACACATCCGCAGTCTACTAAAACCCCGATCAGTATGCCTGATATGGAGAAAAGACCAGTCTTTGAAAGCGAACTCACATAAACAAAGTAAGATTCTTGTTTCAGTACATATAGTGAAAGTGATATATATATATATATATATATATATATATATATATATATATATATATATATATATATGTATGTATACATAAATGTATATATAAATATAATAAACAACTAAGGTTATTCAAATACAAGAATTATTTATTGATTTATAATAAAAGCTTTTCGTTGATAAACAGTACCAACATCATCAAGTAGGAATAATACAATAATGCATTATTCATAATAATAATATAATTAATAAATATTTGGTAATATTGTATTATTATTCCTGATGATGTTGGTACTGTTTATCAACGAAAAGCTTTTATTATAAAATTAATAAATAATTCTTGTATTTGAATAACCTTAGTTGTTTTTGATTATTTTACAAAACAACATATTATATATATATTGCTTACATTGAGTGGATTTAATAAGCCATTAAACTGTAATATATTTTATTTGTCCCTTGACGATCCAAGTTAAAAGTTACAATTAACTTATTGATAATATTCTTGGTTACAGTATTTACCAAGAACTCACAAAATCATGAAAATACACCCCATTAACGCTGTCTTCATTATTTGAGTAAAACTGAAACTCTAAACGATTATAAGGATGGTACAGAATTGTAAGCAATAATCTGTTAGTAGAGTATTAGGTTTTTGGTTCGACAAACTGCAAAAATAAAGTCACGTGTACCAGATGTTTCCGTTCCTTACTGTCAAAGAGTAAAACTGTACCTACTATCGTCGAACATGCATCACCCTTACCAACCAACCCTTAACCATAATCCGTGTTACCCCATTCGTTTACTGACCTAAATAGGGATTATCAAGGGAGGCCATCTCAATAAGGGCAAAACCCACGACATTGTACATAAAGGAATGCAAGCAGCTTGTTTCGGAGGAAATGTTTAGCCAAGAATCCCAAAGGATTTGTCCGGTTGGGTAAGGCAGAGTCACATAATGCTGTATTTGCTCTACCGTGGGTTCCGTTTGAACTAACGTCTGCAGTATATTTAATTTAGGATTATTTTCAGAATATAACTGTTTTACTATTGTTACTGAATATATTTCATAAATATAACTGTTTTACTATTGCTATTGAATATATTTCGTGGATATAACTGTTTTACTATTGCTATTGAATATATTTCACGAATATAAAAGTTTTACTATTGCTATTGAATATATTTCGTGGATATATCTGTTTTACAATTGTTATTGAATATATTTCATGAATATAAAAGTTTTACTATTGCTATTGAATATATTTCGTGGATGTATCTGTTTTACAATTGTTATTGAATATATTTCATGAATATAAAAGTTTTACAATTGTTATTGAATACAGATACTGAATATTATTGATTTAATATTCTTACTGAATACATTTTCAGATATAACTGCTTTACTATTGTTATTGAACATATTTCGTGGATATAACTCTTTTACAATTGTTATTGAATATATTTTACGAATATGAATGTTGTACTATAGTTATTAAATATAGTTTCTGAATATTACTGTTTTAGTATTCTTACTGAATAAATTTTCAGTAATAACTGCTTTAGTATTTTATTGAATATATTTCGTGAATATATCTGTTTTACAATTGTTATTGAATATATTTCATGAATATAAAAGTTTTACAATTGTTATTGAATACAGATTCTGAATATTATTGATTTAATATTCTTACTGAATACATTTTCAGATATAACTGCTTTACTATTGTTATTGATTTCGTGGATATAACTCTTTTACAATTGTTATTGAATATATTTCACGAATATGAATGTTGTACTGTAGTTATTATGTAGAATGTAACTGTTTTACTATTGTTACTGAATATATTTCATAAATATAACTGTTTTACTATTGCTATTGAATATATTTCGTGGATATAACTGTTTTACTATTGTTATTGAATATATTTCACGAATATAAAGGTTTTACTATTGCTATTGAATATATTTCGTGAATATATCTGTTTTACAATTGTTATTGAATATATGTCACGAATGTAAAAGTTTTACTATTGTTATTGAATATATTTCGTGGATATATCTGTTTTACAATTTTTATTGAATATATTTCAGGAATATAAAGGTTTTACTATTGCTATTAAATATATTTCGTGAATATATCTGTTTTACAATTGTTATTGAATATATTTCACGAATATAAAAGTTTTACTATTGTTATTGAATATATTTCGTAGATATAACTGCTTTACTATTGTTATTGAATATATTTCACGAATATGAATGTTGTACTATAGTTATTAAATATAGTTTCTGAATATTACTGTTTTAATATTCTTACTGAATAAATTTTCAGTAATAACTGCTTTAGTATTGTTATTGAATATATTTCGTGGATATAACTCTTTTACAATTGTTATTGAATATATTTCACGAATATAAAGGTTTTACTATTGCTATTGAATATATTTCGTGAATATATCTGTTTTACAATTGTTATTGAATTTTTTTTACGAATGTAAAAGTTTTACTATTGTTATTGAATATATTTCGTGAATATAACTGCTTTACTATTGTTATTCAATATATTTCACGAATATGAATGTTGTACTATAGTTATTAATATTCACGAATATAAAAGTTTTACTATTGCTATTGAATATATTTCGTGGATATATCAGTTTTACAATTGTTATTGAATATATTTCAGGAATATAAAAGTTTTTCTATTGCTATTTAATATATTTCGTGGATATATCTGTTTTACAATTTTTATTGAATATATTTCACGAATATAAAAGTTTTACAATTGTTATTGAATACAGTTTCTGAATATTTTATTGATTTAATATTCTTACTGAATACATTTTCAGATATAACTGGTTTACTATTGTTATTGAATATATTTCGTGGATATAACTCTTTTACAATTGTTATTGAATATATTTCACGAATATGAATGTTGTACTATAGTTATTAAATATAGTTTCTGAATATTACTGTTTTAATATTCTTACTGAATACATTTTCAGATATAAATATTTTCAGTTATAAGTAATTGTTTTACTATTGCTATTAAATTTATTTTCGTGGATGCTTTACTGCTTTACTGTTGCTATTTATATATATTTCGTGGATATAACTGTTTTATCATTGTTACTGAATATATTTCGTAAATATAACTGTCTTACTATTGCTATTGAATATATTTCACGAATATTAATGTTTTACTATAATTATTGAATATAGTTTCTGAATATTACTATTTTACTATTCCGTTTTGAATACATTTTCAGATATAAATGTTTTACTATTGTTATTGAATATATTTCGTAAATATAACAGTTTCACTATTGCTATGTAATATATTTTCCGAGTATAACTTTTTAAAAATGTATATTTAATATATTTTTCTGAATTTAATTGTTTTACTATTCTTATTGAACACATTTTCAGATATAAGTGTGTTATTATTGTTATTGATTACATTTTCTGTATTTAATTTTTGTACTTTTGTAATTTAATAAATTTTCTTTATACAACGATTTTACGTTTCGCACTAATGTATTGAATATATACAAAACTATTGTGACGCTATTATTTTTACTATTGTGATGTTTCTAAATTTAACTGTTTTACTATTGTTATATACTATAATTTCAGAATATAGGCTAGTACTGTTTTGCAACAAAAAATGTTTATTTTCTGCTTGAATAGCCTCAAAAAATATTTATCGTAAACATTTCCTTTCTTCTTTATTGCATTTAAATAACTTTTTATACCTAATGTAATATAGGGGGCACGACAGCATATCTTTCGAATATTTGCGTATAGTAATTTCTTGATAATTGTATTACTATGTACATAATTGGAGTCCACCCTCGACGTGACCATCTAGTTGACACCTATAAATATTAGGGGGTATCGATATAGTTAAAGGTAAGCGCATCAAACTTTTATTTAGGCATACATATAGGCCTATACACACACACACACACACACACAGCTACTACAAGCAAGTGCCAGGGGAGAGGGTAGTAGGGTAGACAGAAGAGCTACCTCAGATACTTAAACCTACCCTTGCGATGTTATATGTTTTATTTATTTTTAGCTCCTTAGCCCCATCTAATTTCATCTCTCTTGCTTTTCCTTCGACTTGGAGGGAGGTATTAGGAGTATCTACCGCTTTATCCCACGGTAGAGAATAGGTACTTGAGAAACGGTACTCTGCTCACGTATTCTACACTTTATCATCTACCTTGATCTTCCTTCGACTTGGAGGGAGGTATTAGGAGTATCTACCGCTTTATCCCCCGATAGAGAATAGGTACTTGAGAAACGGTACTCTGCCCACGTATTCTACACTTTATCATCTACCTTGATCTTCCTTCGACTTGGAGGGAGGTATTAGGAGTATCTACCGCTTTATCCCCCGATAGAGAATAGGTACTTGAGAAACGGTACTCTGCTCACGTATTCTACACTTTATCATCTCCCTTGATCTTCCTTCGACTTGGAAGGAGGTATTAGGAGTATCTACCGCTTTATCCCCCGATAGAGAATAGGTACTTGAGAAACGGTACTCTGCTCACGTATTCTACACTTTATCATCTACCTTGATCTTCCTTCGACTTGGAGGGAGGTATTAGGAGTATCTACCGCTTTATCCCCCGATAGAGAATAGGTACTTGAGAAACGGTACTCTGCTTACGTATTCTACACTTTATCATCTACCTTGATCTTCCTTCGACTTGGAGGGAGGTATTAGGAGTATCTACCGCTTTATCCCCGATAGAGAATAGGTACTTGAGAAACGGTACTCTGCTCACGTATTCTACACTTTACCATCTACCTTGATCTTCCTTCGACTTGGAGGGAGGTATTAGGAGTATCTACCGCCTTATCCCCCGATAGAGAATAGGTACTTGAGAAACGGTACTCTGCTCGCGTATTCTACACTTTATCATCTATCTTGATCTTCCTTCGACTTGGAGGGAGGTATTAGGAGTATCTACTGCTTTATCCCCCGATAGAAAATAGGTACTTGAGAAACGGTACTCTGCACACGTATTCTGCACTTTATCCTCTACCTTGATCTTCCTTCGACTTGGAGGGAGGTATTAGGAGTAACTACCGCTTATCCCCCGATAGAGAATAGGTACTTGAGAAGCGGTACTCGGCTCATGTATTCTACACTTTATCATCTACCTTGATCTTCCTTCGACTTGGAGGGAGGTATTAGGAGTATCTACCGCTTTATCCCCAATAGAGAATAGGTACTTGAGAAACGGTACTCTGCCCACGTATTCTGCACTTTATCCTCTACCTTGATCTTCCTTCGACTTGGAGGGAGGTATTAGGAGTATCTACCGCTTTATCCCCCGATAGAGAATAGGTTCTTGAGAAACGGTACTCGGCTCATGTATTCTACACTTTATCATCTACCTTGATCTTCCTTCGACTTGGAGGGAGGTATTAGGAGTATCTACCGCTTTATCCCCCGATAGAGAATAGGTTCTTGAGAAACGGTACTCGGCTCATGTATTCTACACTTTATCCTCTACCTTGATCTTCCTTCGACTTGGAGGGAGGTATTAGGAGTATCTACCGCTTTATCCCCAATAGAAAATAGGTACTTGAGAAACGGTACTCTGCACACGTATTCTGCACTTTATCCTCTACCTTGATCTTCCTTCGACTTGGAGGGAGGTATTAGGAGTATCTACCGCTTTATCCCCAATAGAGAATAGGTACTTGAGAAACGGTACTCTGCTCACGTATTCTACACTTTATCATTTACCTTGATCTTCCTTCGTCTTGAGGGAGGTATTAGGAGTATCTACTGCTTTATCCCCCGATAGAAAATAGGTACTTGAGAAACGGTACTCTCCTCACGTATTCTGCACTTTATCCTCTACCTTGATCTTCCTTCGACTTGGAGGGAGGTATTAGGAGTATTTACCGCTTTATCCCCCGATAGAAAATAGGTACTTGAGAAACGGTACTCGCCTCACGTATTCTGCACTTTATCCTCTACCTTGATCTTCCTTCGACTTGGAGGGAGGTTTTAGGAGTATCTACCGCTTTATCCCCCGATAGAGAATAGGTACTTGAGAAACGGTACTCTGCTTACGTATTCTACACTTTATCATCTACCTTGATCTTCCTTCGACTTGGAGGGAGGTATTAGGAGTATCTACCGCTTTATCCCCGATAGAGAATAGCTACTTCAGAAACCGTACTCTGCTCACGTATTCTACACTTTATCATCTACCTTGATCCTCCTTCGACTTGGAGGGAGGTATTAGGAGTATCTACAGCTTTATCCCCCGATAGAAAATAGGTACTTGAGAAACGGTACTCTGCCCACGTATTCTGCACTTTATCCTCTACCTTGATCTTCCTTCGACTTGGAGGGAGGTATTAGGAGTATCTACCGCTTTATCCCCCGATAGAGAATAGGTACTTGAGAAGCGGTACTCTGCTCATGTATTCTACACTTTATCATCTACCTTGATCTTCCTTCGACTTGGAGGGAGGTATTAGGAGTATCTACCGCTTTATCCCCCGATAGAGAATAGGTACTTGAGAAACGGTACTCTGCTCACGTATTCTGCACTTTATCCTCTACCTTGATCTTACTTCGACTTGGAGGGAGGTATTAGGAGTATCTACCGCTTTATCCCCCGATAGAAAATAGGTACTTGAGAAACGGTACTCTGCTCACGTATTCTGCACTTTATCCTCTACCTTGATCTTCCTTCGACTTGGAGGGAGGTATTAGGAGTATCTACCGCTTTATCCCCCGATAGAAAATAGGTACTTGAGAAACGGTACTCTGCCCACGTATTCTACACTTTATTATCTACCTTGATCTTCCTTCGACTTGGAGGGAGGTATTAGGAGTATCTACCGCTTTATCCCACGGTAGAGAATAGGTACTTGAGAAACGGTACTCTGCTCACGTATTCTACACTTTATCATCTACCTTGATCTTCCTTCGACTTGGAGGGAGGTATTAGGAGTATCTACCGCTTTATCCCCCGATAGAGAATAGGTACTTGAGAAACGGTACTCTGCCCACGTATTCTACACTTTATCATCTACCTTGATCTTCCTTCGACTTGGAGGGAGGTATTAGGAGTATCTACCGCTTTATCCCCCGATAGAGAATAGGTACTTGAGAAACGGTACTCTGCTCACGTATTCTACACTTTATCATCTCCCTTGATCTTCCTTCGACTTGGAAGGAGGTATTAGGAGTATCTACCGCTTTATCCCCCGATAGAGAATAGGTACTTGAGAAACGGTACTCTGCTCACGTATTCTACACTTTATCATCTACCTTGATCTTCCTTCGACTTGGAGGGAGGTATTAGGAGTATCTACCGCTTTATCCCCCGATAGAGAATAGGTACTTGAGAAACGGTACTCTGCTTACGTATTCTACACTTTATCATCTACCTTGATCTTCCTTCGACTTGGAGGGAGGTATTAGGAGTATCTACCGCTTTATCCCCGATAGAGAATAGGTACTTGAGAAACGGTACTCTGCTCACGTATTCTACACTTTACCATCTACCTTGATCTTCCTTCGACTTGGAGGGAGGTATTAGGAGTATCTACCGCCTTATCCCCCGATAGAGAATAGGTACTTGAGAAACGGTACTCTGCTCGCGTATTCTACACTTTATCATCTATCTTGATCTTCCTTCGACTTGGAGGGAGGTATTAGGAGTATCTACTGCTTTATCCCCCGATAGAAAATAGGTACTTGAGAAACGGTACTCTGCACACGTATTCTGCACTTTATCCTCTACCTTGATCTTCCTTCGACTTGGAGGGAGGTATTAGGAGTAACTACCGCTTATCCCCCGATAGAGAATAGGTACTTGAGAAGCGGTACTCGGCTCATGTATTCTACACTTTATCATCTACCTTGATCTTCCTTCGACTTGGAGGGAGGTATTAGGAGTATCTACCGCTTTATCCCCAATAGAGAATAGGTACTTGAGAAACGGTACTCTGCCCACGTATTCTGCACTTTATCCTCTACCTTGATCTTCCTTCGACTTGGAGGGAGGTATTAGGAGTATCTACCGCTTTATCCCCCGATAGAGAATAGGTTCTTGAGAAACGGTACTCGGCTCATGTATTCTACACTTTATCATCTACCTTGATCTTCCTTCGACTTGGAGGGAGGTATTAGGAGTATCTACCGCTTTATCCCCCGATAGAGAATAGGTTCTTGAGAAACGGTACTCGGCTCATGTATTCTACACTTTATCCTCTACCTTGATCTTCCTTCGACTTGGAGGGAGGTATTAGGAGTATCTACCGCTTTATCCCCAATAGAAAATAGGTACTTGAGAAACGGTACTCTGCACACGTATTCTGCACTTTATCCTCTACCTTGATCTTCCTTCGACTTGGAGGGAGGTATTAGGAGTATCTACCGCTTTATCCCCAATAGAGAATAGGTACTTGAGAAACGGTACTCTGCTCACGTATTCTACACTTTATCATTTACCTTGATCTTCCTTCGTCTTGAGGGAGGTATTAGGAGTATCTACTGCTTTATCCCCCGATAGAAAATAGGTACTTGAGAAACGGTACTCTCCTCACGTATTCTGCACTTTATCCTCTACCTTGATCTTCCTTCGACTTGGAGGGAGGTATTAGGAGTATTTACCGCTTTATCCCCCGATAGAAAATAGGTACTTGAGAAACGGTACTCGCCTCACGTATTCTGCACTTTATCCTCTACCTTGATCTTCCTTCGACTTGGAGGGAGGTTTTAGGAGTATCTACCGCTTTATCCCCCGATAGAGAATAGGTACTTGAGAAACGGTACTCTGCTTACGTATTCTACACTTTATCATCTACCTTGATCTTCCTTCGACTTGGAGGGAGGTATTAGGAGTATCTACCGCTTTATCCCCGATAGAGAATAGCTACTTCAGAAACCGTACTCTGCTCACGTATTCTACACTTTATCATCTACCTTGATCCTCCTTCGACTTGGAGGGAGGTATTAGGAGTATCTACAGCTTTATCCCCCGATAGAAAATAGGTACTTGAGAAACGGTACTCTGCCCACGTATTCTGCACTTTATCCTCTACCTTGATCTTCCTTCGACTTGGAGGGAGGTATTAGGAGTATCTACCGCTTTATCCCCCGATAGAGAATAGGTACTTGAGAAGCGGTACTCTGCTCATGTATTCTACACTTTATCATCTACCTTGATCTTCCTTCGACTTGGAGGGAGGTATTAGGAGTATCTACCGCTTTATCCCCCGATAGAGAATAGGTACTTGAGAAACGGTACTCTGCTCACGTATTCTGCACTTTATCCTCTACCTTGATCTTACTTCGACTTGGAGGGAGGTATTAGGAGTATCTACCGCTTTATCCCCCGATAGAAAATAGGTACTTGAGAAACGGTACTCTGCTCACGTATTCTGCACTTTATCCTCTACCTTGATCTTCCTTCGACTTGGAGGGAGGTATTAGGAGTATCTACCGCTTTATCCCCCGATAGAAAATAGGTACTTGAGAAACGGTACTCTGCCCACGTATTCTACACTTTATTATCTACCTTGATCTTCCTTCGACTTGGAGGGAGGTATTAGGAGTATCTACCGCTTTATCCCCCGATAGAGAATAGGTTCTTGAGAAACGGTACTCTGCTCACGTATTCTACACTTTATTATCTACCTTGATCTTCCTTCGACTTGGAGGGAGGTATTAGGAGTATCTACCGCTTTATCCCCGATAGAGAATAGGTACTTGAGAAACGGTACTCTGCTCACGTATTCTACACTTTACCATCTACCTTGATCTTCCTTCGACTTGGAGGGAGGTATTAGGAGTATCTACCGCCTTATCCCCCGATAGAGAATAGGTACTTGAGAAACGGTACTCTGCTCGCGTATTCTACACTTTATCATCTATCTTGATCTTCCTTCGACTTGGAGGGAGGTATTAGGAGTATCTACTGCTTTATCCCCCGATAGAAAATAGGTACTTGAGAAACGGTACTCTGCACACGTATTCTGCACTTTATCCTCTACCTTGATCTTCCTTCGACTTGGAGGGAGGTATTAGGAGTATCTACCGCTTATCCCCCGATAGAGAATAGGTACTTGAGAAGCGGTACTCGGCTCATGTATTCTACACTTTATCATCTACCTTGATCTTCCTTCGACTTGGAGGGAGGTATTAGGAGTATCTACCGCTTTGTCCCCAATAGAGAATAGGTACTTGAGAAACGGTACTCTGCCCACGTATTCTGCACTTTATCCTCTACCTTGATCTTCCTTCGACTTGGAGGGAGGTATTAGGAGTATCTACCGCTTTATCCCCCGATAGAGAATAGGTTCTTGAGAAACGGTACTCGGCTCATGTATTCTACACTTTATCATCTACCTTGATCTTCCTTCGACTTGGAGGGAGGTATTAGGAGTATCTACCGCTTTATCCCCCGATAGAGAATAGGTTCTTGAGAAACGGTACTCGGCTCATGTATTCTACACTTTATCCTCTACCTTGATCTTCCTACGACTTGGAGGGAGGTATTAAGAGTATCTACCGCTTTATCCCCAATAGAAAATAGGTACTTGAGAAACGGTACTCTGCACACGTATTCTGCACCTTATCCTCTACCTTGATCTTCCTTCGACTTGGAGGGAGGTATTAGGAGTATCTACCGCTTATCCCCCGATAGAGAATAGGTACTTGAGAAGCGGTACTCGGCTCATGTATTCTACACTTTATCATCTACCTTGATCTTCCTTCGACTTGGAGGGAGGTATTAGGAGTATCTACCGCTTTATCCCCAATAGAGAATAGGTACTTGAGAAACGGTACTCTGCTCACGTATTCTACACTTTATCATCTACCTTGATCTTCCTTCGTCTTGAGGGAGGTATTAGGAGTATCTACTGCTTTATCCCCCGATAGAAAATAGGTACTTGAGAAACGGTACTCTGCTCACGTATTCTGCACTTTATCCTCTACCTTGATCTTCCTTCGACTTGGAGGGAGGTATTAGGAGTATCTACCGCTTTATCCCCCGATAGAAAATAGGTACTTGAGAAACGGTACTCGCCTCACGTATTCTGCACTTTATCCTCTACCTTGATCTTCCTTCGACTTGGAGGGAGGTTTTAGGAGTATCTACCGCTTTATCCCCCGATAGAGAATAGGTACTAGAGAAACGGTACTCTGCTTACGTATTCTACACTTTATCATCTACCTTGATCTTCCTTCGACTTGGAGGGAGGTATTAGGAGTATCTACCGCTTTATCCCCGATAGAGAATAGCTACTTCAGAAACCGTACTCTGCTCACGTATTCTACACTTTATCATCTACCTTGATCCTCCTTCGACTTGGAGGGAGGTATTAGGAGTATCTACAGCTTTATCCCCCGATAGAAAATAGGTACTTGAGAAACGGTACTCTGCCCACGTATTCTGCACTTTATCCTCTACCTTGATCTTCCTTCGACTTGGAGGGAGGTATTAGGAGTATCTACCGCTTTATCCCCCGATAGAGAATAGGTACTTGAGAAGCGGTACTCTGCTCATGTATTCTACACTTTATCATCTACCTTGATCTTCCTTCGACTTGGAGGGAGGTATTAGGAGTATCTACCGCTTTATCCCCCGATAGAGAATAGGTACTTGAGAAACGGTACTCTGCTCACGTATTCTGCACTTTATCCTCTACCTTGATCTTACTTCGACTTGGAGGGAGGTATTAGGAGTATCTACCGCTTTATCCCCCGATAGAAAATAGGTACTTGAGAAACGGTACTCTGCTCCCGTATTCTGCACTTTATCCTCTACCTTGATCTTCCTTCGACTTGGAGGGAGGTATTAGGAGTATCTACCGCTTTATCCCCCGATAGAAAATAGGTACTTGAGAAACGGTACTCTGCCCACGTATTCTACACTTTATCCTCTACCTTGATCTTCCTTCGACTTGGAGGGAGGTATTAGGAGTATCTACCGCCTTATCCCCAATAGAGAATAGGTACTTGAGAAACGGTACTCGGCCCACGTATTCTGCACTTTATCCTCTACCTTGATCTTCCTTCGACTTGGAGGGAGGTATTAGGAGTATCTACCGCTTTATCCCCCGATAGAGAATAGGTACTTGAGAAGCGGTACTCGGCTCATGTATTCTACACTTTATCATCTACCTTGATCTTCCTTCGACTTGGAGGGAGGTATTAGGAGTATCTACCGCTTTATCCCCAATAGAGAATAGGTACTTGAGAAACGGTACTCTGCTCACGTATTCTACACTTTATCATCTACCTTGATCTTCCTTCGTCTTGAGGGAGGTATTAGGAGTATCTACTGCTTTATCCCCCGATAGAAAATAGGTACTTGAGAAACGGTACTCTGCTCACGTATTCTGCACTTTATCCTCTACCTTGATCTTCCTTCGACTTGGAGGGAGGTATTAGGAGTATCTACCGCTTTATCCCCCGATAGAAAATAGGTACTTGAGAAACGGTACTCGCCTCACGTATTCTGCACTTTATCCTCTACCTTGATCTTCCTTCGACTTGGAGGGAGGTTTTAGGAGTATCTACCGCTTTATCCCCCGATAGAGAATAGGTACTTGAGAAACGGTACTCTGCTTACGTATTCTACACTTTATCATCTACCTTGATCTTCCTTCGACTTGGAGGGAGGTATTAGGAGTATCTACCGCTTTATCCCCGATAGAGAATAGCTACTTCAGAAACCGTACTCTGCTCACGTATTCTACACTTTATCATCTACCTTGATCCTCCTTCGACTTGGAGGGAGGTATTAGGAGTATCTACAGCTTTATCCCCCGATAGAAAATAGGTACTTGAGAAACGGTACTCTGCCCACGTATTCTGCACTTTATCCTCTACCTTGATCTTCCTTCGACTTGGAGGGAGGTATTAGGAGTATCTACCGCTTTATCCCCCGATAGAGGATAGGTACTTGAGAAGCGGTACTCTGCTCATGTATTCTACACTTTATCATCTACCTTGATCTTCCTTCGACTTGGAGGGAGGTATTAGGAGTATCTACCGCTTTATCCCCCGATAGAGAATAGGTACTTGAGAAACGGTACTCTGCTCACGTATTCTGCACTTTATCCTCTACCTTGATCTTACTTCGACTTGGAGGGAGGTATTAGGAGTATCTACCGCTTTATCCCCCGATAGAAAATAGGTACTTGAGAAACGGTACTCTGCTCCCGTATTCTGCACTTTATCCTCTACCTTGATCTTCCTTCGACTTGGAGGGAGGTATTAGGAGTATCTACCGCTTTATCCCCCGATAGAGAATAGGTACTTGAGAAGCGGTACTCGGCTCATGTATTCTACACTTTATCATCTACCTTGATCTTCCTTCGACTTGGAGGGAGGTATTAGGAGTATCTACCGCTTTATCCCCAATAGAGAATAGGTACTTGAGAAACGGTACTCTGCTCACGTATTCTACACTTTATCATCTACCTTGATCTTCCTTCGTCTTGAGGGAGGTATTAGGAGTATCTACTGCTTTATCCCCCGATAGAAAATAGGTACTTGAGAAACGGTACTCTGCTCACGTATTCTGCACTTTATCCTTTACCTTGATCTTCCTTCGACTTGGAGGGAGGTATTAGGAGTATCTACCGCTTTATCCCCCGATAGAAAATAGGTACTTGAGAAACGGTACTCGCCTCACGTATTCTGCACTTTATCCTCTACCTTGATCTTCCTTCGACTTGGAGGGAGGTTTTAGGAGTATCTACCGCTTTATCCCCCGATAGAAAATAGGTACTTGAGAAACGGTACTCTGCTCACGTATTCTACACTTTATCATCTACCTTGATCTTCCTTCGACTTGGAGGGAGGTATTAGGAGTATCTACTGCTTTATCCCCCGATAGAAAATAGGTACTTGAGAAACGGTACTCTGCCCACGTATTCTACACTTTATCATCTACCTTGATCTTCCTTCGACTTGGAGGGAGGTATTAGGAGTATCTACCGCTTTATCCCCCGATAGAGAATAGGTTCTTGAGAAACGGTACTCTGCTCCCGTATTCTACACTTTATCCTCTACCTTGATCTTCCTTCGACTTGGAGGGAGGTATTAGGACTATCTACCGCTTTATCCCCCGATAGAGAATAGGTACTTGAGAAACGGTACTCTGCTTACGTATTCTACACTTTATCATCTACCTTGATCTTCCTTCGACTTGGAGGGAGGTATTAGGAGTATCTACTGCTTTATCCCCCGATAGAAAATAGGTACTTGAGAAACGGTACTCTGCCCACGTATTCTACACTTTATCATCTACCTTGATCTTCCTTCGACTTGGAGGGAGGTATTAGGAGTATCTACTGCTTTATCCCCCGATAGAAAATAGGTACTTGAGAAACGGTACTCTGCCACGTATTCTACACTTTATCATCTACCTTGATCTTCCTTCGACTTGGAGGGAGGTATTAGGACTATCTACCGCTTTATCCCCCGATAGAGAATAGGTACTTGAGAAACGGTACTCTGCTCACGTATTCTACACTTTATCATCTACCTTGATCTTCCTTCGACTTGGAGGGAGGTATTAGGAGTATCTACCGCTTTATCCCCCGATAGAGAATAGGTACTTGAGAAACGGTACTCTGCTCACGTATTCTGCACTTTATCCTCTACCTTGATCTTACTTCGACTTGGAGGGAGGTATTAGGAGTATCTACCGCTTTATCCCCCGATAGAAAATAGGTACTTGAGAAACGGTACTCTGCTCCCGTATTCTGCACTTTATCCTCTACCTTGATCTTCCTTCGACTTGGAGGGAGGTATTAGGAGTATCTACCGCTTTATCCCCCGATAGAGAATAGGTACTTGAGAAGCGGTACTCGGCTCATGTATTCTACACTTTATCATCTACCTTGATCTTCCTTCGACTTGGAGGGAGGTATTAGGAGTATCTACCGCTTTATCCCCAATAGAGAATAGGTACTTGAGAAACGGTACTCTGCTCACGTATTCTACACTTTATCATCTACCTTGATCTTCCTTCGTCTTGAGGGAGGTATTAGGAGTATCTACTGCTTTATCCCCCGATAGAAAATAGGTACTTGAGAAACGGTACTCTGCTCACGTATTCTGCACTTTATCCTTTACCTTGATCTTCCTTCGACTTGGAGGGAGGTATTAGGAGTATCTACCGCTTTATCCCCCGATAGAAAATAGGTACTTGAGAAACGGTACTCGCCTCACGTATTCTGCACTTTATCCTCTACCTTGATCTTCCTTCGACTTGGAGGGAGGTTTTAGGAGTATCTACCGCTTTATCCCCCGATAGAAAATAGGTACTTGAGAAACGGTACTCTGCTCACGTATTCTACACTTTATCATCTACCTTGATCTTCCTTCGACTTGGAGGGAGGTATTAGGAGTATCTACTGCTTTATCCCCCGATAGAAAATAGGTACTTGAGAAACGGTACTCTGCCCACGTATTCTACACTTTATCATCTACCTTGATCTTCCTTCGACTTGGAGGGAGGTATTAGGAGTATCTACCGCTTTATCCCCCGATAGAGAATAGGTTCTTGAGAAACGGTACTCTGCTCCCGTATTCTACACTTTATCCTCTACCTTGATCTTCCTTCGACTTGGAGGGAGGTATTAGGACTATCTACCGCTTTATCCCCCGATAGAGAATAGGTACTTGAGAAACGGTACTCTGCTTACGTATTCTACACTTTATCATCTACCTTGATCTTCCTTCGACTTGGAGGGAGGTATTAGGAGTATCTACTGCTTTATCCCCCGATAGAAAATAGGTACTTGAGAAACGGTACTCTGCCCACGTATTCTACACTTTATCATCTACCTTGATCTTCCTTCGACTTGGAGGGAGGTATTAGGAGTATCTACTGCTTTATCCCCCGATAGAAAATAGGTACTTGAGAAACGGTACTCTGCCACGTATTCTACACTTTATCATCTACCTTGATCTTCCTTCGACTTGGAGGGAGGTATTAGGACTATCTACCGCTTTATCCCCCGATAGAGAATAGGTACTTGAGAAACGGTACTCTGCTCACGTATTCTACACTTTATCATCTACCTTGATCTTCCTTCGACTTGGAGGGAGGTATTAGGAGTATCTACCGCTTTATCCCCCGATAGAGAATAGGTTCTTGAGAAACGGTACTCTGCTCACGTATTCTACACTTTATCATCTACCTTGATATTCCTTCGACTTGGAGGGAGGTATTAGGAGTATCTACCGCTTTATCCCCGATAGAGAATAGGTACTTGAGAAACGGTACTCTGCTCATGTATTCTACACTTTATCATCTACCTTGATCTTCCTTCGACTTGGAGGGAGGTATTAGGAGTATCTACCGCTTTATCCCCGATAGAGAATGGGTACTTGAGAAACGGTACTCTGCTCACGTATTCTACACTTTATCCTCTACCTTGATCTTCCTTCGACTTGGAGGGAGGTATTAGGAGTATCTACCGCTTTATCCCTCGATAGAGAATAGGTACTTGAGAAACGGTACTCTACTCATGTATTCTACACTTTATCATGTCCCTTGCTTTTCCTTCGACTTGGAGGGAGGTATTAGGAGTATATACCGCTTTATCCCCGATAGAGAATAGGAACTTGAGAAACGGTACTCTGCTCACGTATTCTACACTTTATCCTCTACCTTGATCTTCCTTATATTGACATTCCTTTACCATTTTTTCTAGGCGAGAAAATGGTATTAGCCTAAGAAAACATATTGGTCTCTTCAATAGACGTGTCGGCCCATTAACTAAAATAAAAGTTAAAAAAGAAATGAGATTCAAAGTACAATCATTTCTTTTTTGCAGTCTGCGTTTACTTAATAATATTAGTTACACAACTTTCTCATACATGTTCACTCCAATACAAAATTTATTTTGTACAAACTTGCAACTATTCATAATAACTTATTTAATCTGAACTGATGTAGGCCTATTAGTTTTATTCTCTTAGGATTCTAAAAATATAGAACGAACTTATAAAATAAAATATTGCGCAGTAGAACGCAGTTTATATGGCGCATCGTATTAGAAC
Organism: Prosapia bicincta; assembly: GCA_036971475.1. Classification (NCBI taxonomy): domain Eukaryota; kingdom Metazoa; phylum Arthropoda; class Insecta; order Hemiptera; family Cercopidae; genus Prosapia; species Prosapia bicincta. The sequence goes on from JBAIZL010000002.1 coordinate 63,353,241, forward strand.
TCAATATTTGGTTGACATAATGTATTTTGTAAAAAAATTATTTTGACTTCGTAAACTTCAAAACATAAACATTTCAAGGTACGTTTTGTTTCAAATTATCGCTGATAGTTTAATATTCGTTTTCTCCCGTTGCAGAAGGAGTAGAGAAACGGCAAAACCCTACTATATCCTCTCAAACGGGGTTTTATGTGTCTGCGTTAGTCCTAACTATATTACAATCCTCTTTTAACCCTCGTAGGGGATTAGTCATTGTGGCTGATCACCTTAAACTACATATAACTATATATGTATATACACACACACACACACACACACACACACACACACACACACACACACACACACACACACACACACAGAGAGAGAGAGAGAGAGAGAGAGAGAGAGAGAGAGAGAGAGAGAGAGAGTGAGGGAGAGAGAGTGAAGTGTAAAGCATTTCTTGTTGCGTTAGTTATATTTAGTGCATAAAACAGACTATTCACGAGGTGGTTATTTATTATTAGGCCGGTTGCACAATACACCAGGGCACAATGTACAGTAGCAGTATAGCTTGGCCGCTAAGGTTTTATAGCCTCGTTATGAATGTGAACGGTTCAAGTGGAAGGAGTAGGACATTACCGTGCCCGAGCATTGCCGTTACCGGAAGTCGCAACGATACATGAGCCTGAGGTTCGGACAAAGTAACCGCATAGAGACGTGCCGCGCAAAACGCCACCGCACGTAAACTCGCTGATATATATAACCGCAGAGATTTTTATAGCGTTTACTCAGACTTTTTATAACTTTCTCAAACCATTTACTAGAACCGTAAGCGGACGTATATAAAAAGATGAGCGAACGTTTTTTTTAATATAAGTTAAGTACAGCCATTGCACAAAGGTTGGCGATATGTTTCGTGAGCTTAGGTTAGAGGAGCAAATAGATTTGAATACCTAAATAGCTGAAGACTATTTAAATCGTTGAGTGTTTCACATACTTGTTTTCTATTTTACAATTTTCACACTTCCCTGTTAGAAGAAAGGTTTTCTAAGCAGGCTTATATCTCAAGGCAAAAACAACAGTATTGTCGTGGGTATGAAAATATTGACAAGCCACAAAGCTATTATTTAAGGTAAATGTTTAGTATTTGTTAGAGGACTACTAAAAGTTAGTACCAATCATAAAGAAGAAGTACAAAAGTTTGATAAATCTTTTTTCGTTTTGCTGTTGTAGAGAATAACAATACAAATATAAGTTATTAACTACAAAAATGCAAGATAATAATAATTCCGGGTATTTTTCTGAAAAGACTAGGGAATGGTGAAAAATGAAGAAAGTAGACGGAGTACATCAAGAATCTAGCTATTGTTGGTAGAGGGTAAACAACTTTGACTGTAGCCAAATATAGATGGTATTATTGGGGAAATCTTCAGTCGAGCATGTGAACCCACGTCCTCACGAAACTAAACTTATACCCGTGAATCCCGTCCAGGTGACTAGCATAACGTTCGAATCGAAGGTTTGGTATTATGAACTATAGCACTAGTATGTAACAGCTGTATGCCTCACTGTAAGGCTCGGACTGGTGACCATCGCTGGGTCGAGACGACAGACGCTACTGTTTCGCCCGCTCTTCTGGAGCTACTCTGCAACAACAGTAGAACCTTCAATGGCCAGGTTTTCCGTACCTTCAATGCGTCATCTGATTGGTTCAGTCCAGGTAGTGTAATCAGTCCTTTATTCACTCTCGGTTAGCCTTATTTAAAGCCAAACTTTTAGAATAAGGACTTGGTGCTTTTAGAATAAGGCCCTAGATCTTTACCTCCGTATTGCTACAATTACAAATATGTTATTTGTTCGAATATCTTATAAGTATATTAAATAGTAGTGACACTGAAATAACCAAAACATTGTGTAAAGGTTGACGGTTGCATTTTTTTAAAATTATATGTGCTTCTTAAAATTACAATGTAAAAAGGGATTAAATGGATTTAATCCATCAAAACCCATTAGAGTTCGAATTTTTTAAATAAACTCCCGCAAGCAGGAAGGCACTTCAAACTGTATAAAATAAATGTTTCTTTGAAAACACTTTTGTATGCTATATTCAATTATTGTATAGGCTACCTATTTTGCAATCTCGCAACAAATATCCGGTTATCATAGGATAGAAGATAGGTTACGATGCCGTTACACACATTATAAGGCTATTTATATTTTCGATCACCAATAAAACCTCAAATAAAATCTGGTTTCAAAAATTAAAACATTAATTGATATTTAAAAAAATATAATATTCAGGTTTTTTAGTTATAGAAAAAGTACAATATAAGGGAAACGGATTTTCATATTGTACATACACATTCATTAACCAATTCATACTTAGTTTCATCGGCATTACTTTAACTAATTCTGGAACCAAAAACTGAAATCTATCGTAATTACAGAGATGGATAACTACCTCCGTAACATCTTTAGAAGATGGTCACTTCAGAGAAGGACTTCGGAAATTATTTTAAGAAACATCTTTTGACGATAAAGGGTGCGAAATAGGTTGCAATCTTAAAGACTAATTAAAAGAAGATAAAAGCTTATTAAACTATAAAATGTTGTAACAAATGAAATGTCGTCGTATTTGTAAAAGTAGCACATTTGTTTGAACATTTTTAAAATATGTGTTGCGGTATGTGAACGTTTTTATTACTCTTTGTAAAATAACAAAAAATTGCCTTCATTGTTTTATTTTTAAGTGTAATAACGATGGGTTCTTGTTGGCTGAGACTAAAAAAGTTGATAATTGCATTGAAATGGTAAAAACGTTGTACAAAGGATTAATTTGTTTCCAAATGTACAACTAAAAAACTAAACAAGTTTCGCTTTATCTGTTTCAGGTATGTGCGGCCAAGACGCCTAGCGACGTGATTATTGTGATAAGTACATAGTCTTTAGAGCTTTATTAATTATAAGTCTAGGAAATGGAAAACTTACTGAGATAGACAGCAATTGTTTAAACGCACGTTTTTCTAATATTCCTTCATCTCAAGTTACAAAGTGTGCTTAAAAATTCTACAACCATTGAACTTTTAGCGACTTAAAAAGTATATTAAAAAATATGGCTCTTGTATTAAAAGAGAGCCCTTGGGAATAAATACATTGCAGAACACGTCAAGCCGTTTATAAGGGAGCGGGCATCATCTTCCTTTGGAACACACCTTTACGCAGGATCACTAGTCCATTATTCTTGTAACCGATATAGAAACAGATGTTTTACCGAATATTGAAGCCGTTTTACAAAACTTAATTGATAGAAATTCGAAACTTGGGAATTAACTATACGCGCTTTAAAACTTTTAAAATGTCATATTTCAATTTGCGAAGTAAATGTCGTCGACATAAATGGTGTATAGCTTAGAGAGTTCTAAACACGATCAATACACTGTTTAATAGGCCTGCCTACTTGTAATACAAATTTTAATTTGAAAATATACGAGTAACAACTATATACAGTGTAAAGCGATACATTTTGCTAGTGACTTCATCGAGAATATGTAGTGAATTATTACATTACTTTTGGGCGTGGACAAATTTCTATATGACTTATTCGACTAATCAGAAAGAGTACTTTAATTAAACATACTTTATTAATTATATATGTTTAATGATATTGACAAGTTACAAAATGAAACAAACCGTTATATAAAGTTTTTTTATAAACATATAACAGACAGTCCTCACATGAACGCTATTTATTTTAAACAATAACAATAAAATCTCCACGATGAAAGTGTACAAATTAGATTCAAATTATTCAAAATGTCGGTTGAAGTGTATTAACAACATATTTAAATATAAATGGACAAAAGCATTTACTACAGGGTGTGAACCATCGCGTAACATACTATATTTAGTTATCAGTATAACTATATGATGTATTTATTTGTCTAAGCAGTAGAAGTTGGTTTGGATCAGAATAAAACGGCTCTTATATTTTTAGTAAAATAATATCTGCTTTAGAAATAAAATGATGATTTTTATTTTGACTACAACCTCTTTTGTTCGTGTTATTTATTTTATTTTAGCTAAAACTATGGAATTAATTAGTTTCCGTTAATAGTATTACAGTAAATACAATAAAATGTCAATAATAAGTAATTTAATGTAAAATATTTAATTATCAATGACAAAATATTATTCTAACAACATTTTAAAACAGGTAACAAATGCTAAATTAGTAAAACACACAGTCACCTTTTCGCGTTACTTACAAAACATTTACTGAATGAAAAACATATTGTAAAGATAAAACAAATAAAAATTTTTTAATTGAGTAAATAATATCATATTTAGAACAAACAAACAACAAAATATTAAACAACGGGTACATAAACTAGAAGCATCGACCTAAACCTTGGTATAGGCTTTGGATTATATTATATTTCTCCTATAGTCCCTCAGCTTCTCCTATCTTTCTCCATTCTGCCCCCCAGAAATTCAGATAAAAATCACACGTACATCTGCTTAGAAATATGTAGGCTCTTACTACTCGTATATATTGGCAAAGGCGCTTGCACAGCAATATATATTGTTTTTTCAGACGCTTTGTTATATATATATATATATATATATATATATATATATATATGAAATGTTACTATCTGGAGTAACATTCTGCAGTCCATAAATTCGCAGTTCCGACGTTTCGCTAGAATCTCATCCAGCATTCACTCGCTCTTCCACTGTTGTTGGGTTCACCTCGTCAATGCTGGATGAGATTCTAGCGAAACGTCGGAACTGCGAATTTATGGACTGCAGAATGAACGGATGCACTCCAGATAGTAACATTTCATCATATTTTTCCTTCCGTGAAGGAATACTTATCAGCATATATATATATATATATATATATATATATATATATATATATATATATATATATATATATATATAAGTTAAGTAGTACTGAACTAAACAAGAATTAACAAGGTTAAAAACAAAATAGTGAACTCAACATCTCACAAAAAATTAGTTTTTAATAAAACAAACACACTAGTTTATAACAGACTAGTTTAGGCGACTATGTCGTTTTCCTCAGTCCTTGGCTACTAATGTTTGGTGAGATTTTCAGTTAACTATTTTTTTTTTTACCATTGTGAATAGTTCTCACTAGCTAAACTCTAATTGACTAAACAATAATTCTTTAGAAACAACAGAAACATTTATTTAAATACAAAAAATAAATTTCCCATCTTGAAGGGGTGTTTAAAATCAGCCACGGATATTTCGTAAAATAAGAGCATTTTTCGATCACCACTGATTTATTTTAAGGTGCTTTTTGCAGGAAAATAGATCTTTATAGTCACTGGAAGGTCTTGAAGAAGTATAAGACTGCGTTGTAGGGTATATCGCATATCAGTGTTGCAGACATTGTTATGAAATCAATAAAATTACTTCTTTAAAACCCATAAAATTCATATTAGGCGTAAACATTTGAACTAATTAGCAACGTTCAATATACGCTGGGTTATTTTCTTGTTTTCCATTGCTTTACGCTTGAACGCCCAAATCAACCGGTAAATATTCTTAATTATGATTTATAAATAAATATTCAAATTAATATGCATTAAAACCTTAAAAGTGTAGTTTTATAAAATAATAAATCTCACCAAATACCTGTGTGTATTTATCTGACTGAATATCTTTCGCTACATAACCTATGAAAATATTTCCATGTTTTGGCAATTAAAGAAAAACCTTATACACGTCCGAGTCATTATATTTATCCTATATTAATTAGTGTTCAAGGCTTTACCTTTATACAATACAATCACTGTTATACCGCACATAATTTCACTATTATGAATTGTTGAGATATTGACGATTGCAATTTTGCGTTGCTAATTGTAAACTAGTAACCTTTATATGAAACCAGTGAAATAGTTGACAGAATGGTGTTAAATTGGGGAGTATATTTCCAGCCCTTCCTGGAGCATTTATTGCTAAACTCTTTTGAGAATAGGGAACAATCGATAATAGTAGTAGAAAGCAACAGAAATTGGAAAATTAATATCGATTAAGTATTGTGTATTTTTACAAAATAAAACTTCAATCACTTCCCAACAAAATCCCCGTAATATTAATCCACTTGTCCCAAGGATGCACTAGTTTTTTTAATACTTGATGCAAAGACTATTTGTCTTGTTATTTCACCATTTTCCCCACAGTTCCTTTCACCTTTAAAAAGTTGTGTTTGCTGAACTTTTTCCCACTTTTTTATTAGACCAAACAACTTAAATTTAAACGAGGGCTGCTGTACTGTAGATCGAGTCTGCCAGACCATTTTGTTAATAGTTTCTTGGGACGATGTGAGAGGAGATATTGTCATGCCTTATCTTTGAGAGCCTCGACTTGCTTCTCCTACTGCTGGTTTTACTTGTTCATCGGAATATCTGAGTAGTAGAAATTGCTATAAGATTGTGTTTTGTATGCAGTGGCGTAAGCTATAGATCTTCATTTCAAAACCAGTGACGTACCATAGTTGTTTTATATATATATATATATATATATATATATATATATATATATATATTAATTATAGAAAAATAACATATAAGATATGACTATCGTGCCCGTAGCCAGTAGTCTACTAAATACATGAATAGGTTTTTGTTTTAAATTGAAATTTAAAAAAATATTGGTAGCCTCTCCGTATTTAAAAATATAGTATTCATACCAAATTCCTACATAACCTAATAATAATTTTTAAGCAAATGTTTTAAAAACCGTAAGCTTTTACATTTTTTGTACGTTTGCATAGAAATAATATAAATATAAAATTGCATAGAATCTATAAATCAACAATTTTTATTTGTAAAATTTTCTTCCCTAAACTCATTGTACCAACCTAACGTCATTAGGTACCATAATCCTTCTACAAACAGTTCAGTTTGTTTAATTATTAAATGCCCTTCAATTAACGATTTAAGGGAAACTTAAAAATAAACATTGAAATCAGAAATTCTTATAATGCCTTTTAAACAGCCTTGTTCAATTAGATAGTATAAAGTTTTAAATTCATTGGCCGAAAATGAACAGCTTCTTAAAGTGAAAATAAAATGCTTTCCGTTGTGATATAGAGCTATGTGTTTTGGTTGATTATCTATAAAACGATGGTTAGTAAAAAAAAAGAAATCCGAAAAAGTAACAAAAATATTACTGTTACTGAAATTTTTTATATAAAAAATATTCAACTCCATTTTTATAGAATTACAATAGACAAGAATTTACAAGAATTGGATGTATAGCCTATTTCAATTTAATTAGCTTACTATTTTACCTTTTTCCAACTATAATTACTGGTGAATAGCGCATTAAATCCATTGCACTCCCAAGGCTTTCTGCATGACGTAACATTAACATTGACTACGGCCAATTGCACTTGCGCAGCCTATTTGGCACAGAGCTCCTATTCGAGACTTAATACTTGGCTTCTTCACATCGGTAATTAGTTTGTGAAAGATGCTCCTGATTATTGCTTCTTTTCAAGATTATTTCAAGTCGAAAACTGCAGTATCTGTATCGGAAAAAATGAGGAAGAGAATTTTAGCTTAATATGGATCGACTGACCATGGATGGTCATGTGCTTAGCCAAATATATGGCTAAGGTGATCATAGCCAAAAAAGGTTCATTTCCCAGTTATTCACGAAACACTGTCGAACATTTAGTTCACTACAAAGTTTTTTAAAAGTGTTTCTAGAACATTTTATAACACATTTTAAAGGTTAATGGATTCTAATGGTATTCAGACAGTTCTGAAACGTTTTTTAATTTAATTTACATCTGAAGAAGAGTCGTACATTTTGTAATAATAATTTTAAATAATATAATAACACCCTTTCTTTACTATAATCTATAAGACATGGGTTTATTCAATTAAATATAAAATCTTTTTCTTAAATCGTAGAAATTTGTTAAATTCTGTGTGAATGAGTCTGTTAAGTCTTATTTAACACTCTTGCTGGATAAAATCGAAAAAGAGTAGTTTTTAAGAGGTCTAATGAACAGCAGGACAAAAAATACTGTACAACTAATATAGATTTTTATTCTGAGCTTGTACTGTTTAATAAGGGTTTTTAATTTATTATAACCTACACAATGGTAGATTTATTATAATGTAAAAGGTTGTCGGATCTTTACCAGTATTATTTCTGTATAAATCGAGTTATATGCATTTCATTTCTCCCTTCACTCTACTGTTTTCACCTGACGTGGTTTCATTCGACTGGTTTTCTTAATTTACCTGACCTCATATCGATCAAGTTTTATGTCACACTTAGGATGTTTACGATCCTAAAGTAAGTAAATACTTGATCAGATATTTTTGGATCTTAACTGTTTGTTTTGATTATTCATTTGTTCTTATTATACATTTACAAACATTGAATGGGATGGAACGGTTAAAACAAACCATTCTGGAAGAATCAGTTATACAAAAAACAAAAATTAATGGCAAACCTACCAGTTATTAACTAAGCAAAAATTGACGGATGGTAAAATTTTGTAGGCTTCATCCTATTACCTAGTAAAACTGTAGAACAGGATAATCCGTAGAATAGGATATTATATGTGAGTTCATTGTCTGGGTTGTGACGTTGTTTTACGATATTTGCGCAGTTTACAACAAACCGAGTCGTATTAGTTTGTTAAATGTTATTCCTGTTACTTGGCTATTCGTCTATAGAACGTCCGCCTGTTTTCTGCTGTGTTATCTTAAATGTTTCTTCAGAACTTCATGTCTTTAATAAGAGTGTTTTGCATGTTTTCATTTCACTTCTTTCTTAAACACTCTGTCCTGTTTTGAGCTTGTTTTATAAACAAACCATTTTTAGTTCGTCATTTTTAGTTTGTCACCATTCCAATTCCGCACCGGGATACTTCATTGTTCAAAACCCGCTTCTATCTTTTTACATAGAATCAGCGAAAAACTATATTTATTTATTTGTCCTCTATGGAAGTATTCTCGCTTCTCATAATATTTATTAATTCGTGGTATCTTAAATATTTATTATTACTATTATACTATCATCTTTTGTCATTGGCTCCAGATTATTGTAGTGGATGACTGATCGTGTTTCATCTCATTTTCCATGTCCTTTTTTTGTTCGACTCAACCTGAGAAAATGAGTAGCTAGGCCCGTACTCGTGGTGGTAGTGGTCATTGTTAGGCCTACTACAGTCCTTATGTACATACTGTACGGTCCACACAACCAATACCCTGTGTTCCCCTTAGCACCAATCCGTTAGTATATAAAACGTCTATCATTATTGTTAAATAAGTAACAATTTATTTCTAAGTTGTAAATATACTTTAGATTAATTACTAATATTGTAAAAATATAGAATTGATTCGAATAAAATGAACTCATTCGAGCGAAAATGAGCTGAATATCGAATTGATTCGTATAACTCCCTATTAAATAGGCTGTAAAGTTTTAGGGGTGATGTAATTACATAAAGAAACAAAGTTATAGACGACAATTATAAACGTTTTCGCTGTAGCTCGATCGCACTTTATTATATCGATCATTGTAATAATACGCGAGGCGTAGCCAAGTAGAACTCGATTTCTTCGAAGTCATATTTATAATTTTGACAATCATTGTAAAACTTAAAAAACGCTGTAAGAAACCATCATAGTGCAATTTGATCAAAATACCAAACCTATCAAGGACAAATATTCAATTTAATTTTGATACATCAAGGATACAACTTTTGGATCGATTTACTTTGGTGGTACTTAGAAGTTATTTATATACGTACCTGACTAGAAATCAAGGACGAAAAATAATTTGTAAGAAGGGCACCTTATTTACTGTACTGACTGCATTATCGACACCCCAAGGGTTTTATTATTGTATTCCATGAGGGAAACCGATTGTTTCTCTTACCTAGTTTGTTAGTAAGAATGTTAGGAAATATTACTTTTCAAGTGTGCAGTGTTTTGATTTATTTTTATAAAATTTCAAAAATAAACTAATTTTTGGGATATGTTTGCGAAACATATATTACTCTAATACATTTTATACTTTAGATAATCTCATTTTATGACCGTCTGAAACAAATAGATTTATGACAAAAAACTAATATTTTCACATCATAAAAAACATTTTTATAATAACAATAAATACCTATGTACAAATTAATAAAAAATATAAACAATATAAAAATTATTAAAAAGTGTAAACAATAATTTGTGTTCCAAAAATAACATATTTCATAAAAATAACTCAGAAAATTTAAGTAATCAGTAACAAAGCTTAGTCTTCAAGACCGATTAGAAATTGAACAAAAATTCTTCATTGGACAACGTACATATCAGAATTAGCCAGGCAGTAAGAAGGGTGCAGAAAGGTCGTTTCCCACTGCATCGTCCTCATTGCCCTCTCCCAATCAATTGCATCTCACCCATTTACCCCTCACTCAAAGTACAACGCCCTTATATGTTATTGAATTTTCTTCCTTTCAATGAATAGACGGTATCATGTAAAGTCGCCTCGGTATTGGCACAAAACCAAAATGTCGGTCGAAAAAAGAATACAGAAAAGTTAAGCCTAAGGGAGTATTGAGGTTTTGGAATCCTTGGAGATTTATCTGGTTGGGTACGTTGATACCGACGAAACTTCAATCTGGAATTCGTTGGTAGAAACCTGTTTATAAAAATTTGCATGAGCGATAGATCGAAAAACTTTAAAAATATACCTATGCTAATACAGAAGTAGCTATATTATTGTTTTCTTAATTGCAAAAATGTTCTAAAAAACACTAATCAATGTCGAGTTATCTTGGACTTTTAAAGAACATAAAATGCAAACAGAATTCAGTTTATAAATGAATTTATTTTAATATTGAAAGTTTTACAGGTTCTTTGGAAAAAGAGACTTAATTTTATTTATAATTAGTCAATTACGATAGAAAAAGTTGGTTTTTAATCTATTTGTTATAGCTTCTAATTTTATCTTATAAATTTTATAAAATAAGGGTAGTACTCTAAAAATACACCTTGATGAAAAAGAGGTAAATGTATTTTCTACGACGCGTCAAGAAGAAAATGAGATTAACAGTTTGACCAACATCAACAACTGACCCAATTTAAGAAGCAAATGTACAAGATGTGATCATATGTGTTTAAGATCAGAGACCAATTCATGCTTTTACAAATAGGCTACGTTTCAATTTTCTATCAGAAAATTCTTTTCGAGCTAAAAATGTATTAATAATAAATTAATTATTTCATATATTATTTAATATAATAATAAATTTATTATTAAATGTTTAGCTCTTGAAAAGGATTTTCGGATAGAAAATCGAAACTTAGAGTGTATATGTAAAAGCATGAATTGGTCTCTCATCTGTTATTAACCTTAAACACGTTGAATAGTTATTAACAGACATTAAATTAAGTTAAGAAAATGTGTTCGGAATTAGATTACCTATTTCATATTTTTCTTTGCGATTTTTTTATGGGAATATCTCTTCATAACTGAATTTCGGATTTGTGTCGCAACATGTTTATATATGCAAACCTTTTTCTAAATTACTATTAATTAATTCTACATTATTATTTTTGTATAAATAAAGTCACTGCAGACAGTTTGTAGGGAATTTTAAATGTATCATGCTTTCCTAAATTTATGTGGTCTTATCAATATTGGTCTCAAAGTGTTTGTTTTCGAAATTAGTAAAGTAGCACGTTAAGTGCTCGTATTGTTGGGTTACAAATAATAGTTCATAATGGTAAATATAATGTTTGCTAGAAGGATGGTAATTTGCTTGCGCAAACCTTCATCGTAAGGAGACAAGTCCGGTTTAGGAACAGTTATTTTTGTTTATATCTTTATAATTTAAAACAAAATGCTAGGATCTAATGTCAAAGTAACGAGTATATTTCTATGAACTATAATGTGTCTGAAGTTATAACATGAACATTTTTAATTTTTCACATACATTTTATTAATAATGGTACTCCCGGCAACAAAGCTGATTTAAATACACAAAGGGAAAACTAAAAACAGAAACAGGCATTACTAACATAATTAAATACTGTATTACAGTTCTTCATAGCGCATTTCATTTTGCTCGTAAATATGACGAACTGAAACTAATTACTAAGGTTATGAATTTCTATTATAACTGTGACAATAAATTTTAACAATTATTTTGACTAAGTTACAGTTTTGTAAAATGTATTAGAATATTTGAATTTCCATTAACAAAAAAAATGCTGTAAAAGCACAAATGCTTCTAATTTCCGAATTTAACACTTTTATACGAGCTTTCCTCGAAATGTATATTTAATTACAAAATTTTTTTTGTATCGATAAATTTTGTCTTGGCATTCCTTATGGTTTGAAGAACATGAAATTCCTAAGAGATAAATCAATCGTCGCTTATTATAGAGAAAACTTTTAATTCTTGCATCGGATTCAATTTTTAAATGTAACAACATTCTTTTTAATAATGAATTGTTTCTCCAAAATAAAAATGTTTAATTTATTTAGGTTGAAAATGTTTTTTTATAGACTTTATACCTTGTACTTTAATAATAATAATCACTTGGAAATATAATAAAGCCTTTTAACGAATTATTAGTACCAATAAAATGTTTTCTACTCGTTGGTTAAAATTTCTATTTTACTTATTCGACTAATCAGAAAGAGTACTTTAATTAATTATGTATGTTTAATGATATTGACAAGTTACAAAATGAAACAAACCGTTATATAAAGTTTTTTTATAAACATATAACAGACAGTCCTCACATGAACGCTATTTATTTTAAACAATAACAATAAAATCTCCACGATGAAAGTGTGCAAATTAGATTCAAATTATCCAAAATGTCGGTTGAAGTGTATTAACAACATATTTACAAATGGACAAAAGCATTTAATACAGGGTGTGAACCATCGCGTAACATACTATATTTAGTTATCAGTATAACTATATGATGTATTTATTTGTCTAAGCAGTAGAAGTGGGTTTGGATCAGAATAAAACAGTTGTTATATTTTTAGTAAAATAATATCTGCTTTGGAAATACAAATGATGATTTTTATTTTGACTACACCCTTTTTTGTTCGTGTTATTTATTTTATTTTAGCTAAAGCTAGGGAATTAATTAGGTTCCGGTAGTAGTATTAAATACAATAAAATGTCAATAATAAGTAATTTAATGTAAAATATTTAATTATCAATGACAAAATATTATTCTAACAACATTTTAAAACAGGTAACAAATGCTAAATTAGTAAAACACACAGTCACCTTTTCGCGTTACTTACTAAACATTTATTGAATGAAAAACATATTGTAAAGATAAAACAAATAAAAACTTTTTAATTGAGTAAATAATATCATATTTAGAACAAACAAACAACAAAATATTAAACAACGGGTACATAAACTAGAAGCATCGACCTAAACCTTGGTATAGGCTTTGGATTATATTATATTTCTCCTATAGTCCCTCAGCTTCTCCTATCTTCCTCCATTCTGCCCCCCAGACATTCAGATAAAAATCACACGTACAACTATTACACACTTAGATAAGCACACTTGAGAAATACATCTGCTTAGAAATACTATGCTTAGTAAGAGTAGGCTCTTACTACTCGTATATATTGGCAAAGGCGCTTGCACAGCAATATATATATTGTTTTTTCAGACGCTTTGTTATATATATATATATATATATATATATATATATATATATATATATATATATATATATATATATAGATATATATAGATATATATATATATATATATATATATATATATATATATATATGATGAATAGTTATTATCTGGAGTACATCCGTTCATTCTGCAGTGCATAAAATCGTTGTTCCGACATTTCGCTAGAATCTCATCTAGCATTGACGAGGTGAACACAACAATAGTTGACTCGCCCTTCATCTGTTGTTGGGTTCACCTCCTCAATGCTAGATTATATTCTAGCGAAATGTCGGAACTGCGATTTTATGCATTGGAGAATGAACGGATGTACTCCAGATAATAGCTATTCACCATATTTACGGAAGTAGTGCTCAATCGGTTACGCTGAATTTTACTTTTTTATGAACTTCAAGTCACTTTAATATTTTTTTATTAAAACATTACAAAATATTAAAAAAAAGACTAAAATAAATTTTAAATACTATACGAAAACTGTGCAAAAATAACGGTTAATCAAATAGTAGTTACATGTTATAATAATAATGAAAATGGTAAAATAATTATTTATAAAGAAAATAGAACTATTTTAAAATAGTAGTTTTAAAATTTAATTATAAAAAAATTAAATTCAAACTTAATAAAGGCTAAAAGACAAACGAGTGGACACAGAACAAATATTAAGAGTTTGCATGGATTCATAATAACATACGAAGGGCAACATCCTTTCAAGAAAGTCGTACACAAAATGTTTGAAGAAGAAGAGAAATTTGATCATATAGAACAGTCCAGACTGTTGAAGGGAGAGAGATAAGGGTTGTTGACTAGCAATACGGATTCCTTCCAGACTAGCCACAACAAAAATTATCTTTTCTTTTGTTACGGTTTCTAAGTTAAATCATATTGAAATACCGCAGGATATTCCGTTCTATTGCTCTTTGAATTATTAGTCTTATTTGTCTGTGTAAGGCTAAGCAAGGAAAATTGCAATAATTTTCAAACTTCTTAATAGGTTTATGTAATTGTTTTTGTTAGTTGTATTTCTAAATATGATATTACAATAATAGAATAATTCAATATTATAAAATCTTAAGTGTGTCACCAGTATTAAAATATTTATTTTTATCCAATAAGTAATCACTTAAAATTTTTTGCTAAAACTAAAATTACCAATAATCGCTTGTACGGAGTTATTTGTAGTCAAAATGTAGTTTAACAAATTTTCTCTCACTGAACAGTCAGTTTATTCTCCAGCTGCTGATAACATAGTCAGGAATCTATAGCTTGATTTAAAGCAAAATAAAAACTGGTCTGTGGTGGGGTAGGGATGCGGTGTTGTAAGTTTGAACGCGGTAACAGGCCAGGCATCCACTGCCAGCGGATATTACCGTAGAATTGGCAACAAGGCTCACCGACCCGGCAAGATGTGGATTTTCCATTCGCCAATAGGCGGCGGCCCCCACTCCTGGTTGATTTCACTTTCGTAGAGTCCTATTCAGTTTTAAATTGAACTATAAGTATAAAACAATGACATCGCTTACCGAACAAATCCTCATCAACATCAACGACTTTATGTTGTCGCTACGACAGTTAACTTAATAAAGTCCACAAGTTTGAAAAACTCTAATAACAATAAACATTTTTTAAATAATATATTTGTATTAAACATATTTTGGAACTTTATAGGACTATATTATTCAAACCTTTAACTATATATATATATATGTTCCATGGATATATAGTTCCTGAGCTTTTAATGAATTTAAGGATTTTTAACATTTTTATGTAATATACATATAATGTTTTTCATGAAATAATTTATTTCGCAGTTGAAATAATTTTAATAAATATTTTGAAATTTCATTCTCTCAAAACAATAATTTTTGTACGTCTGCAAAGTATATATTTTCTATTTTTGAGCAGAATATTTTTGAAGTAAATATGTATCTAAAATAAAAATGCACTCTGTGTAAATGGTATAAAATAAAGTAATTAAGTGAGGGAAAGAACGGAATCGTGAATATAAAAAGTGCTAATTTTGTAATTTTAAGAACTGTAATGTTATGCCTGCCTCAATAGCGTGCAATTTTATTCGTGGAAGCTATAAGTACTTTCTGTTAATACGTAACTAAACAAAACCTTTAGCAACCAAATTAACTGCAGATAACACAATTGTTAATTACAACGTGGATAAGATTTGTTTTTATTAGAAATACAGAAATCGCAACAATAAAAATAATGTCTCTATGTCTAGTAATTAATTCTCAATTCTTTGGATATACTGAGTAATTTTTCACTAGATTTTTTAATGAATATTATTAGATTATTAGATTTTTGGATATTGTACTGGAATTCCGTTTCCTCTGATAACTTAGCTGTGAATAGACGTGTAATAAAAGATTATTTAGCTGCTCGTTTGGCCACAATGTAAAGACATTATATCTGTTTAGAACGTTAACGTCTTCTGACGTCCAATCGCCACTGTCCACAAATTGTCTTCCAGGCTTCTATGTCTGATTTCTCGGTCGATTCCCTCTCTCCAGCTGAAACACTGTCTTCCTCGTCTTCGTCTTTCGTTCGGCGCTCATCGTAAGATCTGTTAATTTGCCTTATTCTGTTATTATTAGCTTTTTCCAATCTATATTTTCCTACCGCCGACATCTTACATCCATTTCTGTGACTGTCAGTTTCTGTTTAGTTCGTTCCTTTAGTTGCTAGATTTCGCGACTGTAAAAGGTTATACTTTTCATGATGGTATTGTATTTTCTGTTTGCTTTATTAGAAATTGTCTGCTCAATGCTGTTTAGCAGTGTTATTACTTTTCTTTCTTGGTTATTTCTCTCGTCTATTACTGCATTTATACTCCCGTCTGAGGTAATAGTCACTCCTAAATATTTATACTCATTACAGCGCACAATCGTCGACTCATCATCGACCTGAAGGTGTCTCAGCCCCCCCCCCCCCAGGACACATAGACTTTGACACTTTTCTGTTTATAACCATTCCCCATTTGCGTTATTCTTCGCTTAGTGTCCGTGTTATATATTCAAATATCCTCGTGGTCTTGAGCTATTACAGACTATTGACAGGAAATGTCAATGTATAGAGTATATTGAATTATTACCAACCGGGATGTCCATGGCTTTGTATTTCCGCTTAGGCCTACATAGTTTTAGAGTTTGTTCGAGAAATATTTTGTAGAACGTTAGTGAAAGGTAGCATCATGCCTTTCATGATTCGGAAACCCACAGAGATCCTGTTAACGATTTTGATCATAGCTATAGAATTGCTATATAAACTTGTATAATGTGTAATTAAACTCACATTCAGGTTAATGCTTCCCATTATTAGCTCTGTGATACACTATTGTATGCCTTCTTTAGATCCAGAACTCCAAGTGCTGTGACCTTCTTGGTTGATAGCTCTCGTCTTTTTGATGTGATTAACACAGAAAAGGTGGTCCATCGTTGATACTCCGACCCTGATACTAGCTTGTTCTTCACCTTCTATCACACTAAATTCTTTCTCTATTACCTTATATGTTAATTTTGATCTCTACATAGTTAACTTATAGAGCTTGTAATGGCAATGCCACTTCTGCTGTCTTTGTTGTGTATGACCGATATCATCTGTACGGAATCCATTCATCTGGAACTTGTCCTCCATTGCTACAGCTTTCAAGATATTTTGGTTAGGTTGTCATCAAGTTTTAACAACCTTATTGCACTAGTTGGTTTGCTATGTTTCCTAATCCTGATCCTATGTTATTTCTGATCTACTCACAGATATCTTTAATGTCTTGTGGATAATCCAGCATCAGAGGCTTATGTGCTAATATTCTACCATTATTTTACAGTTACCGTCCATAAATACTGTTCTATCTTCTCGTCGCAGTCTCTTGAAGTAATAGTCTCGTTGATTTAATGTTATTGCTTATATTATATCTTTCCTTCCTATCATATATTTTAGCAGTCCTCGGCTTTTTGTACTTCTTCTTCCTGCTAAACGTGTATTCAATATATTACATATTTTCTGCCATGTTTTGTTTTTCTTTTGGCATATAATTCTATGTACTTTTATTTGGGACTATTTATATTTGACATTGTCGTTGAAGTCTTTTGTAGGTCTGGTGGTACTGTGCCTTTGTTTCTTCAATGTCTTCATCATCGTTATGCTTGTTTCTTCCTTTTTTCACTCTGCAACCAGCGCTTTGCTTGCCGCCTCATATATGCAAGTTTTTATATGGTTATAGTAAATTCGTTGTTTTTTTAATACTTTAATTCAACTTCTGATCTAGTATTCTTTTATGTAAGACTTTCACACTTATGGTTCCAAGCTGTTTACGTTATACCACTTCTCTTCTCGTTTTCAGCTTCTGATATTCTTATTTCGTATTACGTTTTGTATATCATAATGTAATTTTGCCTTAACAAGTAAAAGACTAGTGGTCGCTTCCACAAGTAGCTTTTTCTACCTATTTGTACGTCTGTCACTATCAATCTAGTTTTTTGTTTGTCAATTGCTGAGTTGATTGTGGATTTTAATTCTCCAGTATATTTAGTGTACTAATGTTATGGTGTTGATAAAACCGATTTGCAATTCGTAACTCGATTTTTTCACACACGTTCAACAATCTGCTGCCGTTGTCACTCCTAACCTACTTCCCGTATTGTCTTATCACCTTGTTGTGTTGTTTTGTTCCAAATGTGCTACAACCCAGAAGGGCGACCCAGAATAGCCCTGAGCGCGGCGTCTAAAGGCCTAACAGCTAAGGGGCGTTGGATAGAAGAACTAATGATTTCCGAAATTATGAGTTTATCATTTGTTAAGGCGTCATCATTCACTGTGCACACCTCAAGTTCGTTATTTTTTAAATTTTTTATTGTTATAGTTTGATTGGTTTCATTATTTTTTCCCAAATAACCTCTGTCTTTTCTTTGTTTTTGTTTCTGTCACTACTACTATATCCATCTTGAATCTCCGTAGCTCATACATAGCACTACTAATTTTGCAACCAAAACCCAGAGCACTTTAAACCGATAAACTAACAGACCGCGTGCCGCCACCTCAAAATACGACCGGTCAGAGTATAATTATTGGTTTTTTTTTTTAATATTTGGTTTTATCCGAGTATCTAGGAATTAGCTCAATGGCTCCAACCCTCATGCTTAGAGGACCAGAGTTTTGATTTTGGTGTCTTCCTTCTCCTATATAGATTGGGTTCACTATAGACTACCTGTTGGTCCGCGGGTAGTATTCTATACCCCACCTACTCGCCGCCGTAGCTGATGAGAACATTCTTGATCTGCCACAGTCGGACCTGCTCTCTAGAGTAGAGGATAAAGGCTCCCCCAAGAGATATACTTGTAACTAGTCCTAAATAAACAAAAGCAGTGTTTTGTTTTTGGACAGTATTATGTTGATATAAATTGACTACAAATTAATTCATACTCTGAAAGTTAACATAGACAAAAATAATTAATGACTAGATATTATCATACCCATTAAAAAATATGCATTTACCTGTAATTAAATATATTGAATGATACTCTTTTAATTGAGGTCACTTCATTTCTCGTACATAAATATTTGTTTAATAATTTGTGTACATATTTTATAGAAATATACCAGCAAGTTTCCGTTAAAATATCTGTTCTATCACAGCTACGAATTTAGCATCAGGTTTTTAAAATTATTTTTGCAACCAAAATAAATGTACGCTGACATATCTCTCTTTCTCGTTTCAATTTTACAATTTGTTCACGTTTAATGAAAAGTTTTTCTTGATAATTCACGCTGGATGATGACTTCAAAATATTTTTCAAATATGAATAAAGATGTAGAACAGCTTAGTAAAAGTTAGATAATTATATTTGTGTTTTTTAAAGTTAGTATAAACAATGAAACATCAGAAAGAAAGCGCTGACGAACATACTGACAATATTCAAGTTTAAAATTGTCGTTTAAACGGAAAACACAACTCATTGCTATAGGGTAGTTTCCTAAAGATGACATTCTTAACAATAAAACCAATAGCTGAATGAAATTAATGGTTAAATCAGTAAAAACACATTCAATTAAAATGTATTATGATCACTTATTGTCGAAAAAATGAACGATTACAATTTTTAAGAAACCCTAAATTTCCCCCCACAATTTGAGTGATTCTAAAACTTCTTAAAGCTGAATTTACAAAATTATATAAGCTGAATATCATTATATGCGTTTTTTTCTTTGGATAAAGGCATGACAAATAAATTATGAAAAACGTATTACAATATTTAAGTACTAACATAAGGGAAAGTTTTAAATGCAAGTTTTATCTAATGAAACTATTTTGAATGAAACAAAGTGAATAAAGAAAACAAAGTTGTATCTGTTAATTACATTTTTCCGGGCTAAACAAAGTATAAACTTCCGTGGCGCCTAGGTTAGGTTATTCATTAAAACTTTTCTTAACTTTGTCTATGCGCCGACTACCCTTAAACCAATTAATGTTCACAGACGGGATTAGAGCAGTAATTAGTGTTCAAGTCGAGGAAAATAATGCAAATTCCATTAGGTTTCCTTCGCTTTTACTGGAGGACATGTGGAAATTGCATCAAGTGTGAGCAGATAAAACTAATTTTAATCACTTTTAGGGGTTTAACCACCCAACAAAGTCACTTTACTATAGACATATTTTGTAATAAATTCCTGTAAATATTTCTTACAGTGTTTTTCGGTGTCCTTGTTTGTAGTTCGTTAATATTCCTTCAACATTATAAGGCAAGGAGATTTTGTACACTATTTTTAGGTTCCTATTTTGTTTGAATTTAAGTTTTGGTCACAACTAAACTATCTTATTCAAGTTGCAGGTTCATGTATGTGGTTATTTTGTGTATGTGTTTGTTTGTGTGTGTGTGTATGTGTGTGTATGTGTGTGTGTGTGTGTGTGTGTGTGTGTGTGTGTGTGTGTGTGTGTGTGTGTGTGTGTGTGTGTGTGTGTGTGTGTGTGTGTTTGTGTGTGTGTGTGTGTGTGTGTGTGTGTGTGTGTGTGTGTGTGTGTGTGTGTGTGTGGGTGTGTGTTTTGTGTGTTGAATGTGTGCGATAGAGGGAGAAGAAGAGAGAGAGAGACTGGCAAAAAGACAGTCAAAGAGAGAAGGAGGGAGGGGGAGAGAGAAAGAGAGAAAAGAGAAGAGAGAGAAAGGGGGAGAGCAAGAGCACACTCAGCAACAGCCTTTACAAATATCTCCAAACACTATATTTTAATATTTATCTAATTTTGAATAAATAAATAATTGAGTTTTCATTGAGATTTCGATTTAATTCTAAATATTCTTTTCCCTTTTTTTTATTTGTCATATTTTGTCTTTTTAATTCATTAAGAAAACTAATGCAGGTTTATTTTACATTTGAAACTTTGTACGTTGTCCTCTGCAACCCATCATGCACCAACAATGTTTGTGTGATATATATCAGCAATCGCGTACTACAATTTCTACAAAATAATAAGACGTAAGTCGCTGTGTAAGGGTTGGAATGGTCCTAATTAAGCAACCATCGGAATTAACTGAAATTCTCAAGTTATGTCAGTATGCTGTAAAGGGTAATTTTATTGAAATCATGAGCATCTCCACTTCATTGATGTGTAAAGCATGATGAAACCAAGTACTATACTTCAGCAAGGTAGGACATAAAATAAATGAAAACCACAATGTGAAAATAAATGTGGGCGAACTCAACATTATGGTTTGTGGAAGGAAGGAACGCACAAAGTAAAATATTACACTCAAGGATCACTTGACCAGAAATGTATGATTTTGTTTACGTAGAAAATAAAACTAACTGAGGTCATGAGTGTCGAAACACTTTTTGTCAGCAACAAACGAGTTACATTTACAGCGGTTCCTTTGGAATTGGGGGAAAGGTTTTAAAACTGTCGCATCACCTGGATCGGTAAAGAAATGGTAGACCATTAAAACTGATAGAATCAATTTTTGCCAACTGAGAAAAAGCAGCTGTGTATTTGTAGTAATATAAATTTTATAACATAGACACATATATTACATCAATTTGAAACTTGTCAAATAACATAGAATGAAAAAAATAATCACCGATATCATTAAAACATAAACATGTGATTAAATGGCTTTCTGATATGAAACATATTTCATATTCTACTTGATACTAACATAAATTTAAAAATACTTAACTAAGTGAATACGCAATTGCTTCCTTGATGACGCGTTTCAATTCATTCGCTCCTTTTACGAAGCCTTCTACGAGGATTCTTCAACTTGATAGTTTGCGATTGAAGCCGCGATATACATGCTAGTTATTGTATGAAGACACACATTATAAATTTTATAATAATTTTACAAACATTTTATTTTCGTTTTTAACTTATATTTAACAACCTATTTTTTAAGGGATTCAGCAATGATAGCTTCATTGTATTTATGTAATCGAAAGAACTGTAAAGAACTATTTTTAATTTAAGTTTATTATTATTCTCTATTATTGTTTGTAAGTGTTTAATACATTGTAATTTGTTTTCAGATTTAATCATGGCTAACAAATTGTGAACTTTCAACCGAAATGTTTCTCTATGTTTTCCTAAATTCGTACTATTCCATAATCATAAAAGATTTTTTTACTAAACCATTTATAAATAAAACATTTAGCTGTTTTGGAATTTCAGTGAAAACCTACTGTTTTTATTAAGATGTAGGGCACTAGTTTCTACATCTCCTTGTAATAACTTATTTATTTAATTAGGGTTAATTTTAAATGTAAATATCTCTTGTACACCGCTCGCTGGAGCGTACCATACCGTGAAATGTAAACAACTGCAATTTGTTTTATTATTAGTTAAACATTCAACAGCTTTTAGGCTCAGTACCGTAGCATGAAATGCATCCGCGTGATTGCTACCGTGTAAGAGTCGCGTTATCGTAAAGCGTACATTTAGATACGGTTACTTGGCCATTACCTCATCCGTTAGCAATGTTAGGCGCTCGCTCTTCACCTATGTTTTGCAGAGCGTGTAAACGCACCGTTACACGCTATGCCCACACCGTCAATACTATATAGGCCTATGCTGTGCTTCACTCTTCACAAAGTCGTCATATTTATTCAGGTGAATCGAAATTAATTTCATTAAACCTACTTTAATTTTATTACGTTATTTTGTCTTACTTATTATTTAACCGATATGTCTGGAACGGTTTTATAAATTAGAATGTAATCGTTTTATAGGAATACTGTCAGTTTCTTTTACTTATAGAAGACTAAAAGTGTTTAAACAATAAATATCGGGTTCTCAATAAACTAATTTCCATTCATTTTTTCCTTGGTCATTTCGGTGGTCGGTAAAATTGCTTTGGTTGTGGAGGCCTTTTTTCTTTTCAAAATAAATTAAATATCAAAGAAGATTAAACTAGTTCTTCTCCGAGAAACTACTATGTTTATAGGTATATTTTAAAACATTAATTTTTTTCCAGTGGCTTAGATAATACATTTCATTACAAAGGAACGTGTAAAAACCATACTTTTTTAATCAAAGAATGTCAATAAGTTATAAAAGTAGAAGACAAAAATATAAAATTGTGTTTCACTACTTCAAAATACTTCGAATTTAACTTGGAATGATTGTCCCTAATTGCCGTGCGCCTGGTTTCATCACGGGCAGAAAAGTTTAGTAGTGGGCTCAAGAGATAGTCTTTCTGTGCCTCTTTGACGTGCTCGTGATTTCATTGCTCGGGGAGAGACGTTTCATAGTGGGCTCAAAAGATTGTCTGCTTGTGCCTCCTTGACGTGTGTCTGGTTTTGCTGTCAGCCGTGTAGAAACGTTTAATAGATGGGTTAAGAGATTTTCTGCATTGGTTTCATGCCATATGCCTTGGGCAAAAACCTTCCATAGTGGGGTAAGAGTTTGTCTACCTGTCCCTCTTTGGCGTGAGCCTAGTTTCGTCTCCCGGGCAGAAACGATTTATGGATAGTTCAATAGTTTTTCTTCTAGTCTCAGGCCTCCTTGCCGTATGCCTGGAGTCGTAACTCCAGCAGAAACGATATAATAACCTTAGAAGATTGTCTCCATGGGGCATCAAAAAGGTAAATACGTTATATTTTTTCTCAAGACATTTTCTGCCTGTGTCTCCAAGCAGTGCGCTTGGTGTCATCACTTGGCGCAAAAGTTTCGTTGTGAGATCAATGATTTTTCTCAGCTTGAGCCACTTTCCCGTGCGTCTGGAGTCTTCATTCGGGCAGGAACGTTTTATGATGTGCTTAAGAGTTTGTTTGCTTGTTCATCCTTGCCGTGTGCCTGGGGGCATTACTTGAGCAGAAAAACCTTTTCTGATGTGCTCAATGGGTTGTGTGTGCTCTCATTTTTCATTGCTTATTATTCATTGGTATTTGCTTCAGGATAAAATTAGGTTTTTAATGAAAAAAGTAAATAAAACCACCCTCCATCAATCATACAGAGCTGGCCAATCGACCTCTCCAGATTCAGGGTGTCAATTTTAACAACTCAATAATGTGAGACGATCAGTCGTTTTTACTACTCTTTTCTTTTTAATTAGGTAATATTTCCTAAACATTTATTTTCCACGTTGCTTTTCTCGCCTACGTTATTTCTTTACTTCATCCGTCCGTTTCTTTCACCTGAAACTCTTCTAGTTTTCCACCTTTCCTATGATGAAATGTTACAGATTTCAGCAGCATAGCATATATATAATTAACATTTCTTGAGTTTATGATTCTAAAAAATATGTTCCGCTTACACTTAGAAAATGAATTTATATTTTGTAAAACCATACCTTGATGCGTTTGTATAATTTCTATCTTCCCATTGTAACAGCTTTTGTCTTCACTGGTTTAGTGGTGTAGAAGGAAGCTTGGAGAGGCGTTCGTTAGGGGAGAGTGATAACTGTAAAAGGGTTGCTTTTGAGGATGATTTCAATTGATGTTTTTTTAAATAGAGAAGGGTTCGTTTTCTCAGTCCATAGGGCTGGAGAAATTACTTGACACGTGCGGAATGACAGCGGCTAAATCAATATTGTCTTTATCATGCGAGAAAGGCTGAATTAATGCCGTCAATGTACGCCTGTCATGTTTTTCCTCCGAGCTCAGCTGTTTACTGCCGAATTTATTAAATGGGGAGAGGCTCGTATAAATCCATTGTAATTTCGAAAGTTTTTTTTTGCGAAACACTGACAAATATTTCTGAAATGGTTTGTTGAACTAAGGACGGGCGGGGATTTCAGATTCGTTGGCAGTGAACGTGTAACTGTAACTTCTCATTGTGCAGCACATTAAAAAAACTTTGCAAGATAGTAAATTCGACGAACATGACGCCATAATGTGGGAATTTTAACGGGAAGGAGAAACTATTTCATCTTCTCTATAATTTGTGTACCTTTTATACGTTCGATGTATGTCTTATACAATGTTTTCTCTATGATACCCGAAAGCCCATAATACCGCTAGATTAAAAGTAAGAGAGGTTTTCACTTGTGGTTATTTGAAGGTTATGTTTAAACATTTCAAGCGCAGTTTCTTATATTACCAGAAATATTGTACTTTTAACACACATATTTGATGTTCTATGATAGCATACATCAGTTGTTTTTATTACTCGTAGTTATGTCAATACCTTTATTAGAAGTAGGTTAAATTTTAGTTCTTAATACGGTAATGGGTGGTATAGATATCTAACATGTGAAATTACAATCGGCTTATAGTTCTATTTATTAACTAAATCAACTTACTAGGACCCATTTAATAAATGTTCTTTGAAGTTTTGATGTCACGCTAGACTAATTTTGAGCATACACAATATAGCATGACCTTTTCAACTGATCACTTAAGATATTGCTGAAGAAAACTTTAGAATGTTTCTTAGGATTTCTGTTACAAAATGGAAATAAAAGCTTAAAATTCTCCTAATAGCTATAGGCCTAGTCACTTAATATTTCATCTTAAATCTTGTTTGCAAATATAATAAAAATATTTAACTGCCCTCAGTATAAGTCTCTCTCTCTCTCTCTCTCTCTCTCTCTCTCTCTCTCTCTCTCTCTCTCTCTCTCTCTCGATATATATATATATATATATATATATATATATATATATATATATATAAAGAACTAATTAAAAATTCAAATACAAGAATTATAATGAAATTTACAATTCAAAGCTTTTCGTTGGCTAACAGTACCAACATCATCAGGAATATTAAACAATTGTGATATATATTGCGATTGTTACTTAATACATATTGCGATATATATATATATATATATATATATATATATATATATATATACACAGTAGAGTCTTGATTTTCCAAGCTTCCGTTAAGTTCGAGCCTTTTTCTATTTTAGCCTTTTTTTTATCTATTTGAAAGAAAATGAGTCGAGCGTCTAAGAAATGTTATAACCAAAAGGAAATGAATTAAAAAATATTGATATCAGTACATCATGAAAACCAACGAGTCAGGCTTCCAAGAAATGTTTAATATCATTACGTTATTTTTTCCTCCCCATTTTGTTGTTGTTAATTCTGTTGTATCATTCAGTTCACTAGTGCTCTACATTATCCAACTTCATCAGTTGCGTTTGAGTGTTGTTATCAGTTTATGTTGAGATGTCTGACAGAAGGTCAATGGACCATAAATGTCTTACTTTATTCAAGGTGTAAGTTTTGACAGTCCACAAATATCCCATAGAAAGCACAAATGTCTATAGTTTGATTTAAAACAGAATAGGATTCTACGTAAGTGAAATCGGGCAGAGGGAGTGGGGGCCGCCACCGTCTCGGCGAATGGAAAAATCCACATCTTGCTGTGTAGGTGAGCCTTGTTGCTAATTCGACGTGAAATTTCCGTTCCTCGCTCAGTTCAATTTTAGCTGTCCAGAAATTCCAGCGCTATTTGGCACTGAGTCAACTTTGTACAGGTGGAAATGAACGTCTCAATATATGAAAATTCTCCATTTTATAACCTTAAATTGTTACCATGGTTACCATACGATATCATAAATAATGCTCTAGGATTAAAAATGAACGAAAAGAATAAAATTAACAAACGAACTAGATTAACGTTATCAAACCTTGCTTCACAAACGGACAATGTGAAAGGAAAGGGAAAAGAAAGTACAACACAATGCAAGCGACGAAACAAAGAAAGCGTATAGATAGTAACAAATGAAAATAATAGTCCAATACCATACATGAAAAAGAAAATGAAAAATTGCAAAGAAATTCGCTTTCTATTTTGCCACTTAATGCTCTAATTCTGATTTGAGTTTATACATATTTATATTAATTGTAATTTTAAAATAAATAGAAACTAAATTAAAAATTTTCTTTTTTGATTCAGGTAGGAATTTACTTTAAAATTTTTTGTATACTACATATTTTCTTGTGTCATGTGTTTCACAACGCAATACTGATCGGTAATGTAAACGCAGATAATTATTATGTCAC
Organism: Prosapia bicincta; assembly: GCA_036971475.1. Lineage (NCBI taxonomy): Eukaryota > Metazoa > Arthropoda > Insecta > Hemiptera > Cercopidae > Prosapia > Prosapia bicincta. Next base: position 63,380,419 of record JBAIZL010000002.1, read on the forward strand.
ATCCTAATCAATTTATAGCCGAGATTAGCTGACATTTGTTTACATTATTATGGCAAACTACTCGTTCCGACGTCCATGCATTTCGGCCATTGTCCCTTTTTTATTAGTCAGTTCATTTCCTTTTATTGACAGTTATCGTTTATCGGAGTGTTGTTAATATATATACCTACTTATTATTTATATAATACAATTATATATTAATAAATTTCACATTTTATGTAGATATGTAATAGTGAAAGTGTATATATTTAGTGGCTGTTTTTATGTGTAAATGAATTAAATTTGTTTACGAGTGTGAAAGTGAAACCCTCATCGTATTATTGTCAAACTAAATTATTATTTGTACAATCACTTCAAACTTCTAGCTTATATGCATGAAGAACATTTTATTATATAAGATAGTAATTACGTAATTGTTGCACGTTATATATTATTAATTACATCCTTTTTCCATTTCCGAATTTACTCCGGTTAATAATTAAGTGGTATTTTTGAGAACACCTCATTAAGTGGTATTTATGAGTGATATATTCACGCCTTATTATACGAAACAGTTTTTTTAATAATTAAGGCAGTTCTAATAGAGAAGATTAGAAATTCAGAATAAAAAAATATAATTTTTGGGGGGAAATGTGAAACAAATGTGAAAGGTAAATTACAACTGATAAGAGAAAAACCTGTTAGTTCTTGTTTCCCTTTTTTCAAGGAATGAAATATAGAACATTGTGGGATTTTTCTTTTTTTTTATTCTATTAGTCTACACTCTTCTTATATATATATATATATATATATATATATATATATATATATATATATAAAATACGTTTTCTTGTTTAATAATTTTAAACAACAGGTTATTCAAATACAAGAATATTTATTAATTTATATCCAAAGCTTTTCGTTGGTAAACAGTACCAACATCATCAGCAATGAAAATGACAGACAATGTAATTTTCATTCCTGATGATGTTGGTACTGTTTACCAACGAAAAGCTTTAGATATAAATTAATAAATATTTTTATATTTGAATAACCTATGTTGTTTTAAATAATATATATAGGTTTAAATAATTTTACAAACCATGTTAGTAGTCTTTGAGAATGCTGGAACTATAATCCGGCGAAAAGCTTCAGCATAATTGTAAATGTTGAATAAAATATATCTTGATTATGAACTTTTTGAAGTTATTTAATAATTATAACAAATCAAGAAAAATAATCATCTTTATTATAATATATATATATATATATATATATATATATATATCTTGTTCAAATCATCAATTGTTAATAAAATACTATTCATTCATCCACTTATGTTCGAATACATTTTTATATACTCTAGCGGATGACACTTGATGTTAATACAGTTCTTTTTCAAATATTATTGCATTAATTAAATTTTATTTGAGAAAAACGTTTAACAAAAGGAGCAAGTTATGCAATATAGTTATTTCGTACCATCTGGATTAAAATAAATTATAACATTTAATTTCATGAAACAGCTGATTATTTGTTATAGGTTTCGTGGTAGAAGAGATGTTTTAACGCATACGTTATGTCACTTTATTTATATAAATTGTAATCATTTAATATAATGTAACTGAAATACTCTTTAACATTGTTAACCTAAGTAGAAATCAACTTTTAAACTTTTTTGTTTGTATTACTTGTTTTGTCTAATAGTTTAAGATGTTTCTAAAGAGCAACAGTTTCTGGTTTTTCTTTTTTAAACGAGGATTTTAATTAAGTTTTTAATTTACGTGTATTTTTCATAGTACCAAACATTTTATTAATTCTAATATCACAAGGATACTATAATTCCTTTCTTAAATCAAACATCTTACAATCCCAAGATATCCTCGTGACCAAGCCTAACTTATTATACGATATCGGTGTTCTGGATTCAACGTAATTTGTATACACAAAACACCAGACTGTACCCTGAGTGTAAGGGTTGTTCACAGAATTGACTTCATCAGTTGAGAACACAAACTTGAGTGTTTGTTACATCCCTTCTAATGAGACATGGCGGTCTAGCTTTCTCCGTCCAGAATTTAATAACTTGATTTGTTTATAGGTAGGTAAAATTGTATGTAACTGCTACACAAGTTGCCAGAATGCAAACTGGCTGCGGCCGGTGATAGGATCTAGGTATTCCTTGCCCTGGCAATTATATAAAACTAAGTTTTCGCCCAGAATTTCGAACAGTTGTATTAATAGTTTAGATTTTGTGTGGATATCCTCACTAATTGATGATGTCCGCATCCTCCTTTCAAATGAGTATAAAAAATAAATTATTAATTGCGAGTTGGTGTTCAGTGTTACTTGATTATGTATTATTATTTTTTTTAGAATCGTAACATATAATCATAACATTTTTTTAAAAATTAATGCAAAGCATTATTTTCCAGTTTTCAATAAAATCGTTTCATTTAAATTGTTTATAAAAATAAAATATCAAAATATATTTTCGTATTATCAATATAATCGTGGGTAACTTGTATTTCTAATAAAATACAGTTAGTTTTATGTAGCAATGTTCGAACAAACTTTACACAATGTCGCCAAATTGTATAAAATGAAAATACACTAAATATTATAATTTGTTTTTTAAAGAGTAATGTAATATCTAACCCAAATCATCATTGTTGTTAACCTATTGTTTATTTACCTCATTTACTTCTGATGCGTGTTTCTCACTTGAAGCTACACTCTTGAAGGTTGATAACACTACCAGATTTTATTTGTCTTTTTCATGCTTTTCTCTTTCTCATATTCCGGTTCCTTGAAATTCAATCAACTAATTGTAGGGCAAAGTGTAATGCTGCGGTATTTGTATTTTGTGTACCAGTGGCATTAGGTCTGTAATGGATACGACCTTTGTGACACAGTCTCAGTGTTTTTTAAAGGTTTTTGTTAGTTTAACGTCTAGAACACCTGAATCCAGTATAAATGCTATTCTAACGAATTTTTGTTAAATATTCCTTTTTTAGCATGTCCTATTTATGGGTTGTTGTTGAAATCTCCTGATATAAGAAGACGGTGTAGAGAAATTTTGCTCCAAAACTTTGCCGTCTTGTAGCGAGGGGAAGGTATCAGCTTGCATGTGTCGTGTCTATTGTTACACGCACACAACCACTTCCGGCACCATGTTTATCGATCATGTCCAATTAACAACAAGGGAACTATTTGCTGCACCTAACTCTCTGAGAACTATTTAGGTGTGCACCAACAGTGAGCCGATTGGCATGCCATCCGGCTGAGTTAAAATATCATCTGGTTGTCTTTTTTATATACATCTGTATATGCATCTCTTGTGTTATTATTATTTTTTTTTAATACTAAGGACTAGCCTAACCAGTCTTTACTCTTCTTGTGGTGTAACCCAGCAGATCATTATAGTTGTTGTAGAGGAAACCCAACCAATCCTTATCCCCTTGTAGACTTACCCAACAGATCCTTATCTTTCTTGTTGACTAACCCGATCGATCCTTGTCTTTCTTGTAGATTAACCCAAGAGATTCTTACCTTTATGTAGACTAACCCAACCAGTCCTTATTCTTCTTGTGGACTGACCCAGCAGATCTTTATCGTTCTTGTATACTAACCCAACCAATCCTTATCCCCTTGTAGACTTACCCAACAGATCCTTATCTTTCTTGTTGACTAACCCGAGCTATCCTTGTCTTTCTTGTAGAATAACCCAACCCATCCTTATCCTCCTTGTATACTAAACCCAACCAATCCTTATACTTCTTGTAGACTAACTTAACAGATCTTTATCTTTCTTGTACACTAACTCAACAGATCCTTATCGTTCTTGTTGACTCACCCAACCAATCCTTGTCTTTCTTGTAGACTAACCCACTGATACTTATCTTTGAGGCTTAAATTTGTAATTTATCCTTGCGATACTGTAGGTCAACAAAAATTCGCATATTAGTTAGCACTTAGACTTACTGTATACAGATTCGCATTTCAATAGATGCTAGTATATAAATATAAAATATTATATTTTTAGTGGATGATTTATTTCATCTTTTGAACTGCATGGTCTTACAATCGATATAACTGACTCAATTCCATTAAAAGTAGTGGGAAGTAGATAGAAACCTGTGTTTACCCCATCTGGGAAAGATAAGTGACCTTCCAGCGCGATGTAACTTTCCCCAGTTTTAGATAACAGAGACACATAATGTCCTGTTCCTAGTCTTACCTGATACCACCTTCCCTCCGCGTTCCTCTTCTTACAAGGGACAGGCATCTCTTAATGATAGACCTACTTGATGGTTAGATCTGTGCTTACATGCTACCATGATCTCCTTCTATTCTCTCCCAAAGGGTTTTATCTCCCTGCCTATAAAACTAGAATACGATTCTACGAAAGAGATGCGCATAAAGGGTTGGGAGCTTCGTCAACTTTTGGACGAATATCAGGGCGGGTTCTGTGTAGGCTGAAGGCCTTTGTTGCCATTATAAGTCGAACTTGAGTTCGTCAGTATAGTACGTGGATTACGACCCCTAGCCCCTGGTTTTATAGAACGAACAATACGTTTTACAGAATTATTACAGATTAAATATTATAAAATAAAATAGTCTTTATTAAGAAAATGATATTTCAGATGTTAGTGGTAATTTAATTTTGAAGTTCCCTGAGTTAAACAACTATTGCTTTTCAAATATATGTCGTCAGTCCGTAGTGTGCGTGTGGACTTTACTAGAAACGAGCAAAGCGAATAATTTTTGTGTATATATTACACCGTAATATCTTGTTACTTAATATTACTAAAAATCAACAGGTTCAGGCCAAACATTTTTTAAATTATAGTAACCTGTAAAATACAAGCTTTTTATATATCGAAGTTAAAAATATTAACACAAAAATTAGTTTAATCATTTAATAACAATATTTTAAAATAAGTTGTTTGTTAAATAATATTGTGGGGAAGCTTATTGGTTTTTATTATTCAAAATAACTTAGAGAATATCTGGTGGCCTTTAGTTTCAAGTGTTCTGACTGGCTACCTAACCTCTCTTCTCCGCCACAGCCATGGTCCTATTCCAGTTTTATTATAATTATATTCACAATCCCTTGTTATACTACGTAAGCGGTAAACGTCGTACTGTCTGATCGCTCTAACACTACGACAACAAAGAGTTGTAATAGTATTCACTTTTACACATTTACATTCGTTCCAATAAATCAGCTGATATTACTTGTTATATGTAGGCAAAGGTTTTCGTTGTATCAAACGATCAAGTAGTCAAATTGCCTAATATAACCACCTTATCTGACGTCATGCGATGATTCCCCTCGGGGGCTTCTTGATATGTATGTTCCTCCGTTACCTGACTTTAAAAACAGGATAGAATCAATTGTTACAATTACTCCAGAAACACTGATCAAGGTCCGGGAAGAAATTGCCTATGCACCGTGTGACGAACAACGCTGACATTGAACACATATGTAAAACATTTAACAGTTGTTCTCCGTTTTAGTGGATAATACTTTTATGTTAAGGACTTTAAAACCCATTATTTATTTTGAAATACCCTGTATTTTATTGTAGTATATCGGTGTCTGCTTATACATTTTAGTTTTATGATATATTAGTGGTATTTATTTCGACCCAAAGAATTTTTAATATAATATTTATAAATAGAAAAATATATTTTAACTTTACATAGAGCTCTTTTAAATTTGTTGACAGGTGTTTACAGTTAATGTTATTCTAATTATTTCTTTGTATTTCAGGTAAGCCAAACACGTAGACATGGTGTGAAGACGCTAGTAGAATAGGGAGGTAGCAGTTGAGTATTATGAATTTTCTGTAGTTGTAAATTGGTAATGGGGTTATGTATTGAAACTCTATATTCTTTAAATGGTTTATGTTATTGCTGACTTTATTTAATTTTTAACATATCTCGTAAAACAAATAATCAATAAGTACTGTACATGGGATGGGTTTGCCATCTTCTCTATAATGATCAATTTTGTTGAATAAACACTTACCAAAGCATTATGTATATGGTCTGATGGAATAGTCATGTGGACACGATTTCAGATATTTCCTGTAATTGTAATTTTATTATAATATAATGTGCTTGCCTAAAACCTAAATTTTTTTAAATCACTAACAGTGAGATTTGTTCTACCAAAAGCTCGTCTACCACCAAGTCTTTTTTCCGACTAAGTAAAACTGTAGAAATTTATGACGTTTAGTTTCGTTAGGTGAACGAATTGGGCCGAATATTTCCGAAAGTCAAATAAAATATAGGTTAATAGTTTAAAATAACTTCCGTCAAAAATAAATAGGTAAAAATAAAAATCTATTTATTTAGTTGTTAATATGAAGCTATTTATAAATTATTTTAATGTAAAATTTCGTGAATGCACAGGAATATTATGTTTTTGATTAAATTATGCAATAAAGTATGATTTAACATTAAAACTGTGTTTATAATTCATAGGGTATCATTGTGTGTTGTACATTTAAAATAACTTAATATCTATTGTTAAGGAAAATGTATTCCCATTTCTTATTTTATTTTGTAATACACTAACGATGCATCTATCTAGTTGTCTCATTTACTGTTTTATTACTTATGTTTTATTTATTAATTACGTTAATTTAATAAGTTATGTTGGTTCGGTAATGTATGAGTTTTGTGAATTTTTTGTACGGTATTAATATATAGAATAAATACCAATGAAAACACTGAAATGTTAAAGACTTACAGGAGGTTGTGCTACGTTCTTACCGACCCGTTATTATTTACATGATTTTTACATTATTTTTTTTCATAGGAATTTTACACTCTGGTTGTGTTATGCTTGTCATACACGCATATCCTTTTATGGAGAGGAAGTGCCTTCAAAGTCTTTTATCTGAAGTTATGTGTTGAGTTAGTAAAAACATTTTCCACGACATATCTAGTCGCATCGTAGTAAATAGAAGTACCAGAGGGCTTCAAAGCAATCAAACCAGACCGTCCCAATATCCATATTTTACTATCGTTACTTGGAAAATTATTTTACTAAATTTATGATATTTTATACAAATAATTCTGCAATAGCTCTATAATAGATAATTTTATCATATTCTAAATATATTTTTTTTATATATTGTTTTATATAAAACAGTAGGCCTAATACCCAAATTCAATAGTTGTAAAAATCTTTTAATTTGTTTTAACATTTTCAACTTAATGCCTAATAAAAAACGTTGGTCAGGTTTGTAATATGTTTCAAAAAAAATTTTCAACAGCATTGCAAATGAACTTTTAAGTGTTACCAATATTTTTATTAGGAGCGTTTTTACAGTTGCCGAAGCCCTGGGGGGAATTAAGAAATAAGGCCCTTATCCATAAGTATTTTATCTCGCGTATATATTAGAGCACTAGAAGTAGAGAAATACTTAATTTAGACAGAAATAACAAGGTTTGTAGGCATCGTTAAATACATATACATGAAAACCTGAAAAAAGGAATTAAACATTAAAAGGTTATAAAAATAACTAAAAATGAGATAGAAATTTTCTTATTGCGAGACGAGAACTCCAGACGAACGCCCGGTACGCCCATGTGTAATACGGCACTGATTTTGATTCAACAATTAAATGGTTTTCATAGTTATATTAACTGTCGAAGAAACATTCAGAGCTATCTGAAGAAATAAAAGTATTATAAAAACAAAAAAATTAAACAGAGAAGTCAAGCTTTGTAATTCATAAGACATCTCACGGTATTTCGTAAATTATGTTTACCTATATGTAGAGGGTTTTTATATGTACTTATTACACAATTATTTTGTAAAGATTTTTTTTACTTGTATTTCTTAGAAATACAAAATAAAACAAAACATTAAACACTCGGTGCCTCGTGTAAACATTAATAGCGTTTCCTTGTGATAAAGTACAGTACTATATAAGGAAAACTCCCTATTCTTTTGTAACAGGGATTACAATTAAATATACAAGACTTGTAAACACACTAAAAGGGGCTAAAGAAAAGGTATTAAACCAACTTCGGTTATTTGAAATATATGCGCTTTTACCGTGGCGTTTACTTAATGTGTACTTTATAAAAAAACCTAATATATCATACATCGGATGGGCACCATTAGCTGTGAGCAGGAAGTCGACTAAGTGGGCACAGACTTTCAAACTGTCAATGCTCGGGCTTGCCTTATTCAGGGAAATGATAAATCGCCGGTTATTTGAATTTCTGATATTGCAAAATTGAAACATTGGACATTAAGTGAGATAAATTGATTTTGAAAGTAGCCAATGCTTGTCGTATTATTGACTTACGAATCTTAGAAAATCTTTTCTCAAAAACACACCTGTTGTAGAATCAGTGAAGAGCGTTCCTGAGTCATGTATATAATAAAAGACAATATGTCAAAATTTTGAATAGAGAACGCAACGTGTGTTTGTCCTTAGAATTAATACAAATGATGAAAATTAGAATGGCATATTCTTCTGCCAGACACTCGCACTTCTCAGTTATCTGTGACGATTAATTTTCTGAAATATTTTTTAATGCTAACTATTATCATATAGAAAAATACTATTGACATTAACTAGTAAAAATAAAATGTTCAAGATTTGAGCAAATGCTAGTCATATTTTTTTTTAATGTGATCCATACATACATTATAGGCTTATCAGACAACAAATGATTTTCATTGCCGGAAACCATAAATATTAGTTAAAGCCTACATAAATTATCATTTTTGATGAAATCTCACGTTACAAACAGACTCATTAATGAAATAGTTCTTTAGCTATGACGACATCAAGTTCTATTATAGCTGTTCACTCGTAAGTTGGCGCACGATCGATCGCTAGAAAACCTGTACTATTCCTATTCATAAACTTTGGTTTTTGTAGTGCGTATTCCATCAAATGCCATCGATGAGAAATTGCAGGAGTTTCGGTAGTTTAAAAAACAGGTATCAGTAAATTTGTACAAAACTTTATGTAATTGATCTGGTTAATATGACAAATCATATAAAGTAATATTTATAGCGCCCTTTCGGCCTTGTCAAATCTACATTATTGTAATATAGATACTATTACAATGTCTGTGGAACGGTCTTTTCCCTCCTCTACCCTTCCCCTCGCTTATGGTCGCCCTTCAAAGTCACGTGCCAGCTTACGTGTGACCAGGTGTACATTGCTATATATCTATTTAACAGATAATTGTAGAGTTAGGTCTGACCCACATATACAAAGTACACAGGCATTTTATATTTGCTTGTAAAAAAATATATTTATAGATTTTATATAATGAAAATACATAATATATATATATATATATATATATATATATATATATATATATATATATATATTTGCTTGTAAAATTGTCCAAAATTAGTATAACACCTGGATTAATTATAGTATAGGCTCGTACATATATGAACATCCAGTTTATATTTTATAGTCAAGATCGCAGTCACAAAATTCTGTACTGTCAGGATTCTCTTGACATTTGTCATACAAAACTCCCACTATTTATATAATAGGTATATTTAATTTTACCTCTAAACATAAGACCTTTACGTTAATTATTATACCGTCAAAATACATAATTTAATACTAATTGCAAAGATAAAATCTCTTATCCAAATACACATTTTTATTTACTAGAATCATAATGAACATTTATATTGGAAAGTGACCTCCCTCAGAGGAATTTAATACAATAATGTTGTAATAATTATAAATCTGAAGAGGATTGCTTTGCAGTTGAAATGTACATTAGGATAAAAAAACAGTTGTTAATGGTAAGAGGTTTGGTTTACTTATTAAAAAGTACACAACAGTTGCTTTAAGTTGATAAAGATTTACATTTAACAACAAGACTCGCCACAGACCAATGTGAAATAACATGAACAAAATGTATAAAATATTATTATTACGTGTAATAAAGCTGGAGAAGTATTCGAGAATTACAAGTGTAATAAAACTTCGTAAACTTGCATTATCTTGTGCGTATTTAACTCTTTGGGGACTTCAATTTTAATTTTAGTGATAGTATTGTTTTTGTGTAACGAAATCCATCCTAACCAAATACCTTGAAGCAATATGGTAATGCCGTAAAGTAATTGTGCTCCGTTGCATTGACAATTTTAGGTTTATAGTTTTATTTGTTGTTCATTTAGGTAAGGTTCCGTCTTTTTTCATTATTTAACCAGTATTTATGGTTTCATATACTTAAAATTACCCGTTTCTTTTTTTGAAGGTATATTTGAGTAGCATATGTAACCAGGATAACTTCTGAGTTTACTCAGACATCAGTTCATCAGGCATTTCCTTAAAGTTTTGTTTTAATTCTGCAATTCTATTTATAATTATTTCTTTCTTTAAACAAACTGAAAAATCGATACACTGGTGTACGTAGTGTTTGTTTAGGCTAATGTTTTCCCAAAACTTCAATGTTTAGTTATTACGATTGCTTGTATTAATGTATTGATTATGAATAATTTATGTCGTATATATAATATTCAAGTAATTCAACATACATATTGTGTATGAATTTATTACTTATTATTAGGTTATAACCTAAACCCTTTTTTTGTTTATGTTGAAACCCTATTATGCAGTTCGTATTACAAGGCTAGTTAATATATTTTTACCAATTGTAACTAACTGCTCTGTGAATCATTGCAGTTTTAAATAAGGATTGAGGTATGCTTGACTGCGAAATAAAAGTCACCAACAGTGGAAAGGTGGTGTAATTAGATTCATTAATTTAATGCATCAATATGTAAGCTATAGCTGTTCACACGTAAGCTGGCGCGTGACCTCAGGGTTCGAATACAGGCGCGGGGAAGGGTAGAGGAAGGAAAAGACCGTTCCACAGACATTATATTATTAGGTATAGTATTTATATTACAATAATGTAGATTTGACAAGGCCGAATAGGCCGCTATAAATATAACTTTATTTGATTAACCATATTAACCAGATCAATTACATAAAGTTTTGATCAAATTTACTTATATCAGTTTTCTAACGACCGCAACGCCTGCAATTTCTTAGCAGTGGCCTTTAATGCAACACGCACTACAAAACCAATGTTTTCAAATAGGGATAGCTTTTTTTATCGTTCGATCGCGCGCCAGCTTACGAGTGAACAGTTATACATACATAGGGAGAAAAATTCTTGCTCTTTTTCCTGTTCGAAAAGGGTACAATAGCAGAATTTACCGACAGTAAAATTATCAAAAATTGCTGCTTTTATTAATTTTATTTTATATTTAAAACCGGAATTTGATAGACACAAACGAAATTTGTT
>JBAIZL010000002.1:63394228-63409228 GCA_036971475.1 Prosapia bicincta
GCACAGTTTCAGTTCACCCTGGTTATCGCGTCTAACAGTTCTCTAGGAGCCCGTTCATCATTAACAGATGATCATGACCTACGTAGTACATACAGTGCGACTGAGTACTGTACCTGAGTTACTAACAAGGGAATAGTGTTCTTATTAGAAATTTTCGCTTTTACATTTAACAGAAAAATGCAACATCTAGCATAGATTGAGAAACCTTAAGTAGACATACGTTTTCAATATTTTACTTACTTAAAGCAAGATATAATTCTAATTTCATTTTATAAATCTAAAGGAAGGCACAGACTAAGTCTAACATCATTTTATAAACCTTAATCTAGATATAAGTCTTTCAATAAATTAACCTAAAGTTAGACATAAGTCTAACATTGTTTTATAAAAATACAGCTATAAATAAGTCTAACATGGTTTTATAAACCTAAAGCTGTATATAAGTCTAACATCTTTTAATAAATAAACCTAATGCTAGACATAAGTCTAACATAGTTCTATAAACCTAAAGCTAGACAAAGGTCTACCATCTTTTAATAAATAAACCTAAAGCTAGACATAAGTCTGACATTGTTTTATAAACCTAAAGCTATATATAAGTCTAACATAGTTTTATAAACCTTCAGCTAGACATAATTCTAACTTCATTTTATAAATCTAAATTCAGACATAGACTAAGTCTAACATCGTTTTATAAACCTAAAACTAGATATAAGTCTAAAATGATTTTATAAACCTTAATCTAGATAAACATAAAGCTAGACATAAGTCTAACATAGTTTTATAAACTTAACACTAGCATGACACACATCGCCTAATAAATAACCCTAAAGTTAGGCATAAGACTCTAATGGCAATGTTTTCTAAACCCAAAATCTTCTTTGTACAATGGTGAAAATATTGTGACTTCATCTATTCCCATTCATAAAGTATAAACTTGGCAGAGTTCAGTCTTGATTTATCGATGGAATATTTTATAAGGAAGGACGAAGGGATTGAAACTAGAATATATATAAAATAACTCCAAATATTGCGAAAAAACGAATGATTTAAAGTTTTAATCATTTTTTTACAATGCTTCACACCTCCCGCCGGCTTTCGGGACTACGTAGGGGCTACGTGCTATTTGTCATGTTTTAGGACGTTCAATCTAGTTGGGAGGTAAAATAATCCCTTTCCAAATCGTACATACTTCTGACAAAATGCCGTTTTCACTGGCCTCATTATTATGGACAAATAATAATATTATTTTATTGGTAAATCCTCCTCTCTGTCGTTTTTTTGCTATTATAAAAGGAGAAGCAGTTGTTTACACAGAAATTTACCTTTTGTAAAACAAATATCTCAATGATTTAAAAAACATATGTGTTTAAAAAAAAATATACCTGTTGGTTTTATTATACTGATTTATTGGTTCCATATTTTTACATAAATGTTTTACAGATATATTTTTCTTTGAGGGAAAGCACGAAGAAAGTGAAATTCATATTTAAAATCTAGCACAATCTGTTATACCCCAAATTTAATCACTAAATCAACAGAAATAACGTGTTTAATAAATAATTAAAATTAATACATGAATTTCCAATTGAATATTTAACAGTTTGGTACGATTTGATCTCCAGTTATATGGATGATAAACTTGTAATATTAAATATATTTCATTTGTTTTGACGAATATAAAAGTTTTCAGTTAGGTTGAGCAGATTTATAATTAAATTAACTGTATAGTAATTGAATTCTATTTCAGTAATATAATTATTTTTTCATTACATACATTAAAATTAATGCAGTTATTTTACAAAATAATATGCATGGCAGCAAAGTTATAAGTGTATGGAAGAACCCATTAACAGAAACACAAATCCAAATTAGCCATTTACATACACGCGCGCTTACAGATACAACACACACATACGCACACACACACACACACACACACACACACACATACACACACACACAGAAACAAACACATACACACATACAAACAAACACACACATAAACAAACAAACAAACACACATACACACTCAAACAAACACACACACACACACACACACACACAAAAACAAACACACACACACACACACACACACACACACACACACACACACATACACAATATAATAAATTAATACCACAACTTTCAAAAGATAAAGTGAAACTGATTAAACAAGTATATAAAGAGAGTAAAATGAAGAAATATTTAAACGCATATTTTTATATGAAATAACGCAAGAACAAGTCTAAGGCAATACAATACACAACTCACGTTTGTGTAACTACAGACATCCTGACAACAGCGCATTCACACCCTGACTGCAAGAGAGAAAAACTGTTATTTTGGAAAATATGGAACGTGTTCCAGTGAATATATTACTGAAAAGAAATTCTGCATAGACTTTCTGTAAAATAGGCACCCTGAAATATTCTTGAGTTATATAGTTTAATAATAAAATATAATGTAAAATAGTTTTACTTAAAGGTTTGACTCTTTTGTTATAAATTGTCTTTTACCATTCGTAGTAAACCTATTTCTGTAATTTTATTACAAACAGAAATTATCTTTATATTATGACAGGTAGAATACAGGTAATGTTTGTATCCATTGTTGTCATCCTGTAGAACTCCTAATATATACATTTGTTGCAGTTAGCAATAACGTTCGCCCATTACACACATGTACCCAGGCCTATAACCTAAAGCCAGATAAAAAGTGTCCTTCGGTTGTAATGGGGAGAATCTAATTTACGCCAACTTAATGTTAGTTTTAACGGTGCTTCATTCGATCATATGTCCATTAACTTGCTAAAAAAGGGCGTTTGTTTATTTCTACATTTAATTATCTAAATCGTTAACGATAATATGTGTCTGGTAGCGTATTGGAGTCTGTATTAACACACTTCCTCCAAGCTTTATGTCTGAATAATAATGGCGGCAGTGTAAATGTGATTAGTTGGGTCCAACTATAAGTCTATTATTAACCTGGTTTTATTATCAAGTGAACTAATCTAGACAGTGCGAACGCTGCCACGGTTCTGTTGTACTCTATTTATTCGTTATATTCCTCTAGACCGTACTAAACATTGTTTTGTAGAAACTTTAAATGAATAATATATTAGTTATTGTATTATAATACCAAGTATATTACGACACACATTTTTGTACCAGTTCCTTGAAAATATCCTATTTATTGCGCTCAAAATATTGTTTAATTTGCACAAGTTTTTATCTAAAATTAGGTTAGGTCATGTTAGAAACATTTAACCTAACCGTGTATTTACGGCCAATACACAGGAACCTCTTAATTTTTTTTTTCAAAAATAATATTTCAATTTTGTGTAAAACTCTTTCTTTAGTCTTCACTCTGGTTGAAAGTAGAAAGTGACTGTCACGGTGACTTTTCACTGATATTCGTTTGTCGCTGGTGGTACCAGTCACCAAATATGGAAAATGCCAGTTCTAATGGCAATTGATCGTTTGGAAGTTGGTTTCATTGGTTGATATATCGCTGTCACTGGCTCTATTCCCACGCGCCGATTATCTTGCAATGTCGTTGACTGAGGAGGAGAGGGTGTTGTCTCTGTTGTGATTAAGCGAATTGTCACTGTTGCGACTGAAAAGTTACTGATATTGTACCACTTTAGTCATTGATTGGTTATGTCGCTGTTACTGGTTACTAATTTTCGTCGTGTATGAGTGGTCGATTTGTGTCATGCTTAAAGATAGTGACAGTGACAGTGACAGAGAGTGACAGTGTTGTGTACAATTAGATGCTATTTCGCACTCGGTAGTTTGTTCTTAATTTCGCAGGAGTTTATTTTTAAATAAAACTATCCTTCAAAAAAAAAAGCGAGATGTGGAATAATTACACCAGTGTGGTTGGTATGCCTGCCTGTTATTACCACATACAGAGCAGTTTCAGTATCCCTTGTCACAGGTACTAAAGTCATCGGTAAATGTCACTGATCCAAACCTAGCGCTGTCACTAAAATCACCGATCCGTTAAAGTCACTGGATCGACCATCTCTAGTTTCAAGCTGTTAGTACTTGCTTCGCCAATAGCTTTACTAAAATTTGAGATTAGCAAGGCAGCAACTATTCCGTGATTTAAGAGCTATCTGCAGCGTCCCATCTTGTGTGTTCCGATTCCAAAAGTACTCTCCAGGTGATTTAGGAAATTTACTCAAGAGCCCTTTAGCTGAAGACGTTCTATGCACATGGTCCAGGTAAAGATGTCGAGGTATTATTTTGCTGGCTACCTGGTCACTGCGAAATACTAGGAAATACAAAAGCAGATGGATGGACAAAATTGGCTACAAGTATGAAATATAAAAAAATTGTTATTCCTAGTATGGAATGAAGAATGGCAAACTGTGAATGGAAACTAGAAGAGAAAAATCAAGAATACGATCCAGCCTTGGAGTCTTCAATTCATTCGAATCGTAGAGAGGAAATGAAATTCGTCTTCGCATTGGATACTCCTTGTTAACGCATGTATGGTTGATGCAACACTAAGAAGCGCCATAATGTTAGTTTTGTGGAGGTAATATCACAGTCAATCACATTCCGCTTGAATGTGATGAGTTCAACGATTTTAATGAACACAATTATTTTCAAGAGTGTGTAAGATGGAGTTAAGAGCCGATACCACGGAAATTAACCAGGTCATCGCCTTCTCAATTTATTTATTAAATGTAATACTATTCTTATTTAGGTAATTAAAATTTTTAACTAGTTTTAATTTTATACTAATTTAATTTTTTAATTTTAAGTCACCTTTACTTTAGGTGATCTAGATTATGTGTTTTTCCTAAGATTGTAGTAGTTTAGTTTAGATTTTAGTAATAGTTATATAAACTATTATTTATTTTAATAGTTAATAATAGTCTAGTTTATAAGAATTCGTGTCGGCGACGACAACCTCCCTTGGCTAAAATTTCCCCTGTTCACAATTCCAGTGTATAATGGAAGAACGCTTCAAGTCTGTCTAATGCCACCTTCACTTTCGTTTTCGTTGTACAAGATGGTGTAACGAGACATCTTCTTGTCTCGGGAGGGTCCATGAATGGATAATGTCATGAGCTATAGCCTATATTCTGCCCAGTTTTATGTCCCTTACAGAATCCTATTCTCATTCACAATTCATCCTAATCCTTTGTAGGAGTATAACAGTCATACTCGCTGTTTGCCTTAAAATTAAATAAAAACTAAAATAATTGTTACAGAATTAGATGTTAGCCACATAATACCAAGCCACATGTTTTATCAGCTGTTGATCTGATATAATTATTAAATATTTTTTGCAAGATTTGCTTAAATCCATCTAAAACGTTTAGTACTTACCAATAAATTACGGGAAAGGATACAGTTTTAATCATGAATGTTTATAATTTTGTTGTACCAAACACGTTTGCAAAGAGATGCAAGATGGCGATTGACTGCAGCTCCTACAGACCGGGAAGAGTGCTCCTTGTTAACGGGAGGCGTGAGGATATCATTATACGCACCCGGCGCCACTTCATCAATGTTGTACATGTTTATTATGACAAGTACAATGGGAGCATCAACTCAAAGTGTCGAGATGTATTCTGTAGTTAACGGAACCTTGCAGTGCGTCGTTACATCAACTCGTATCTCTGGGAAGGAAGCGAAATCTGCAACAAGTCGACGAACACTCGCTTTTCCATCATCACCTACAAAAATAGGGATGATTTTTCATTTAATTTTATAAAACTGAATGCACGCAGATAACATACATTTATTGAGTAAATCATCTATTTTTTCTCGCCTGTAAGGTAATTAAACTGTTTGACAGGTTTTGTATTATTTTTGTTTTATTACCCGCGAACAAACAGATCTTCCTTCTGCATAAACCAAAGAAACATTTTAAAAAATCCTTACTGTAAATCTATATAGACCGGAGTCGGTCTTGTTTTTAGGTATCCTCTGTATACGTTTAGAGGTACGATCCATGTATGTAAGGTCTGTAACGGATCTTATAGAAACGTCTACCATCGACAAGTGATGCTCGGTTACCCTAAATAGGTGTCTACCATCGGTTAACGACGTTTGTTTAGGCTAAAGAGGTATCTACCATCAGGTAACGACTCCTGTTTAGTCTAAAGAGGTATCCGCCATCAGGTAACTACAGCTATTTAGCCTACAGAGGTGGCTCATAACAACTAACGGTATTTGTTTGTTCTAAAGAGATGTTTACCACCACGTAACGACACCTGTCTAGCCTTAAAAGGTGTCCACCAGCATTAAACGATTCCTGTTTAATCTAGAGAGATGTCTACCATCAGTAACGACAACTGCTTAGCCTGAAGATGTGTCTTTCGTCAGTTAACGACAACCATTTAGCCTAAAGAGGTTTTACTTTTGAGTAACGACAACGTTTTCCCTAATAATGTGTTTACCAACTGGTAACGTCACTTGTTTAGCGTAAGAGGTATTCACCTTCAGGTAAAAAGACCTGTTTAGCCTAAAAAGGTGTTCACCTTCGGGTAACAATACTCGTCAAGTCTAAACAAGCTTTCCCCTTTGGGTAACGACACCCCTTTAGCCTAAAGTGGTATCTACAAACCATTAACGATACTCTTTTAGCCTAATGTGGTATCTACAAACCATTAACGATACTCTTTTAGCCTAATGAGGTTTTCTCTTTCGGGCAACGACACTCCTTTAGCCTAAAGTGGTATCTACAAACCATTAACGATACTCTTTTAGCCTAATGAGGTTTTCTCCTTCGGGCAACGACACTCCTTTAGCCTAAAGAGGTGTTGACGAACTGGTAACGTCCCTCGTTTACCCTGAAGAGATACAAAAATACTTCCTGATAGAATACGTAAGAATAAGAATAGGCAGTAAGTTGTTATATAGAAGTTAGGAACGCCCCTCAAGGTTCCAAATACCCTTGGTTGGGAATAATTATGGCATTCAGTGAGTACGGTCGCTTACCTATATCGAAACCCTCTTACCCATGATGAAATGCAGTGTCTATCCATTACCTGTAATATTTATTTAAAATACCCATTACACTGCGCGTTGCACATAGCAAGAACCTTGAAGCACAAAGGACAGTTTAACGTCTTTGTACAAATATGTGAAAGATATTGGTTGTATCGAAGCGTGTGAGCTACTTGCCGTTGATTAATTCGCCCTGTGTCGAGGAGTGTGAACAGATTTATTAGAAGTGCTAAACAGCATACCGACAGCGCCGATAACATATCGATTGTCTCCCTAACCTGAATAACCAGACGCTTATTCGTCGTATGTACTTGTTTAGTCAAGTGTATAAACAAGTATCTTTTGTTTTATATTTTGTAATTAATTTATTAAATATGTAACCTGTCTAAGAACACATCTATTGTACAACGAAATGCTACATAATCCTCTGAATGATTCTAATGAACATCTGGTTCTATCCTAAATTTTCTACTCTAGAACGTTCTGTAAAAACTAGACATGTAAACCAAAAACGTTAAAAACATAGATGATTATAGTAAGGGCCGGCCGAGAAAAGTGAAAAGGTAAATTGTTTTATAATGTTTAAATCAATTTTCTGATTGTAAAAAAACTCATAAGGGTAAGTATTAAGATAAGCGACTACAGCTGTGATCGGAGAAAATATTTTTTTGATCAATTTGACCATGCTGAAAACGAATCTAAAGTTATGTTTTTGTGACAAACCTTGCGTAACCTAATCTAACCTAGGTGCTTACCTAACCTTAGTGGTATATTGGTGGGTACAAAGTTGCTATTCTACCGAGGAAGGTGTGGACCCAGTGTTCTTCCCGGTAATTGGCTGTTGTTGTTGTGTCTATTGATATGCAAAGTGCAAAAGGATCAGATTCCTTCAAAAGTCCTGATGACAAGATCCGCCAGTTCTAGAGCCCGATGAATGGTATGAAGCATTTCAATTGGGGGTGCTCCAAGTTGAAAGAGGGAACGGAGAATGGCTTGGCAGTCAAAAACATGATCTGGGGTTAGTTGTAATTGGGGACAGTACTTGCAAATGAGATAAGATTTTATATTAGTTGGTGATATCTTCATGCCCTTGAAATGTCCGCTACTGTTCAGCCTAGCTACTGCAGAGGAAAGGTTTCTTGGGCAGTTTAGATTGGGGATGGTTGCCTTGCTAAAATGCTGATTGATGTAGATTTTTCGCTTGGCAACAGCATTCTCATCTGCATAAGTAACTGCACACTCATTAACTTCAATTCCGACATGGGCAGGGATCCACTGGAGAATGCATGGTATAATAAATGAATTGAGAAGATTATTAATTTTTTGTGACAGTCTTGTCGCAGCATTATGCATGGCTTCGGTGCTGATTCTGCGTCAGAAAATTACAATATCTTCTTTTGAGTTGTTAGGAGGAGAAAAAAAGCAACAGTGAGTAAGCGCCTCTTTAATAGCAATTAATTCGCTTGTGAAGCTTAAACCAATTTGGCCAGTGGGTATTTTATGTTTGACGTTTATTTCCTAAGGGGTAAATGATGGATATGCCTGCACCACCTCTATTACAGTGAATATCAGAGGAACCATCTGTGTAGACTAATGCACTGTAACCGAATAATGCACTAATGCCCTGCAATGCAAATAACCAAAGAGTGTCTTTACCTTTCTGAAGTAAAACTTGAGTTGGTATTTGGTATGAAACAAGTATTCCGCGAAGTAGTGTATGAAATGTCTGCTTTCCCTGCCGTACTTGGGATTCTCTGACCGGATATCACAGCTCTTGGACTCGATGGCTCTCGTGCAGGAGGTTTCGGGGTCAGGTGGGTGAAATGAAAAGTCTGTTGTAGGCCTTCTAGGAATCTGTAAAGATCTTGGTTCCTACAAGACCCACTTTTCTAATGAGCCGGTTCTTCTAATGGCCCAGGAAGAACGTTTCAAGAAGTTGGAAGCACGTTAAGCGAACATAAAGCTTCAATAACCCGCTTTTCTTCGAACAAACAAGCTTCGAAAAATCGCCAATTTCAACAACTACACTGAATGCGCCTTGTTCGGTTGAAACATTAGGTGGTATCTGGTGGCCAATCGGAAAACAGATTCCGAGTTCAGCATGGTCAAATTGACCAGAAAAAGTATTTTCTCCGATCAGATCGGTAGTAGATAATCTTAATATTGATCCTTATAACTTTTCATTGTTCGCTTAAATCGTCCACATTATTTTATTGATAATTGGTAAATAAATAGGCAGACAGGCAAAATGAATAGCAGATTTCACTAAATTATTTTAAGCAATTAGTAAAACTCCATAGAGCTTATTATTATTATTATTATCACCTAAACTCTAACATTGCTACTATTCAACATAGAGCTTGACTTGCCAGAGCTGAAACATCAAATTACCTCAAATCTCACTCGCAACGTTTGAGGATAGTTTAGGTGTCTAAACATGTTTGAGATTCAATTCATAAAACAGATTTGTCTTGTTAATAAGTTGTTAAAAATAATAAATTGTTTTGCGTGTTTGCTACTTTTTCCGATTTATTTTCTAGTTATTATATTCTGATTCTATACACCATTAGGAATTGTATGTGTACTTACAATACTATTATTTCCCTCATTCATTATTCTCGGTTTGTATATAATTGTTTGTATGGTGTAGGCGTGGCAAATGCTTTATGTATTTTATTCTATTGGGAGAATTTTTATGTATAAAAACTGTTAGCTCATACAGCCAGAAAATTCTATTAATCATTTCAACACTATGATTTAACTTCATATATAGTTAATATGTTTTCCAGCGTATTATAAATAAAAGCGAGTGGATAGTTTCCATTATGTACCATATATATATTATGAGTGTATTATATAAAATCTAAAAATTTGACAAAAATACTATAACATAAATAAATGAAACCTCTCAACCACAAATTACTTTCTTCTTTTATTTAAAACCTTGTGTACATTTCGATTGCATAGCAATCATCCTCATCCAGAGGTAAATTACAATGAAAATACTATATTTAATTGTAAATTACCTCTGAGGATGATTGTTATACAATCTAAATGTACACAAGGTGTTAAATAAAAGAAGAAAGTTATTTGTGGTTGAGAGGTTTCATTTATTTATGTTAAACATTACGCCACAGTTGTTTTATACAGTTGAAAATACTATATGCAAATAACTAGATGTCTAAATACTACTGTGCATAAGGCAAGCGTGACCAATTTTATTTGTATTTTTCCTGTCAACAGTTTGTACAATTTTCTTTAATCAGGCGTATTCAAACAGGTGCGTCTATAGAACTTCTCATTTCAATTATCAACATAGCAAAGGATTGTCGAATAAATCAAATAACACACACAAACGCTAATTATGAGCTGGGAATGTGTAAACAAGGTGAACACAAACGCCTTGCTTCCGGTGACCCAGCAGGATAAATAGAATGGGTGTGTTGAAAGGAAAATAAGAACTAATATCGTCTTTAAAACAACTGATCCAATATGTAACTTTGCAAACAAACGTCTATTTACAACATGAAAAAGCTTTTAAATGTTCTATTCTTAGATATTTATTGTAAAGCAATAATTTAAATTGTTAATAAATAATTCTCAAAAACTTCTAACTTCTAATTGCCAACATTTCTTATTTATTTAAATTAAACTTGGAGAAAATGTTTGGTTATTTTATTCATGAGGAAGATGATGTTTATAATTGTATCTTTAATAAACTTTATCGTAATAAGATTAGTTAATTTAATTTTATTAAAATTTAATCCTATAAAATTTAAACTAAATTTTACGGTCGACTTAGATTCTATTTTTGAATCTCCCAATTTTTAAAATAATGTTGGAATTATTAGCTTTGGTCTGTAAAGAATACGGTGTGACTAACGCAATACAAGGTAAAGAAAAAAAAAGAAATATATATATATATATATATATATATATATATATATATATATATATATATATATATATATATATATATATAATACGTTAGCTTACATAAAATGAAGCCTATAGATTACATTATTGTAATTTTCATTCCTGATGATGTTGGTACTGTTTACCAAAGAAAAGCTTTGAATATAAATTAATAAATATTCTTGTATTTGAATAACTTATGTTGTTTTAATATATATATATATATATATATATATATATATATATATATATATATATATATATATATATATATATATTGTTTTAAAAAAAAAAAATATATATGTGTGTATGTGTGTGTGTGTGTGTGTGTATATAGGTTTCTATAACTGAGTAACAAGAATGTATTTCTGTCACATGGGCTGTTCCAGCACTGTTTCTTTCTTTCTTTGGTATTTCTGTCACACCTATGCCTGATCCAGCACTGTTTCTTTCTTTGTTTGGTTTTTCTGTCACACCTATGCCTGTTCCAGCACTGTTTCTTTCTTTCTTTGGTTTCTCTGTCATACCTATGCCTGATCCAGCACTGTTTCTTTCTTTCTTTGGTTTCTCTGTTACACCTATGCCTGATCCAGCACTGTTTCTTTCTTTCTTTGGTTTTTCTGTCACACCTATGCCTGTTCCAGCACTGTTTCTTTCTTTCTTTGGTTTCTCTGTTACACCTATGCCTGATCCAGCACTGTTTCTTTCTTTCTTTGGTTTCTCTGTTACACCTATGCCTGATCCAGCACTGTTTCTTTCTTTCTTTGGTTTCTCTGTTACACCTATGCCTGATCCAGCACTGTTTCTTTCTTTCTTTGGTTTCTCTGTTACACCTATGCCTGATCCAGCACTGTTTCTTTCTTTCTTTGGTTTCTCTGTTACACCTATGCCTGATCCAGCACTGTTTCTTTCTTTCTTTGGTTTTTCTGTCACACCTAAGCCTGTTCCAGCACGGTTTCTTTCTTTCTTTGGTTTCTCTGTCATACCTATGCCTGATCCAGCACTGTTTCTTTCTTTCTTTGGTTTCTCTGTTACACCTATGCCTGATCCAGCACTGTTTCTTTCTTTCTTTGGTTTTTCTGTCACACCTATGCCTGATCCAGCACTGTTTCTTTCTTTCTTTGGTTTTTCTGTCACACCTATGCCTGTTCCAGCACTGTTTCTTTCTTTCTTTGGTTTCTCTGTCACACCTATGCCTGTTTCAGCACTGTTTCTTTCTTTCTTTCTTTGGTTTCTCTGTTACACCTATGCCTGATCCAGCACTGTTTCTTTCTCTCTTTGGTTTTTCTGTCACACCTATGCCTGTTCCAGCACTGTTTCTTTCTTTCTTTGATTTCTCTGTCACACCTATGCCTAATTCAGCACTGTTTCTTTCTGTCTTTCGTTTTTCTGTCACACCTATGTCTGTTCCAACACTGTTTCTTTCTTTCATTGCTTTTTGGCTCTTGGGTTTTTGTGGGACTGTCACATCACTGACTTGTTTCATTTCGTAGCTAATACAGACCAATCAAGTTTTTTTTATTGTACGTCTGCGTGTTATTAGAAGATAAAAGTACATCATGTTGTGAAGGGTGTAGTAATACAAAATAAAGTGAACATTTCCTAACACAAAAAAAAAATATGTCTGTAACTTCAGTAAATATACGTAACTAGTGCATACTATTTACCTCAAATTTACTTTGTATATAGATCAACAAATTATTTGCCTTTTGCTGTATTACTATTTTTTGTTTTACTATAAGGCATAATTTTTATTTACGTTTAATAAATTTCTGCCATCGGAATAAATAGCCTTTAAAATATGTTCCACTTATGGAAGCCTTACAAAAAAAACACTTTTTAAATGAATTAGATATTTTTTCCAAACCCCGTATTTAGTCGTCTACAATCGAAAATATTAAATAAAATTAACAAAAATTATTCTTAATCCTCTTCTGTCCAGATGCAAATTTGTAAACTTTAATGCAAAGCTGTAATAATAAATTAAAATAAATAAGATCATATCAACCACAATACAAATTTCTTTCATTATAATTTTTTTCGATCTGTAAAATAGTTTTAAAAAAATTGATAAGAGATGTGGAGATTCTATAAAAACATATCCCCAACCGAAAATAGTAAATATCGTTTTATAGCAAACCATGACAGTCTTAACAGTTTTTTGTAAATAACTCTCTCTCCCTTTCCATCTCTCTTTGCTTCTCCCTCTCTCACCCCTCCTTCCCTACTACCTACTTAGGATTAGGGGTAAGTTTGATTAATAGGCCTTCAGCTGACACACACTTCTGACGGCTTATCATAGCCGTGACCTTACTGCAAAGGTTGTTAAATATATTTCAAATTTTAATCAGTCAACGTCTATTGCATTTTTATTTATTTTGTAAATTTTCAAAATGGTTTTTATATTTCAACTAAGCAAATGTCATTCAAGCGGTAACAAAATGTAAAAGTTTACAGAATAATTTATATTAGGCTATAAAATGTGTGATCCATCGTTATAAAAAATATTTTTAAAACCACCGATAGCCTGATTATGTCAACGAACAATCAGTACGTAAATTCTACAAAATGAGTAGGCTTAATGAAACGTTAGGGATAATTCTCTAAATGTGTTTTTGTTTTCAAATATTTGCATTCATATTTCCATTGGGCTTGTCGAGTTTAATTGACAGGTCGTATCCGGTGGTGACTGTTTTAATGCATGAACACGTGAATTCGATTAAAAATTAATACGTGTAGTAGCCGGCGGGGTTTTTTAAAAAGATGTTATTTTAAAAATATGAAATAATTATCACAAGTTGGGAATTGAAAATGTTATTTTATATTATGGTTATTTCCTTGAAATATTTAATTAAAGTATGATGTATAATTTGTGCCAAACTGTTGTATGTTTACGCTGTCGATGAGTAGTTTATTTTTATAATGTTCTTAAAACTGAACAATTGTCGTTACACAATATAAACACAAACAATTGTCCAAATATTGAAACGTTAGACCCATTGAGTTAATAATTGCGTGACGACATTCTTTTCCTTCTTCCGGTATTAAATTCTTGACTACCAGCTTAACATCTAAAAAGGCGATAAAATTTACTAGAGTTGTAGTTGATAATCTATGCGAACACTACTATATAGTAGAGAATGGGATTACAGTATTTATGTTTAAATAAAACGTACATAAGTGGAAAATAAACAGCGTTTGTTGGATACCACAGAATTTGATCTGATCATTGAAGATGCATTTTTCCACGGTTTCACTGGAGTAAATACTCGAATTGGAAACTCAAATTCATTTCTATAATCAGTTCTCTTATAAGTTCAGTTCTCTAAATAATTTATAATAAGTTTAGATGACACTACATATTAACACAAAACTTTCTCTTCGAAAACCTTACATACAAGAAATATAAAAAAATATTAATACGATTGGTTTTGTATCCCCCGATGCTCTTGTTTCGGAAAATTACTAAATTTATTTTGAAAGCCCAATTTCATTCTCCGTTTGTTATTTATTGCTACTTAATTATTTATTGAAATCCAGACACACATACATGACGCTGGTAGACCGGAACTGCGTAACAAATTGGAAAGAACTATTTTAAATTTATTTAACATTTCCTGAATTTGTTTATAAATCTTTAAACATTTTTAGTGAGTACATTTAAAAATGTTTATAATTCTTATTCGGTAATCTTTAATGTAATCGAATGTATTTGTAAAATCCGCCTTATTCTAAAAGCGATATATGCAAACCTTTTCCCATCTTCAACAAAAATGCTAGTCCCTAGCACATAACCCTTCTAGACATCTGCTTTTATAGAAGCCCCAGTCAAGAGCTCACCTTTGATCTCATCTTAATCCGGGTTAAAATGTATTAAATCCTTCCATCAGTATCCAAACAACAACAGTTTCAATGAGCTTTTTGTCTTAAAACAGAGACTACAAAAACAAAAATGCTAAAGAATATTGTTTTGTTCAAAATAGATATATTTTCAATTTTTGGTCAGTCCTTTGTACTAAGATAGAACCTTAGGCATACATTTTCGAGTGTTTACTTTCAGATATTAAAAAAAAAAAAAATACTTTTTACAGTAGTTTATCCTTAGGTGTCT
>JBAIZL010000002.1:63414228-63439228 GCA_036971475.1 Prosapia bicincta
TGATGTCAATTTATTTAAAAAACCTCCGTTTTGTACATACTTTACAAAACCCTCTAAATTTAAACGTGAATGCTTAAACATTGACAATCAAGGTTGTTTGGATTTAGTTCCTTCCGAAGCGGAAATATATATATATATATATATATATATATATATATATATATATATATATATATATATATATCACTTTTACTACATGTACCTAAACAATAATGTTACTTGGTATTTATGCGAGTTAACTTTCAAAGATTGGTAGTATCTCCATCATCAAGCATCACTGACCGGGGGTTGTAGTAGACCGAGTCTACTACAACCCCCGGTCAGTGATACTTGATGATAGAGATACTACCCATCTTTGAAAGTTAACTCGCATAAATACCAAGTAAGATTCTTGTTTAAGTACATATAGTAAAAGTGATAAGTAAATACAAGAAAACAGTGTTGCAAAGCTATATATATATATATATATATATATATATATATATATATATATATATATATATATATATATATATATAAGAACATATGAAGTGTTTAAAGTTGCGTAAAGTTAAACAAGAACGTTCTAGAAGTTTACCACGGCAACACTACTTGTGTTCGTCGTATCGCAATGTTTATCGACTGCGAATCTGCGGAACCGAATTAAAACAGAGTGTTTGGAGAAATTTTCATTCCGAGTTAAACTTGTCTCGTACGATCCTGCAAATCGCCCTGCGCACTCTAGTTCCTAGTTACTGACAAACTAAATTATTTAATTAATTTATTGAAGATTTACTCAATGTTAGCGATATTCTAAACATCTCATAGTACAGATTTAAACATTTATTTCTTATCAAACTTCTTACTTTGTAAGTAAACACATGCCTACATTCACGCAAGTTTTCAAGTAAGCTGCAACATGAGAAAAAATTAGATTAGAATCTTTTGTCATATCATATATCAGAATTTACGTTCTGTTCGACGTATTTTACCAATTTTTGTAATGTAAGCTTGTATACAACTGAATTCCTCTATACCCTTAAGGTTATGTACAAGTCATTATCAAATTAAATTCCGAATTAATGTGCATATTAAAATCTAACAAGTAACGAAACCGTCATAACGAAAAAAGTTATATCGAAACGACATTGCAATTACAAAACAAAAATGTATAATTTATTACAATTATGTGTAAGAACTTATTTAAGAAAGTAAATGAAAACTATTTACTTCCTCTTTAACGCGTTTCGAAACCGTCGTTTCATTGCCGAAGTCTAACCTACCTAGTAATTTTTTAATTAATATGTTTTATCCAGTGAAATTAAGATGATTACAACAATCTTTAATTGCGATCGACGGTGACCTGTAACCTCTACCTAGTAGCAGGTAGGCGCCGTCAATAAAATGTCAGTGGAACGACGGTTTAGAAACCCGTCACTTAAAAAGTTAATAGTTTCACAGCTTAGTTTTTAAATAATTACTTATGATTTAATCAGTGAATATGAATACCAACTTCATAGTTCATACTTTTAAGTATATATAAAAAAAAGATTTTTAGTACAAATTCTTTGAACTTAGCTTGTGAGGTTATGTTAATACAAATAAAAGAAGTACATAAAACTCACAAATTTTTCGTTTGTGAATTCAGACGCGTTTTAATGATATAGCCATCATCAAAATTAGTGTTCCTACTACAAACTGCAACATACAACCCTTGTAACAACCCTTGTTATGAGTTAGAGTATGTAGGAGCAACACTCACTGATGATGATGACGTTTTCATTGAACGCGTCAGAGTTAATAAATGATTAATTTGTGAGTTTTGTTTAGTCTTTTATTTGTATTAGAATTTTATTAATTAAAATCTTTAACATGCATGTTGCTTTTACTAAATTATATCTAACATACGAGACCACGTTATACGGAGAGATACTATTCAAGTTTTTTAAATAACTATTTGGATTTGCTAAATTGATAAAAATTGTGTCTCTTTTTTGTATTTTGAAGGAGACAGATTAGTAAGGAGGGAGATTAGTAAGGTGGCCAGATTAGTAAGGAGGGAGATTAGTAAGGTGGCCAGGTTAGTAAGGAGGGAGATTAGTAAGGTGGCCATATTAGTAAGGAGGGAGATTAGTAAGGTGGCCATATTAGTAAGGAGGGAGATTAGTAAGGTGGACAGATTAGTAAGGAGGGAGATTAGTGAGGTGGCCAGATTAGTAAGGAGGGAGATTAGTAAGGTGGCCATATTAGTAAGGAGGGAGATTAGTAAGGTGGACAGATTAGTAAGGAGGGAGATTAGTGAGGTGGCCAGATTAGTAAGGAGGGAGATTAGTAAGGTGGCCAGATTAGTAAGGAGGGAGATTAGTAAGGTGGCCATATTAGTAAGGAGGGAGATTAGTAAGGTGGACAGATTAGTAAGGAGGGAGATTAGTAAGGTGGCCATATTAGTAAGGAGGGAGATTAGTAAGGTGGACAGATTAGTAAGGAGGGAGATTAGTGAGGTGGCCAGATTAGTAAGGAGGGAGATTAGTAAGGTGGCCAGATTAGTAAGGAGATAATAACTAAGTTCGTTTACGAAGGATGGGAGGGTTTGTCAATATACATAGGATTAAGGTAGGGACACAAAAATCTCCTTGAAGAGGATGTAGGAGTGGTCACGGGACCACGTCCGTAGATAGTCGCATACCTAAAGCAAGCCTACTCTTTACCGGAGTAATAAAGTCCAGTGTACTCATTACAACCTCTTGTGGATAAGAAGGGGGAAATGGAATTAATAGGATTAAGAGAAGCACACAATACCTTCTTACTGAGAATAGGGTAAATTATGACAATTCTTGGACAGAGTCGTTTATTTAATATAGGCTCACCTCAATCGGTGGGAAGAGAGGTATCTACCCGCTAAGAAAAAACACTTTAAATAAATAAAATTCAGAACTACTAATAATAACTGCGACCATTAAGTTATTAGTAACTAATAATTTTAATACGTTTAGTAATAGTTAAAATTGTGGTTAGCTAATGTACTAGTTTTATTATTCAGTTTTTTTTAAATCAATTACATCTGCGTGCAGGGAAACCAATCACCTGTAGCATATTCATACTTGTCAGACTGCTATGGAAATATCCCGCATCATAACTCAAGTATCGACCAAGCTCT
The DNA here is from genome assembly GCA_036971475.1 of Prosapia bicincta. Classification (NCBI taxonomy): domain Eukaryota; kingdom Metazoa; phylum Arthropoda; class Insecta; order Hemiptera; family Cercopidae; genus Prosapia; species Prosapia bicincta. The sequence goes on from JBAIZL010000002.1 coordinate 63,417,365, forward strand.
AGACCTATTAATAGAGATTTCCCTACAAGTGGCTATAGTTTACATTACGTAGCAAAACACATATTAATATATAATATGAAACAATAACATTCTTTAATTTTTCAATCTGATTAAATAATTTAATGTGTAATAATAGACGGATACAAATGTATAAATTATGTATGCATATTCTTTGCAGTGGTTCAGCAGCACTTGTTTGATACTTGTACATACAATACTGCTTCAAATATTTTTAAAATATTATTTTTTTTTTAACGTACTGTCTCTAACAATAACATTTTAGCCTTTCTGCGAATTCATTTTAAGATGTACTCATTTTTTTGTATACTAATTTTGACATTACGTCACTAATTTTCTGTATTTTATATACTTTAAAACATCACAGAATGCGTCCCTTAAACTTTTGTTTTAGATTGTTATTGTGACAAAGGGATATTTTTAGCAGTCGTGTTTATATGAATGTGTATTTGTAATAATTAAACATTGCAATGTGTAAACAGAGCGTGGAAAGTTTTCAAATTGGCAATCAAGCTCTATGGTCTTAAAATTTAAATTAAACCGAATGCTTGGTTAAGACGGCAATAGATAGTTTATCGATATAACTTGATGCGGCATTTTGCGCAGTGCTGATTTATTGGGCACCGCAAACAGGCTGACTTAATCAGTAGCAAACACACGCTTCGCCGGTCTGGCACATCGCTCTCACTTGGCAGTTTCAAGTAGTTCTATATACTTTTACTCAACGATTATATATATTACAATAAGTTGTGTTTGATAGAAAACATTTGAGACATTTTACTATTTTTTAAAATCATTTAAAATTCTATGCATATTTTGTATACTACAAAGAGGAAACTTTTATAAATTCTGTGAGTTTAGACAACTTCTACAAGGTTTTGAGATCAGTCGTGTACTTGACACATAAAAACATTTTACTCGAGTATGAATATAGATTTAGAAATTGTAACACATTTTGCACTACTTGAAAAATTCAAATTTTATGTAAGTTATATTTTGTGTACTTCAAAGTTTAAAAATAATATTTTTAAAGAGGAAACTTCGCTACCTTATAGAAAAATAGACATAATTCAATTAAGTGGAAGACGAATGCTGTGAGTTTGCATTATGTCCTGACTCTGACATTCTATGACACACGTGGACATTCGACAAAATTAGAAAAATATGCCTAGTATTGTGAATACCTCCGAGTAAAATTATGTTATTGTTGTATTGTACAGGGGTTGTATAAATAGTAGGTGTAATGAGACTGAGCTAAGATGTAAGAATTTACTGCAGATATTTATGTTTACAATTTAATTTCTCCAAACTAAAGCCTTCCTAGAGAGTCATCCGAGCTTCAAACTTTGCTTCCTGAATAAACATCCTGATAAAGGACAATTCTGTTGGTCGTCTTGGTTCAGTCCTACTCGACAAAGCAGGCGGGACCGAACATCATCATTTTCAGCGATGTGGGTCTCAAGTGTCATTTTATCAAGTCCAAATTCTGTAAACATTGACATACTTATTCGGCGGTATGAATTTATTACAACACGCGAAGGCTCCACATTCTCTCCAGTTTTGTTGGTTGGTCGGACTCCATGCTTGTGATTCATCGTAGATGTTCTCTCAACTATCTCCAAACACTTAGCCATCTCCAAATTCTCTGAGGCCGATTTTCCAAGTTCCACATAAAACACAATCGCCTAACGCTGCTTGATAATATTGTTCTCTGCATTTTGGAGGTGGAACAGAATTTTGAAACACTGCTACACTATGGTAACGATGTTACCTGAACTGAAACACGCAAGCGACTGTGGACCGGAGAGATTCTCCCGTTCGCTTGGGAGGCGCAGTTGCTCTTTGAAATATGAGACCCATCACTTTCTATACAGCCCCTGTGTGTCTGATAATTACAAATTTCGTCGGTATGTAGTAATATCATGTTATATAAAATATATAATATTATTATATGTTAATAGTATATAATAAAAATTCACGATACACATTTATTAATGACTTACTTTTCTTATAAATGTGTTTACATTACTTAATTGTTTACAAACATACCTACGCATCTATGGTTTGACAGACATTTGTGACAGACATTGGATTTTCATAATAGTTAGAATATCGTTGAATAAATTAAATATTTGGGACGTGTTTTACTACCCTGACGTGACGGAGACCTACCCTTTATCGGCGTAGTAAAAAGGGTGTCTCCTATACCCCAACTAAGATGCTCATACATAGTGTTTATCAAGTGTCATTCCCTCTCCAAAATGCAAGAAAAACTGTAAATAGTATACAAATAGTGTAGATATATTACTAATATTTATAATGTAGTAATACGTCTCTAATTCATCACCGTATTCGTCACAATAATAGCAAACATCATGTGCACTGTCACGTAATATAGGCACCATCACATTAGTCTGATACCAGTCTTGAGTCTTTCGATTAGTGAGAAAATCTCTCAGCACATCTCATATGCGCTATAAAGGGGAAATGTCGAAACGCGGTATTATAAGTAAACGTTTGTTGATAAGTATGACATTCTATAATGTTTACGAAAAGCGGAAAGTAAGGTTAGGCTATCGTTAGAATTCGGAATTCCTAGATTAACCGTAAATGTCGTGAAGAAAAGTGGCAATGAAACTGAAGAGTTCATGGCAAAAATGGATGTTTCTGATGGAGATGTTGGCAAACGATAAAGAATGAGAACACCTATTCACTTTCAACTTGAAGCGATGTATATTTGGTTCTCACAACAAACTACGGTACGAATAACTTACTGTATTTGTAATTAGGAACTAAACTGGAGGCTAGTAGTGTTTTTATAGTGCTGTGTAATGGAGTTTTCAAGTTTTTAGGCCAAAATAAATCATTAAAGTACAACACTAATTACATTACATCCCTATTTACGTGTGTGTGTGTATATATATGTATTTATATGTATATATATGTATATATATATATATATATATTTATTTATTTATTTATATATACATATATATATTTATTTATTTATTTATATATATATTTATATGTATATATATTTATTTATATATATATATATATATATATATATATATATATATATATATATATATATATATATATATGCTATGTTTACTCATAATTAAATGTTAATTTCACGACTTCCATAATTTGTCTTTTTCTCGTATCAGAGAAGTTCTACTGTACTAATTTTTCGGGTATGTATAAGGGTTTTGTTGAACAATATCAGCTGTCCATGTTGCAGTGCACAAAAGGTATATTACCATGGAATGTCGGTCTTTTAAAACCATTTCAGATAGTGCGAGAGACAAATATTGTACACATATTAATAATACTCATTAAGTGCAAATATTTTAAAAACAAATATAGACCATTCCCTAGCCAAAATGTTACTGGCTTGAATGTCATTTATGTTTCCTAAAACCACCTCAAAGCTTTTACAATACTTCTTAACTAAAATTAGGTAAAAAGGTTTTAGCATTACCGTTGAATTTTACGTTACCGTAGCAGGAAGTGTGTTATCTGATTTTTAATCGCCGCAAATAAAACCTGGACATGTTTTTAGTGAGTTTATTATTTTTTAATTGCAAACAACTTTACGATAACCTTTTGCTTTTTTAACTTTCATTATACCTGATAACCCTCACCCCCTAATTATCTCGTTATAATTAGGTGCGACTGTATATAAAAATATACAAAAGTGTTCAAAATTGTGAAAAATTGCTGTTTCGATTCTTATATAAACATCTTCATATAGCAATGTTGTGTTCTACGACAAAACAGTTGATAGAGTGTCACAAACATAGAAACACAGTATATGAAAGAATATAAAATATACTTTCTTATGTCAACAACCAGAACTGTCGATACGATTTGGATGCCTGACAGACTTTATGACTGATTCACCAAATTTTAGAACGTATTGTGATTTAATTTAAAAAAGTCTTTGTTGTAACTGCTATTAACTCTTAGTTTAAAGGACAGAACTTTGATTTACCCATCTCGGAGACATTGTTGTTGTTGAACTGGAGTTCTTTGTCGTTATTAGTTTTTCAAAGATTTTCTTTACGTAATTTTGTTTGAAAGTCAAATAGTTGAAACCTAGTTCAAGTAAAACTACTTGTATTGTGGACAAACTATAATAACTTCGTTCCGGAAAGATGTTGATTCTATTAAACATTTGTTTAACTTTGGAGTTCCTTGCAACAATTTATAATTTAAACTACTAGGCCTATTTTAGTTATTATTGACTTTAAATACAATTAACTACAAAATATCTCCGTTTGCAGCCAAGAAGATTAGTACCATAATCAGAAGTTAGTATCTTACAGTAATTAATATATTTAAGTTTCCCGATTGACATAAAACGATGAAATACTTGAAGTGCCACTCTCAAGATGTTCATCTGCGCAGTTCATTATAATTTTAATTTTTGTTCCATCTTACCCTACATTCACACTAATTATGTACTTTGTACACAGCGCAATCACAGAAAACTAATTAGTCGGGTATATTATTTCTTTTTCACGTTTTTATTAAAGACATTTTTTAAGAACAACTAACAAACTAAGAGTACGATTCGTGGATTTTTCACAGACTGTAGCGACCTACATTGGACAAACAGGCTGCAGTTTTAAACAAAGGGTCAAACAATAGATAGAAAGGCTCAATACTATATTTTATTTAACATAACTCAAATTCGTCTCTTACTAACCCTTAATAGAAGTAGACCACTCTTGCAAAAACTCTAAACTGGAGGTTCTTCACATCTCAGTGCAAAATATCAATGTAAAATTTGCTAAATAATAAAATTAAGAGAAAATAAATAAATGAACATACGCAATACAAACCACATACACTCTCTGATTACACTTTAGAACCACTGCCTTCGAGTGACTACCGCCGAGCTCTACGAAGCTTCCAGCGACCAAGCTAGACCCTAACGAAGATCCCTTACTGCGATCGTAAACGTCATGTGCCAGTACAGATTCATAAAATTATTTTAATTATAAGTTCAGCGTCGTTATTTTACTTAGTTCAAACTTACAAAGTTACATTTGCTGAACTATAAATTGCCGAAGCTTTACCTTGATTGCAAAGCCAGGGTTCGATTCTTAGTATACCCAATATATTTTCCGCGTATATTCGGCCCCTGGGGTGACTGTATAAAACAAATATTTATGTAATTAATTAGTGACGGCAGTATATTTTCACATTCATTACATGGTTTCATTTTAATTATATTTCCTTTTTAATTTACTTGTCAAAAAACCACCACTATTTATTGATGTCTTCAACATACGGGTTTTGTACTCGTTCAATGCTGAGAGTTATTTCATAGGTAACAATGCACTGATCAAGTGCGAAAACATCAGTAGGTAGTGGTATTTTGTCAAGGGAATGAGAAAGCAAATGTGAAATAAAAACTTCAAGATCTACAACCCCAAAACTGCTAGTTTTGTTACATATTTGTTTTTTAATTTGTCAGTTCTAGGTTGGGTGGTTTTGGAAGATGAGGGGGAACAATCGCTCACGTGATCAGGTTCTTATAAAGTAGATCCAGTGTCTATTATTTAGATACGTGACTCTCGTAATACAAGCTAATAACAAATTGAATAGTAAAAATGTGTGAAATGTTTTTCTGAGATAATTTAAAAGTAATCTGGAAGTAGGGGTTCGACAACAGTATCAGGTCACGGTATACCTAAACTCCTTCCTTTCTCATACCATAAACTTAATTATAAGTCTGGCTGTTACTCTGGCATGACCAGCACGGGAAGTCCATCAACGGTTTCGCCCTAGGCTTCAATACTTAAGGAATATTATATCTTATTATTTTACTCATCTCTTTAAAGAAATATTTTTCCAAAGCGAATGAGTAATACCCCTTAATCATGCACATGTAGATCGTTTGGTGAACAATGTCTTATTTTCCAGAAGAAACCAGATTTCATAGTCGCGCCTAAGTTACGAACTGCTTACATTACCATCTACTTTGTATAAAGCAATACTTTAAGGATCGCTTTGGTAAAACAAATTCTTGGATAAAATAACTCATAAGTAATACTACCGAAATATTATGTTGCATTGTAAGAGCTTGTAGTTTTAAAATTGTTAAATATTATTCCTTACTTCAAACTTACAATATTATAGTAATGTCTAATGTATAGTGAAGATCATAAGATCGTAGTTCCGATGTTTCCCCGAATCTCAACTAGCATTGACGTGGTGAACCCAACAACAACTGAAGTGCGAACAATATATATATATATATATATATATATATATATATTTACAACATATAATATATATATATATGTGTGTGTGTGTGTGTGTGTGTGTGTGTGTGTGTGTGTGTGTGTGTGTGTGTGTGTGTGTGTGTGTGTGTGTGTGTGTGTGTGTGTGTGTGTGTGTGTGTGTGTGTGTGTGTGTGTGTGTGTGTGTGTGTGTGTGTGTGTGTGTGTGTGTCTACTATTATTACTTGAACTGTTGTTGGGTTCACCTCGTCAATGCTATATGAGATTTGGCGAAACTACGATCTTGTGCACTTCAATATAAACGGATGTATTCTTGTATTTACTATTCATCATATAATTCCATTCGTGAAGGAATATTTATATATACTATTATATATATATATATATATATATATATATATATATATATATATATATATATATTACATCCATTTTTTCACTTCCTTCAAATTACTATTAACTTATTTGCTCTTTTGCAAATGTATCACTAGTGTGTAATTTTTTATTGTTCACGCAGGTGTGAAGGATGTGCTTGAATAGGGAACATTAAAGGACACAGAATATTTGACAAAAAAATAACAAAAGTTGAGGAATAAAAATAATCCGGCAGCAATTGAGTGCACGTGTCAACTTGTGGAAGGTACTGCGAGCCTAATAAATGACCAACAATGATTTATAAACTGTCAGAGTTTGGGATTACTTTTTATACAAAGCTGCGTTTAAATGATGTAGTAGGAAAGTTGCAAAAAAGTTTTAAAACATTTTTCCGCAATAATCACATCATTTATGAATTTAAAACTTTTGAAATTTGTTTTAAAATTTTAATGTAACCAAATTAACTTACAATGAAAAAAACGTTAGTACAACCAATAACAAAATAATTGCTTGTACAGATTTACTCAAGCTAAATGCTTTTAATACACTTAACCACAAATTATACATACAAGAGATAATGTACCTTTGCTTTAAATTTAAATCTTAAGCACCCTTGCTATTTGCATATAAACAATTAATTTTAAAAACAATTCTTTAGGATGGTAACTTGGTTACTTTAATAAACACAATTTTAGTTATTATTTCTGAAACGTCTTTAATGGGTTGTTTTTAAAAAAGAAATTTTGAAATGTTTTCCCTATAAATCTACCTCATAGGCCTATAAATTGTGACTAATTATATAGATAATATGGAATTTGTCTGAAAATGTCTATTGAATATTATTTCAAATAATAAACCTAACTCCCTAAAACATTTAAATATTACTTTGAAATTGTGCTAAAAATGTTTTAAATGGTTGGGTGAGGGTAGGGTAAAACGTTCTCGGAAATGAAAGATCGTGATTTTCAGTTTGAAAAAAGATTTTATTTTCCTACATAATCTTCCTTAACTTCAACACACTTGGTCCAGCGTTTCTCCAACATCAGTATTCGTTCCTGGAAGTGATTAAACACCTTTTCCAATGTAATCATATAACAAGATCCCTTTAGCATCACAAAACACACTGGCCATGACCTTTCCAGCAGATGCGGTCGACCTCACTTTCTTTGGTGCTGAACCACCAGTTTCTACCCACTTTTTCCACTCTAGTTTAGTTTCGGGTGTCTAGTAGTGGTCCCATGTCTAATCCATAGTGACAAATCGTCGCACATAATCAGTCTGATCTTCCATGAATCGGCCCGAAACATTGATGTAAATGTCGTTTGCGAATTTGATTTTGATCCGCATTCAGCAAATGCAGCACCCACCTTACGCTGGGTTTTCGCATCGCTAATTCTTCGTGCAAGATGTTCTGCACACTTTCTTTTCTGATATCCCCACAGACTCATCTATCTCACGCATCTTTATTCTACTATCGCCCAACACGATATCTTACACCTTGTCGATAATTTCCTGTGCGGTTGCAGTTTTTGGCCGTCCTTAACGTAGGTAATCTTCGAGTGACGTGAGACCACGTTTAAATTAGCTACCCACTTTTTACCTGTCAACATTGAAGGAGCAGAGTTGCCATACACTTCTTTTGTCACCTTCTAATGTATTTCCGTAGAGCTTAATCCATTCAAAACGTAAAACTTTATCACCGCACGAAAGTTTATCCATTTTAAGGAAAAATCGCAAGACATCTACTACAAAAAATTCTTTTACGCCAACTAGTTGAGCTAACAAGTTAAATATTATCATACGAAGTAATAACATGAGCGCGGAGGCTGGAAAGGTAAACTTTCTGAATCAGGCCGAGGCCTTTTCACCCTACTTAGTTGTATGTCTGTGTATGTTAGTGTGTGTGTGTATGCGCGCGCGCGCGCGCGCGCGCGTATATGTAAATGGCTAGATTGAATGTGATCTATACGTTAATGGGTTCTTCCATACACTTTTAATTTTGTTTCGCCTGTATAATATTTTGTGTAATAACTTGATTAATTTTAATGTATGCAAAAACTTAATAATATTAAAACTACTCAATTTAAATTCAATTATTATACAGTTAATTTAATTATAAATCTGTTCAACCTAACTGCAAACTTTTCAATTCCTCGAAACAAATGAAATATATTTAATATTACAAGTTTATCGTTTATACAACTGGAGATCAAATCGTACTAAACTATTGAATATTTAATTTCAAAATTCATATATTAATTTTATTTATTTATTAGACGCGTTATTTCGTAGCAAATCGTTAATGTTATAAAACTATGTTGGGCTTATTTCTAACTTTAGGCTTTTTTATTAAGTGATGTGAGACTATTGTATTGTTTCAACTGTTGTATTGTTACGACTATTGTATTGGTTCGACTATTGTGTTGTTACTATCACTCTATTGTTACGATTTTTGTATTCTTACCACTATTGCATTGTTACCACTATTCCGTTGTTACGATTATTGCATTGTTATGATTATTTTATAGTTACGACTGTTTTTTCACTATCATATTGATATTTGTATCATGTGCGGACGATGATCAGAAATTTTTTTCCCCTAAGTAATTTGATTGTCACAACTTTTTCACTTGCATTTTTAACAAGTAACTCGACAATCATTCGGCCCAAGCCGAGGGCAATGAACTCGTTTGCGACTGTAACAAAGACTTTGCAGTTCATTTCTACTACGTCACCAAGATAATTATTTAATAATTACGGCTTGAGTTTTGATTGAGAGTCTTAGCAATAAATCAATAAAAAATCTACAAAAAAATCACTGTAAATCTATTCCTAACTCATTACAAAGCATTTTATCCACAGACTTTCGTGGAACAATTACACAAATAAGGAATCTGGTGCAAAAGCCCAATTTAAAGGAGGCTGTATTAATTTAGAAAAGTAGAGAAATATTTGGCAAACGTTCAAACGACTCTTCCGTAAAGATTACTCTCAACCACTGCCAGGGGTTGTCACTTATTCATGTGGTTGAGGGGGTGTTCTCCATTTTGTAGCTATGTCGATGCTTTTGCCAGAATATTATAAAATAAGTACGCCTCTATTCTACTTTGTTTTATACTTACTGTCATGAAGTACTTTTTTATAGTAAACCCTTTTAGCCAAGTTTGTTGGCTCAAATAATAGTTGGATACAAATTAACACCAACTCGCAATTAGTTTTTAATTAAATCCCCCAAAGCATTCCAATTAAAATTATGTAAGTTTTGGTTGTTTTAATATGCTATACTCATTACTGATAACTTTATCGCCGAAACTGTTTGAGCAATGTGTTGTGAGGTTGAGTTTGTGTTAAGTTAGTTGATCAAGATTTGTTTTTTTTTATAAAATAAAATATTCTATACACAATAAACAATCACCTCTTGTACATGCTATTAGTCATTGTAGTTGCTAGGGTAACAAAAGTTGCTATGTAAATGTTAAAGATATAAGAATAGCAATACAACAATGGAAGTACATACATGTATAAAACATTTTAATTAGAGGAACTTATTTTTCCACTGTTAAACACAGTTTAAACATGTTTTTGAACTGTAAACATAATTAATTGTTTTGGCTAATTTAAATAATTATCTGTATCACGAACTAATGCTACACTGTTACAAACAAAACACGACTGACCTATTGACGGAACCTACACTGTTGTCATATTTATTACACTGTTGATATAAAGAGACAACAATTGAATGAATTAATTAAATTGAACTATTTAGATACCTTGTATTATTTTACTTCTGATATTCCTTATTTACGAAGACATATTAACCATTTTACGATAATTTGCGATATTATTTTAAAATTCTTCCCATGAGTTCTTTGTATCTCTTTTCCTCCCCATTCTCTTACTCAATCTTATTATCTTATATTAACTTTCTATAAAATGTGATTTTAGGGGTTTTCTTAATTGTATCAGTTATTCTATTATATAAATATTTACCGACAGTTTATACTAGTTTCGTCTTCACAATAGTTGTAAAATATACGTTTTTTTTTAAATTTTTACTTTCTAGTATTTCTGTTGTTGTTTTTAGGATGTTGCACGTTTTGAATTATTGCCACTTTTTGTTTCTGTTTGCAATCTTGAAAGCTTGGCTTATGGTTTTTTTATATCCAATCTAAATACGACTGTTGATTTTGATTTTCTCTTTCTTATAGAATTTGTAATTAATTGTTCATCTCGGTTTATATTTAGGTGTGATGTTTTTAATCAATGTTTCATAAATATTCGCTTATGCTAAACGAAATAAATCGTAATTGAATTGTGTTTATTAATTTTCAATCACTTGCGTTCGCCATGTACTTTACCATGTTTATTAAAAATGTATTTTTCAAGTATTAAAACAAAAAAGTGTTTAGTTCGGAGGTAACATTTCTTACATTTAATCCATGTCGATCAGCTGCAACTACTCAGAAACGCTTGCATCGCCATAAACTTCCATCTTCTCAATCCCTTTGCATACACAAACATATTTCGTGAACATCAACTCATTAAAGTTAATTCAGTTGTTTCTTTTATAATTTTCATCTTATTACCAAGCAAATATAACATCAACAAGTTTTATTCAAACGTAGTTTCGAAAGCAAACATAAACATTTCGCAATTTACAATTACGTAATTTTAATTTTTGTGTAGAGAATGCATATAAGTGTTATATATAATATATAATAAGTTTTAAAAAGAGTAATTAATAAACTACATACTATGAAAATAGTATATATGTACATCGTGCAGTAATGTGCGTACACAGTGTATATGCGTTGGAGTTGTTATTAAAGTGCATGAGCAAGGGAGTGTTCCCTCAGTGTGCTTGTTAATTGCAATTAGTGTTTGCCTTTAAGTGATATTGTTGATGTTCTCCGAATACTTCAGCCTCTGCACGAAACCAGTAATGTAATCAGCCGGTGTGAGCTCGTTTCCTGTCTCAGCTGTGTAGATGCCGGAGTGTACCTGACATTATTCTTAACATAGTTTTAGTTTTGAGACTCAGTTTTAATTTTCAGTTTATTCAAGGTCACATGAAACAATTAAACTACTGTTACAAATATAACGGGCGGTAAAATCTCTATTTTGAGAGTTATGTTATCTTTTTGTTTTTAAAACCGTTTAAAATCGGCCCTTAGATAAACTAACAAATAAAAACCGAAGGAAAATACGATTATTAGACTATAATAGTGATATTGTTTATTTCACTCTGGGAAGAGAATGTATAAACAGGTTGAGTTGTTAAACAAGAAAAACACAGTGAACAAACGACTGATTCTATTATTGGATGGATGGAGAGAAAGAAGTATTCTGAGAACACCAACAATACTACCTATCGGGAAACATCAATTGCAATCAACAAGCACATTGAGGGAACACCCTTTCTTGTTTAAATTATCTTATTATTTTCATTTCATGCAAAAAGAAGATTTAAACTACTATTATCAAGAAATTCTTAAAAGAGATTTAAAAGTTTGGTAAATTCCAATTAGATAACTGTAATTTTTATATAGAATGTATTTAAATATACTGGTAAATACACAATGCTGCAAATAAGTTTTAGAAATATAGATTAGAAGCGAATTATAAAAGAAGATGTAAATTAATTTCAATGCAGCGTCCATATTCACGACTTATATGAGCGCATGTTTGTATGAGTAAACGGATAGAAGGGACGAAAGATTTTGTTTTATAAACAATTAAACACCAAACCTACCTTACATAATCAGATATATACAAGAAAAGACAAACAAAAAAAAAAAAACATTTACGGAATTGCAAAATGGAAGGTTGACTGAATCACTGAAGGTTATATATTTACCAAATCATTATGGAAAAAATATTATCTAGTTTTATGAGGCTTAGTGGTAATTAACTTACCAGTAAGTATTCTTTCATGATCGTTGATTAAAACTAATTTTTGTTTGCTGTAATCACAACTCATTCTACCGGGCATTCGAGTAAGTTTACCTCCATCCAGGAGGCTTAACCCTTATAATCCTTCTGTTTACAAGACAACCTAATTACTCGCCTTAGCCCTAGGACCTTACCTCCGAGCAAGGCCCCAATGCCTTCAATGACTGGTGATTTATCTAAACTGTTCATATTTACGTCTAACTTTTTTAGTACAACATCGTGCATATATCATTCGAACTAGCGCTGCACTTGAATATTTCAGTAACATTATTGTTCTATAAGTGTATAAATATACTCAAACATCGAAAAATACAATCAAAATTGTATAATTTACTTGAGGCACAAAACTTTAATTACCTGTATTCACAATAAAACGCCCGTATGTACAGGTCAATTCCGTTACACTGTGAAACTGAATAACTATATATTGAGAACAAAAGTAAATACACCGGAAACCAATTAAAATCTATATTTTCTGCACCGGAGTCATACGCACGTATTTGACAGTAAAATAAGTTACATTTTACTGTTTTGTTGGCAGTAGTAGCCCTACTTATTATTTTGTATACTGTATTATAATCCTTTTACTGCAACACAATTATTTATAATGGTATGAACTGAATAAGTTTAAAATTTAAATTAAATAAAAAAGAGAAAGTTAGAAAATATTATATATATATATATATATATATATATATATATATATATATATATATATATATATATATAAAGAACAAAAGTCAAAATACAAATACAAGAATTATATTTGAATTTACAATTCAAAGCTTTTCGTTGGCTAACAGTACCAACATCATCAGGAATATTAAACAATTAAAATTAACATATGTGCAAATTAGATCAAATAAATAGTTATGCCAAATCAATTACAATGTTGTTAAAATTTTTTTTATTTTGCTGCTCTAACATTACAAACACTGAATATATTATCGAATTTAGATTTTACTTGTATTTGTTCATTTATCAACTCATTATTAGTATTATATTTATGTATTTCTAAAGCTTCATAAATATTCATTCTCAGGCCTTTGTTAATTTCTTTTATAAGTATCATATTATCTATATTAGGAAATAAGTGATTATTATTAATACAATGACTAGCAAAATTTGATTTATAATTTTCTGGCTTTTTATATGCATTAAAATGTTCTTTATATCTATCTTTAAGTTTTTTCTTAGTTTGTCCTATATAAACTTTATACTATTTATTATTTTTAAACTATTATTTACTTTTAACTATTTATTTGATCTAATTTGCACATATGTTAATTTTAATTGTTTAATATTCCTGATGATGTTGGTACTGTTAGCCAACGAAAAGCTTTGAATTGTAAATTCAAATATAATTCTTGTATTTGTATTTTGACTTTTGTTCTTTATTAATACACAAGAAAACATATTGCGATATTTATATATATATATATATATATATATATATATATATATATATATATCGCAATATGTATTCTTGTATATTAATAAATAACTAAGTCAAAATAAAAATTCAATTATAATTCTTGTATTTGTATTTTGACTTAGTTCTTTATATATATATATATATAAAGAATTATATAATTCTTATATATAAAGAACAAAAGTCAAAATATAAATACAAGAATTATATTTGAATTTACAATTCAAAGCTTTTCGTTTGCTAACAGTACCGACATCATCAGGAATATTAAACAATTGATTATTATCATATGATTAATATCATATTGATATTAATATTTGATTATTAGCAGTGAGTGATTAAATGTTTGTTATGTTAACTTCGTACCTAAAGGCAAAATCGATGAGCGTTTTATGCCTTTAACTGTATAAATGACGGTTCCATTAACAGAATACAATAAGGATCTGAACTTCTTAAGCTTCAAAATGTAGTTTCCGGTGTAAAAACAAAGGCAACGGCATTGGAAGAAGTTTAATGGTTATACTACTCGTCTAGAAAACCTCGTCTAGAGTTAGTTGAGTGTATTTATAGTGCGAATATGTGGCAATGATTTAATAAATTTTTCCACTGTAAGTTGTGGATTTCATATTTATTTTTAAAAAAACAAACAAAAATAAAACAGTTTCTGTACGTCATATGTACTTAAATTATATTATTTGAGTGACTGTACGCTTGTTAGTGTAATATAACGTTTGTACGTTAGAGAATATAGATTTTAATTGGTTTCCGGTGCATTCACCTTTGTTATCAATATATATATTGATTCAGTTTCACAATGTAACGGAGATTGACTTGTGCGTACGGGAATTTTAATGTGAACTCATGTAATTGAAGTTTTCGTACCTCAAGCAAATTAAACAATTTGGTTTGTGATTTTCGATGTTTTAGTATTTTTATACAGTTATAGAACTGTAATGCTACTGAAATGTTTAAGTGAAACGCTAGTTCGAATGATAGGCTTGTATACACGATGTTGTACCTAAAGAGTTGTACGTAAATATGAACGGTGTAGATAAACCACGAGTTATTGTAGGCATTGGGGCCTTGCTCGGCGGTAAGGTCCTAGGGCTAAGGCGAGTAATTAGGTTGTCTTGTAAGCAGGCGGATTATAAGGGTTAAGCCGCCTGGATAGAGGTAAACTTACTAACATGCCCGGTAGAATAAGTTGTGATTACATCATACAGAAATTGATTATATTCAGAGATCATGAAAGAATACTTACTGGTAAGTTAATTACCACTAAGCCTCATAAAAGTACAAAGTATATGGTTTTAATAATTTGTCTTTCATAATGTTTGGGAATTATATAACTTTTAGAAATTCAGTCATCTTCCACGGGCCAATTGCCATATTATTTTTTAAAATTCGGCTATGACAATCAGTTATGGCCGCTCAAGACTTACTTGTAAAAAAGCGTGTCATATTAATCCATAAGTAGTGTTGTATCTGTGCTGTTAAGTATCTGTGTATTTCGCAGGTTTAAAACGCTTATTGATTAATTTGAAAATTATAACTTGAGTAACAATTTATTCTTTCCTTTTTGAATCTCCAGTCACTGTAAGTAAGATGAGGAGGTTACGTTTTTTCAGAGCCATGAGCAACATAAAATTAAATCTGCTTTTTGATAATATCATCTATTGTCTTGTATAATATTGCATAAGTCTCGTGAAACACATCTACCCTCTTAGATCTATATAATATTGAATGACTCATAACAGACAATATCGGTTATTTTCTTGTATAATATTGAATGACTCATAAAACACAAGTTAACTTATTCCATTGTATAACATTGAATGACTCATAATACAAAATATAGGATTTTCTCTGGTATATTCTTGTATCAGTCTCATGAGTAAATTATCGTCTATTCTCTTGTATAATATTGAGTAAGACTCATAACACACTTATAGTCTATTCTCTTGTATAATATTGAGTAAGACTCATAACACACTTATAATCTATTCTCTTGTATAATATTGAGTAAGACTCTCAACACACTATATAGTCTATTCTCATGGTAAGACTCTTAACACAGTGTATTGTCTATTCTCTTGTATAATATTGAGTACGACTCTTAACACACTATATAGTCTATTCTCTTGTATAATATTGAGTAAGACTCATAATACACTATATAGTCTATTCTCTTGTATTGAACAAGACTCATAACACACTATATAGTCTATTCTCTTGTATAATATTGAGTAAGACTCTTAACACACTATATAGTCTATTCTCTTGTATAATATTGAGTAAGACTCATAATACACTATATAGTCTATTCTCTTGTAAAAAAATGAGCAAGACTCTTAACACACTATATAGTCTATTCTCTTGTATAATATTGAGCAAGACTCTTAACACACTATATAGTCTATTCTCTTGTATAATATTGAGTAAAACTCATAACACACTTATAGTCTATTCTCTTGTATAATATTGAGTAAGACTCTTAACACACTATATAGTCTATTCTCTTGTATAATATTGAGTAAGACTCATAACACACTTATAATCTATTCTCTTGTATAATATTGAGTAAGACTCTCAACACACTATATAGTCTATTCTCTTGGTAAGACTCTTAACACAGTGTATTGTCTATTCTCTTGTATAATATTGAGTAAGACTCATAATACACTATATAGTCTATTCTCTTGTATTGAGCAAGACTCATAACACACTATATAGTCTATTCTCTTGTATAATATTGAGTAAGACTCATAATACACTACATAGTCTATTGTCTTGTATACTATTGAGCAAGACTCTTAATACACTATATAGTCTATTCTCTTGTATAATATTGAGCAAGACTCCTAACACACTATATAGTCTATTCTCTTGTATAATATTGAGTAAGACTCATAATACATTATATAGTCTATTCTCTTGTATAATATTGAGCAAGACTCTTAACACACTATATAGTCTATTCTCTTGTATAATATTGAGTAAGACTCATAATACACTATATAGTCTATTCCCTTGTATAATATTGAGCAAGACTCTTAACACACTATATAGTCTATTCTCTTGTATAATATTGAGTAAGACTCATAATACACTATATAGTCTATTCTCTTGTATAATATTGAGTAAGACTCATAACACACTATATAGTCTACTCTCTTGTATAATATTGAGTAAGACTCATAACACACTATTTATTCTATTCTCTTGTAAAATATTGAGTAAGACTCTCAACACACTATATAGTCTATTCTCTTGGTAAGACTCTTAACACAGTGTATTGTCTATTCTCTTGTATAATATTGAGTAAGACTCATAATACACTATATAGTCTATTCTCTTGTATAATATTGAGTAAGACTCATAATACACTATATAGTCTATTCTCTTGTATTGAGCAAGACTCATAACACACTATATAGTCTATTCTCTTGCATAATATTGAGTAAGACTCTTAACACACTATATAATCTATTCTCTTGTATAATATTGAGTAAGACTCATAATACATTATATAGTCTATTCTCTTGTATAAAAATGAGCAAGACTCTTAACACACTATATAGTCTATTCTCTTGTATAATATTGAGCAAGACTCTTAACACACTATATAGTCTATTCTCTTGTATAATATTGAGTAAGACTCATAATACATTATATAGTCTATTCTCTTGTATAATATTGAGCAAGACTCTTAACACACTATATAGTCTATTCTCTTGTATAATATTGAGCAAGACTCTTAACACACTATATAGTCTATTCTCTTGTATAATATTGAGTAAGACTCATAATACACTATATAGTCTATTCTCTTGTATAATATTGAGTAAGACTCATAACACACTATATAGTCTACTCTCTTGTATAATATTGAGTAAGACTCATAACACACTATTTATTCTATTCTCTTGTATAATATTCAATAAGACTCATAGCTCGCAATATCGCCCATTCTCTAATAAATATGGTATAGGACTCAAAGTATAATTTGAATAAAACTCATAAGACATAATATAGCCTATTTTCTTGTATAATTTTGTATAAGACTCTGTAAAATATTTTCCTCACATATTTCAATAGCGTAGATTGCAGATAAATTTACAAAGTTTTGCACTTGAAGTATAAAAATAAAAACAAGTTATACGTATAGGCTTGCGGTAGAAATTTGAAATGATAATGTGATTGTAAGTCGTAAAAATAAACTTATACTACAGAAAATATTAGAAAGAAAAGTCTTGAAAGTGAGTGTTTACTGAGTAGCGAGACAAGTCTGTAACTTTTAAAGGAAAGAAGGTATTTTATTTACATTCATTGGACCTCAGGTTCTACCTTTGGCATTCAATTCAATTTCCACAACACAGAAGGTTGGAGGCAAGCTTATATAGAACATTGGCCATTATTACTCTTTTTATGTTTATATTGCCTCTTTGAATAAAATGTACGGTCCATCACAGTTTTATTTTATGAATTCCAGATGTAGAAGTATGAAACATCGTATACGTTGTTAACAAATATGAAGTAGGAGATATTTCAATAGAGAATGTTTTATAAAACCGTGAAGAGTAGAAATAAAAGATAAAAATTGAAAACGTGTAGAGATACCTATTCCAAAACATTTGTATTTACTTCCCTGCTGCCCAGTTGAAATTTTACAAACAAATGTGAACAAACCTACTGATGAGATAGGGAGTTGATATTTTAGAAACAGCTCCATACTGGAAGCAATGCAGCAATATTGGTGTATTTATAATTTACTGCCAGTGGTGAAGCCGTGAATTTATGTTTGAAACAAACAAAACAAAATTGGGACACATGAAACACATAAGTTTTTTTCAATTGGTATTTGAATTGTAAATATAGTTTTTCTTTTTTACCAATTCTATTTGAAAGTCTCATGCGCAAGAGACTAAATAATAATAATAATAATAAATTTAAGATATGAAATAAATACGACAATTCTCTGCAAAGTTCTAATTTCTATTCGAAGTTAAAACAAAATAATAATAATAATAATAACATGTCTGCTGAATGCAAATTATTGTATATATTAAATGTGGAATGCATGCATGTATTATCTATCTTTCATATCCATGTTCATGTAACAATTCAAAACAATTATGCATCGCATGCGTTACGTGGTTTTTGTTTTGAATTTTAAAAGTATTTACATATTGTTTGAAATTCACAAATATTTAGGTCAATCTTCATATAGATAGGTATCTCTAGGAAAAATTACTTCGTGTTTTTTGGTTTTATTTAATTATTTTTTTTAACTTTGTTCCATAGTCATAAGTAGTTACAAACTTTAGGATATGACCTATATATATATATATATATATATATATATATATATATATATATATATATAATTAGTTTAATAAGAGTTTGGCTATAATTTAACTCGTAGACTATTACTCGTTTCGTTTTTGTTTAGGTTATCATCAGGCGATAATACTGTTGTTCATATGTATGTTAGGTCTTGTAGGTTCGTGACATTTACAAACTATTCAGCGCTTTCCTAGTGGAGGACGTCATTACCTTACTTTGGGTTATTAGATATATGATAAAAAACACTCTGTCGCACGAGCATATGGGTAATGGCTTACTAGCTTAATTAAAGAGTATCCAATATTTTATTTTATTTATAGTTTTATTTGCAAAATATTGTTTGTAATTTATTTTCTTACATGAATTCTTGTAATTGTTCAGTACCAGTGTTTCTTCTGTAGTAAGTTGCGTACGATTTCAATATTTTCAAGCTTAGGCAGTGCTAAATTTCAACCTACTAAAATCTTAACCTTCCGTTAGGAACAGGGACAGTGCGTAACCATTGCCTTGCTGTATAAAGGTCATACCGCTTCCATCCTATAGCCACTGCAGCTATTCTCTAACTGAGTTCTATAGTGCGCCGTGATGCTGTGCGGGTCTATGTGAAAGTATTACTGCTTAGTGCTAGGAGTGGTATCCAACCCCTGTTACCATTTGTGTACGTAACATTATTTGTATTTGTTTTATAACGGTAAAAACATAATAGTCAACTCAAAATCTCACCAAAAATTAGTTTTTAGTAAAACAAACAAAATAGCTCACAACACAGACTTGTTTCCGCGACAATGACACCTTCCTTAGTGCATGGTTGTTGCGAATATTTCTGCCGTTGTGACTAGATAAGCTCTAGTTAACTAAATTTATTGCTTTTACTTTGATTTATTTTCTCATATAATGGCAACTGTAAATGATGCAAAGTTTAATCGGATGTGTTCAATGAAAGTGAATGTAGTGGTGAAGTGTCAATTACGTCATGCGGAGAGAATATAGGGAGAGAAACGTCTGAAACCGAAGCAGATGCCGATTATGAAATTCCTCAGCAACAGGGGCCGATAATTAAAGAGAAAAGCTGACATAAGTGTACACTGTTAACGCCACCTACCTCCAAAACTTCTGCAAGAAATATAACATATACTCCACGTGCTTAAAGTAATGCCTCGAATACTACAAATAAAGCTGCTTTCACATTGTTGATGGCTGACAAAATTATAGATTTGATTATAACAATTAATAATCAAGAGAGATAGTAAGAAAACTAAACATAAATTTTTACAAATAATTATCCATAATAATAATTCGACAGAAATGTTTGCCATGTTCAGGTCTTCAAAAACATGGGCATCTTCGCAAGTCAAAAATATGGAGCTCCATTTTATAAATCTGTCATGAGTTACTAGAAGTTTAGATTATAATTGGCGCGTCTTACATTTAATTATAGCGGGAATGTCACAAATCACAATTTTACATACCAATAATATTTGCTGTAAACGTGTTGTTAGTGAATTTTTCTTATGTTGAATATGAATGTAACGTGTGACTAATAAGTTGGTAATCTTACTCATAGTTAATATTATAAAACTACAATATAATATTTCAGACGTTAAAATATTTGTATATAGTAAATTTAAAAAAATAATAATTTTAAAATGAATTTTACAGTGTTAAAAAAAATATTATTTATATATGTTTCAAAAACTTGTTTATTTACGCCAAAAAACGTCAGGTATTTATATCGTTACAGGTGGTTATTATTCTTATACAACACAGTAGATTTTTTTGTTCACAAAAATATTATTTTTTTTCATTTAAAACTATGGGTGACTTGAAGTTGCCATTATTTATGGTCTGATTCCTGCTTATAACGGAAGTTTAAATAGAGTTTAACATTTTTCAAGTTTGACGTTTTTTTGTATTACTTCCATGAGCTGGGGGGTGTTAACGCATTCGAAAGGTAGTAATTGTGACTATACTGTGGATTAATGTCATCTACTGGTAGAAACCTTCCTGGTAGTCCCACTAGGGAGGATCTTTGAATCTCTTGTCCAACGTCGCTTACCGGAAACAGACCTACCCTACCTAAGGATTCATAAAAGTACAACTACCCGTGTCACGACCTTACAAGAAGCACGATGGGGAAGGGAAGGTGATATTAGGTAGAACTAAGAAAAGGGCAAAATGATATCCTGCTACTGAGAATAGGGGAGAGTTATGGCGTGGAATGGGCAAGGCGAAGTAGAACTGTTCTCAACCACGGAGGAATGAAATGTCTACCGCTACCTGTGTTTGTAAATTTATTGTAAATATATGTTTATTTTAATAACAAAAGTTTAATTTTTAAACTGACAAAATGTTAGATCCAGGAAAATGTTAACCAGTAACACTGTCATAACGAAAACAATTTAAATGATTTTAATTAATTACAAAGAAGGTTTAAGCGTCATAGTAATAATTTCAATAAATAAATGTATTGCGTCAGACACA
>JBAIZL010000002.1:63444228-63541728 GCA_036971475.1 Prosapia bicincta
AACCTATTTTATCTTACAATAAAAATATTTGAAAAACCCAATACCACAAAAAAATCAAAAGTAATTAATAATACAAGTTATTTAAGATTAAACCCTTACGTACACTTCGATGACCCTATATCATCATCAGAGGGTTTTATTACGAAATTAAAGTTTAGTAAACAATAAGTTACAAACTGGACTGACATTGGGTATACTAATCTTAATGTTCATAAGGGTTTAACCTTAGGTAACTTGTAGTATCAGGTATTTTTGTGATATTGGGGTCGTTTGCAATATTTTTATTGTAATATATTGTACCACTGTGCTCTTTGTATTGTATATATTCTATCTGTTACATGACATTATTTATGTAAATAGAAATCTGTGCAAAGTCAATAAGCTAGTCAAAGTAATCACGATTTTGTGCACACTTTGACCACGTGCTTTAACCGGTCGCAAAGAGCTTACTGAAATTCTATGAATCATTATTAAATAATCTGTGACCAAACCAAGCTGTCTTACCTAGTATAGTTTTACAGTGCGATGAACACCTCTGCAAGAGCCTACACTGAGTGGACATTTACTCAACATATCGCAGGCAGTATAGCTTATTCCTCACGGGAACCGTCGTACGTTGGGTTGATAGGTTACCAGAAGACCAATCCAAACAATTTGTAACGCGGTGTTATGCTAGTTCCATACAAATACCAGATTACCTACTTCAGACAAGGCCTAAAGAATCAAAGGGGAAACATTAGCGTAGTTAGTTTAAGATGTATGCAATAAAAATAGTCAACTACGTCTTGTTTGTAAATAAGTTTTATTAAATACATAAATTAGTATATTAAAAAAAAATATATATATATATATATATATATATATATATATATATATATATATATATATATATTCACCCCATGTGTAATTACAGTCTAATATCTTCTACCCCCCGCCCTAATATAGATTAATAGGAACATGTGACTTTTATAACGTATAATTTATACGTAAATAATGTTGACATACATTACGTTATAATAGGATAAGGCAATTTTTTATAACCAAGAATTAGTTCTATTTCCTTTGTTATAGCTTCTTGTGCTTGAATACACTTATTGTTATTTTATAAGCTCAGTTTATACTTTACAAGGATTGAATCGATCATTGCTATAACCAGAGTAAACATTCAATTAATAAAATTCTAGTCGTCTGTCGTTAAACGTCTTCGGTTAAACGAAAGAATTGAAAATAATGCAAAAAGTAGCTCTTTCATTTTCTTTTATTGTATATAACTGTCTCTCTCTTATATTGATTTTCAGACGTTGGTAACCATGTTTGTCTTTTTGCATAGGAAAAAGAAATATGTTATATTACTAATAGAGATATATTATGGATCTTTACAAAACATTCCTCACATTAGGTTAACACCCATGCACGCGCGGGTGTGCACAAACACACACAAATATATGATAGAAATAAATTGTTAATTTATTTGCAATATAATCCCAAAATATATATTTGTTATATGAATTAATTAACTGTTAAGTGGAAACGTAATAGATAAAATAAAACTGATTGTAGCAAAAATAAATAACAATTTATCATAGCGTGTAAATATTTAGTGGCCTGTTTAAAATTTTATCGCGTTTATTTTTGGAATAGGTATTATGTGAAATGTAATGGATAATACGATTGGTCAAGTTCCATTGGAATGCAAAATTGCATCAAAATATTTCAAGATTCAAACTCAATAATCTGGAAACCAATTCAGCTAGAAACATGTTAGGTGGATCGGTTTTATATTGGTCAGAATATTAATTTACAGTACAGTATGTAATTTATTATTCATATTGTTATAGTTTGTATTACAATTAACCTTTGTTTTCATAAGCATCCCACTCACACAATTCAACTTAATTTAATCAAAAACGTTTAACTTCCATTGTACTGAAAATTAACTGTGAATTAATTTTGTTATTCCATATTTTAAATTAAAAATTGTTTTAATTTATAATAGAAAATTTGTGTACCATGATTCAAAACTTTTATTTTTATAGTTGTGTGTATTATCACTATGTTTTGGCTTTTACGTATTATTACCCGAAGTGAAAGATAACATAATACTTTATTTATTGCAACTCTTGTTATTTTTACTTCATTAAAAAACAATGAATATTTCAGTGCATTTAAATGTATAAATATCAGTTCCATTAACAGTCAGACTCCAGTGAAGATTTGCATTGATTAAGCTCAGAGTTACAGCTTCCGCTCGATAAATATTTAAAAACCTCCAACGGAAATCGTCTAATGTTTGTTGTGAGCGTTAAAAATACTGAGTAAGGTCGGGTCAGTTTATTTATTGGAAAGCTTTAAGTGACTCGTTTTTTTGTGTAATCCTGTTGTTAGCTGTTGCGAAAACGTACTGTACGTCGCTTGCTCTGGCTATTTCTGATGGCTCGTTACTTCTGGCGAACTTCCTTGCGGATTTGTTCTTTCTCTATGGAGAGCCTAACAAACTCTGAGACTTTCTACTGTCGGAGCGTGGACCACTTTTCGAAGACGCGTTTAAAAGGGCCTTGTCTTTTTTTTATGACAGCCAATGAAGAGTATATTTATTGTGTTTTACAAGTGAGTAAAAGATGAGGTCAGTTTGGTTATAACATCATCTTCCCTCTTTTCGGTATTTTAAAAGCTTTGTCAATCGTAATTTTAATAGTCTGTTTTTATTTTTAAGTACACTGATTTCTTTTAAATATAGTTTATTTTTAATTAAATTGAAAATTATATTATTATTTTTTTAAAGTTCTTTGCATTATTATTTGAAATATCGAAGCATAAATTATATTTTGTATAAATATCAACATTAGTATAATACTTTAAATAACAAACCCAATAATCACAAAAATAACTTTATTTATTATTGGGTTTGTTATTTAAAATATTATAACATTAGGCCACAGTTGCTCAAGAAATCATTCAACAACATTAGTATTCATGTTTAGCACTCATTAGGGCACTCAAGATTACTTTTTCAATGATACGGTTTAATATATCGAACACTTTTTTGCAAATTCCGTATTTTAAGAATTCGCTTCTACCTAAAGGAGACCGTCTTTTAAACCTATGATATTGAATAATAAATAATATAAAATTTCTTACAGCTTATATTATATAGTACCATAGCACTTTACGTGTTATAAACAGCCATACCCTAATGATAAACCATGTTCGATAAAATTACATTTAGTATTTCTTCAATATTCCTATCACTCCCATAGTTGTTACTCTATTATCTCTTATAATAATTATTATAATTTGATGTCGCGTCTCAGATATTCCCCTTCTATGAATAATGTTTCACATGCAACAGCTAGGACAGCATAAGCCCATAAGGGAGTATTGATTTAACGTAAATTGTACGGTAGGCTATGTATAAATATTGTATAGGGTTAAGTAAGAAGTGATTTACATAAATATCGAGGGCACTATCCAAACTCTATCCTTGTATCTCCCGAACTTTGAAAATCCGATTCTTCGATGACATCAATTGTGAATTAAATATTTTCTGGGCTGATATATTCTGAGGCAGTACTTGTCCCAGGAAATAATGGTTCTTAATAATGCTCGTATTAATAGTAATACATCGAACATATTTGTTCTTAATATTGATATAACGTTTTTTTATATATTACTGGCAGACTTCGATCTCCGTAAAAAAAATTAGTAAATAGTTCCAATGGCCGCGAATTTTGCTAAACTTGTATTTTCCTGTCCCTGTCTAAATTAATATAATCAAGCTAAGCAAAATAGAATTTCGATAGCGCGAGTCAAAGACAATAGGTCCTTGGCGTCTTCCTAGTGACTGAGGGGCACATTCCGCAGCATGCCGTCTTCCTGAGGGAACCATTAAGCAGACCGAGGTAGCTTATAGAAATAAAGACGACCCCCAACAAGTAAACTATTTAAATCTCTTTATATTATAATTATTTACTTTAAATTGTGTATACGCCCACCATTCATGGCCCAAGGAGGATTATTTGTCAGAATTTTTTTAATGAAAGGGGTATTCTAAATTCTATTTCTTTAGTATTAATAATCTCGTTTTTTTAAAATCCTTTGACGGTGGTGTGAGTCGTTGCTGAAGATCAATTGAACACGCATGACATACTGTAGTTATCAACTTTATAATTTATTGATATATGATACAAATAGTGTATTTAATACTTGAAAGAAAATTTAAATAATTATTCATTACTTGTTATACTATTTATTAGGAATAGACTGTAATTGAATAACAATATAAATACTCAAAAACCTCTTAACCAAACACTTCTTAATTTTACCCTTATGTACAATTCAGTTACTACGCAACCATCCTCAGAGGGGTAACGCACAAAGTCTCTTGTGATTAAGACGTTTTTGAGTATTTATTATTAATAATTATATGATGAAACAATATAATAAATCTTACTCAAGGAGAAACAAAATAAAAACTACGGAATTTAGAGCTAAAACTATGTGAAAAGCACATTAGAATTATAAAAATCTATATCGTCACTGATATTTTGGTAAATGTCACGAACTTTAATTGACGTTTTATGTGAAATAAGTTAATAGTTCGACTATGAGTATTAAAAGCATTTTATGAAATCATATTCTATAACATAGTTTAATCAAATATAACCTACAAATAAAACATACACATAACCTTCAAATAATATTTAATTGAAGCCAAAGAGTTTTATTAGTGATAATACTTAAATGTCTGACATCGGGACAATTCGTTCATCTTCATCTGACGTAGAACGTAATATTTGACGTCAGACTTACACTAGAAAGGTTTTTCTAACGAATTATGACTAGTGAAATGTTTCTTTCGAATTTCAATTTCTCTCTTCAAGTAAAAAACTACCAACGTTTTTGTTTAGTTACAGAAAAACAGAAAAACGGACATTAAAATCACAGTTGAAGTTGTTTGTGTAGCATTTTATACCTATCGCTATATTGAGATTGGAAATTAAAGTTACCTTCCGTCCATGGGGGTCTTCTATTCATTCAAAACGTAGGGAGGAAATGGTGGTCACACGCCATCGCGTTGGCCACTCTTCTACAACTCATGGATATTTGATGCGTAGTGAAGATCCACCAATAGATCAGTACTGGGGTGATATCTTCACTATAAAACATATTTTGGTGGATTGTGTTGGTTTAAACAATATTCGTGCCCTTTTTAATGTGGAAGGAAGTTTAAAAGTGGTGTTGGGGGACGATGCGTCGGCCATTGACCGGGTCATACCTCTCTTGCACCATTTGAACATATTTTTGGAAATTTAATTTTAATAATATAATACTATGTTTTTATGTATATACATTTATATCTTTATGTTTGTAGTTAGATAATTGTTTATTTATTTCTATTTTCTTGTTATAGTGTTATAAATATTTATCTATTGTTACATTTATTGATACACGTATTTCTTTAAATTTTTGTGTTTTGTGTATAAATGTTTATTTATTTAACTTTATTATATTTTCTTCTCTTGCTATCGTGTTATAAATATTTATCTATAGTCATATTGTAAATTGTTATTACGTTTTATTCATTGTTATCTGTATACTTTTATATTGTTTATCATTGTTAACTTTGAAGGGTGACATTTTGAACAGATATTGTAACAGCTTATTTACGACGTTTTTTAATTTGAGCATATTTATGGAAGTGTAGTGGATTTTTATGTAACAAAAAAAAAGTGTAAAATCTTTTAATCACTTTTGTTGTCATTTATAATATCTTTTTCTCTGAATTATATTCTGCATTTACTTTAAAATCTGATATTATTATTACACACCTAATAAATTTGTACATTAGATTTCAAATTTGGGTTTACTGATATACCTGCAGCTAACTTAAAATCTATTCTTGTTGAGTTTCTGTGACCTATTTCGTAACTCCCATAAAAACCATACCACTTTTATTAATACAATTCAATAACAGTAAATGCCAACTATATCTGATTTGATACAAATATAATACGTAACATATATATATATATATATATATATATATATATATATATATATATATATATATATATTTATATTTATATTTATATATATATATCTTTATATATATATATATATATATATATATATATATATATATATATATATATATATATATATGAAGTTAATATATTACTATGTAAGTAATTTTAACCACCATTAAGTGCAATAATTTTACCTTGAGTGATGAGGCACCTTTCGGTCAATTGACCATTGTCGAATCACCACAGAGTGATTCGACAATGGTCAATTGACCGAAAGGTGCCTCATCACTCAAGGTAAAATTATTGCACTTAATGGTGAATAAAATTACTTACATAGTAATATATTAACTTCATAAAGTCAGTGCAACGGAAAAACAATGGATAACGTTAAATATCAAGAATATATATATATATATATATATATATATATATATATATTAGTATACAAATTGATGAAGCAATGGTAACAATTCAGCAATACTTCAGTTTCAATTTTAATGCGATTATAAATTCAAATACCATATTTATTTCGCAGAAACATCAATAATTTTGTAAATATTTGTGTCATTCGTGTTGCTCGTACAAGTCTATTCTGCCGCATAATACGTTATGCTGTAATATTATGTATCCATCAGAATTACATAATATATTTCCATGGTTTACATGGGAGTTGAACATTAACTGTATACAAAATTACGCTCTTGACCGTCTTTCATCACTCTACCACTCTCTCGTTTCTCCCCCTTTCCTTGCCTTCCTCAGTAAAAATACTTACAGATAGAATCTTACTAGATTTAACTCCTTACAGAACCGCTTCTGCATATTTTACCTACTTTACATAACTCTTTAATAAACTGTCACAAAAACATTTTTAGGAAAAATATTTTGTAGTAACAGAAATTAAAATATGAAAAGGTACATTGTAGTAATAAATCTTTAAATTTTTTTACAAAATGTTGATAAAATTATACCTGAAAATATAATGTGTAAACGACATTTAAAAAATATTAAAATATCTGGGTAGTGGGGTTTGCATTTATACTTCCGGGTTATTTGCTTTAGCTAATACACTCTTCCGATTAAACCAGTTTGAGGATACTCAGGTAGAGAAGGGGTTGGGGTGGAAACAGATTGGGATTCCATCAAGAGGACAATACTGTACCTATCAAACCTATCCCAGACCCTTCATCTGTAATTATGGGTTATAATAATTCATACAAATCGATTGCAATTACATCTTACATGTTGTTTTTCTTTTAAGGTTATGTTGCAATATGTTAGATAAAATTAGATCGAACCGTTTGGTTTTAACATAAACACGTTGATGCTACCAAAATGTAATGTTTGTGATACAGAATAGCTAATCAAATTTTAGAATAATTACTATACGGTTTGGTATTATCTGGAACACCTCAAAGTCATATGATTATTATTATTATTATTATACGAAAAAAATAACAAACCCTGAAGAATTAACTTATCGAAAGAATAACAAAGAATAACTCTCGAAAATAAATTTTGTCATCCTTTTACTCGTGAAATTTTTAATTTATAATTATTAAAGCAAAACCGTTTACTTTATTTCTCTTGAGCATTATTATGTATCCGTTATCCAGACACGTTGTAATATAAGTTTTGATGCGGAAACTCCTCAGGAAGGCAGAGAAGTAGTCCAATACAATTTGTGCTGCTTACAAATTATTAAATAGCTATTTAACCTCTCCCTATAACAAACATGAACCTTAAATTATCAAAGGTGCCTTTTACAAAAGAAGACAAACTGTTACTGCATCACCACACAGCGACGATGTATCCGGTTGGATAGATGTTTTAAAAAATAATAAGATTTCCTATTTTACGACTTAAACAGTTCGTGCGTAAAGAGAAACACTGCGTCTTTGTCATATGTGGCGAC
Organism: Prosapia bicincta; assembly: GCA_036971475.1. Lineage (NCBI taxonomy): Eukaryota > Metazoa > Arthropoda > Insecta > Hemiptera > Cercopidae > Prosapia > Prosapia bicincta. Next base: position 63,452,170 of record JBAIZL010000002.1, read on the forward strand.
ACAATATTGTATACCAAAATGAAGGAAACTTCCCTTATCTAAAAGTGAGATTATGCACGCAGACTTTTTCTTTTCTATTTTAAGTAAATCCAAACTGAATACATTATAACTATATTGTAATTAGGCGTAACAGCGCCCTATTTTACATGGAAACGTTAATTGCAGAAACTATTGTGTTGTAAATGATGTTATTTTTTTACTTTTGAAAATCCTACGTTTGTGCTTCTGACGACTTTCTACACTACAAGGACTATGTAGGTCCCTAAAATGTGTTTACAATATCCATAACATCTGCCTAAATATTAATTATAGTCATAAGTTAATACTTGTAACATCGTTATCTTGTTAAATTACAATTTCATAGGAATTTTATAATATAACATTCTAATTTAAATACAATAAAGATGAAAACAATAATTTTGAAGGGTTTATTTAAATAATACGTAATAGCCCTTTAATGCTTAAAATGAATTCACGAGCAAGGGTTCACTAGAACCTACATACGAATTTTTCCAAAAAGTTCAAAACCGATTTAGATATCACTACCCTTAAACTTATTGTGTATATATTATTAATTAGATAATATAAGTATATATAAATATATATAAAATATAGCTTATATCACAAAACCAATAAATACTCACTTAATAAACCAAGCCAATGTTGAAGGTCTCGTAGCAAAGCTGTGATGAAATTGCAATAAACACACCTAGGTTCCTTCAAGAAGATTCGATAGCCTTGACTCAGATTAGGCCTATATTGTAATATTGATTTGGTACTAATTATTTGACTAGTAAATTGTTAAAATGACTAATAATCAATTGTGTGTCGTAGGGAAAAGTAAAACCAAAAAGTTAGGGTTTCCATGTCGGTAAGGTTAGGCATGATTGCCTTATAATTAACCCCCGTTACAAGCGCTACGTACATGGCGGGGTTCCCTAGCTTTAATATCTTGTTATTTGTTTGTATCATTTTGCTTTAAAAATAAATATAATTTATATTTTTATAATCTTTTGAACCTTAGCTACCAACGTTTCTTTTGTTTATTAATAGGTAAAGTTAGTTATTTAATTAGTAAATTATTTATCTAAATGCCTCAAATCGCACTAACAAATTCTTTACCTTCTGCAACGTGGTCCCGCGCGTAGGCGGGGAATTAGGACTTCGATACTGAGTTTTATAAAATACTCTCTAAATTAATAAAGTCCTAAATAGCCGTCCATGTTGACAAATAAAACTAATAATTTATATTAAAATATACATTCATTACTAAATCAAACAATATTGCTTCTAACAAAAAATTATGCCACACACGCATAGGCGGGGACTCCCCGCCAAAACCACTTTAAACTGTCATTGTCGTACTATCGTCCCAAGATCAACTGGATCGGATTTATCTGATGGATGGAGGGTAAAGGGAAGTTTTCCTCGAGTTTCACTCAAATATTACAGCACGTTTAACACTATTACAAAATTAACCAAAAAAAGCGGGGATTTCCGGAAGCCCGTGGAACGGAGAGTTAAAAGAGTAGACTACACATTTCTTAATGGGATGAAAATACAATAAATGTTTCAAATAATAAACATAAATTTTACAGTGTAGTGTAAAATCTGGAATTGTAAAAATACTTGTCATCTAGTTACTAAAAAAAGATTTTAAACAGATTCATAAAGAAAAATTTTAAACCTTTTATTATTAATTTTTTTAAATTTTATTCTTAATATAGGCTACTCATCTTTATTCCTGTTAGGAATATTGCTATATATTTGAGTAGATTCCTAAGCCTTTTCTAACGTCAAAATATTATTCTTCGTTGACGCGTTTTAAAGCTTCACTATTAAAACTTTAAACTGCAATGTTCCACCAAACCTTTAGCTCGTCCTTATGTAGATGAATATAATTTAATACAATAAGAATTTTACATTGTGCTGATAAAAAAGGCGGTTGAATATTTTAGAAAGTTTAGAAATGTATAAGTAACATTAAAGAAATATATATATATATAGAATGAATGAGTAAATTTACAATTAGGCGTAATTTTCAAAAGTTTAAAAATGTAGAGAGTAGAGTCACGAGATTCGTGAACCAATAGAAAGCGACATTTGCGCTGAGAACATGGGGGGGGGGCTTATAGTATATAAGGACAAACTCAAGATTTGGGCAAACAGTAAAGTTTTTATAATAGAGTTAATCCGAAACACGTCAACGAAAAATAATGTTTTGATTAGGGATGGGCCGATTCCGATTCTTGACGCCAGGAATCGTCGATTATAATCGAATAGAGCAATCGTCGATACTCGATTCTCCATTGATTAAAGTGCTGATTCTGATTCTGGTTTTACTGTTAAAATACGTGCGCGGTTTAATTTGTTGTGGTAATAATTAAGAAGTTAAACAATTAAACCCAATGCCGATTTCAGATAACGAAAACATTATTATTTATCTCGCAACAAAGACGTCGGAAGCATTTCTGGTCCGTTTGTTTGTCACCTTTATTTGATATGTTTGTCATGGTTTAGAAATTATTATTCATTAATCAAGGACGAACGTTGTATGTAGTCTATTACATTAAAACGGAACTTCAAAAGGTATCCCCTTATGACCAAGATTAACTCCAAGTTAACTAAATTATTATTAGAGGATATCATGTAGGCCTATATAACGTAAAAGAATCAAGAATCGAATTAAAAATTGAGAATCGGAACAAATATTTTAGAATCGAGGAATCAGAATCAAATATTTTAAGAATAGGCTCAACCCTAGTTTTGAGGCCAGGAAAGGTAGATGAATATACTCAAATGTATATTTAAACTTTGTTTTAGCTAGTTACATAGACATTTGCTTAAAACTTAAAAATAATTTTAAAAGGTTGTATAATGAATCTACCACAGATAATCAAGAGTAGTTTTTTATTTACTTTACTTGGAACCGTTTCGTACTTAGTAATTTAAATCTCTCGCGAACCTATTCCAACATTACTGAAGAAACAATTATAATATTTAAATTTTGCATTTCAGTGTAATTTTCCTTAAACTTTTATAATACATTCTGATGGAGTGTAAAAATACGTATTAAATCAGTAACTACAGAACGACTACAGTAACAAAACCTTGAAAATACTAATAAATTACCATTTGTTGCATTTAATTTATATTTCAAATATTACCATTTTAATAAATATTTAAAAGTCACAATGAATATTTATTCAGTATGCACTTATAATTGAACATAATTAGTTACTCACTGCTGCCTTCATACTAACTAAATTGAATAAAATTATTGGAATTTGTATTTAAAAATGATTTAAATGTAACATCTAAATTTGAGAGGCTGTTTGTATGATATCGCATGATATTTATTACAATTTCGTATAAACTACTCTGTCCTAATAAAAATTAGGCTGTCTTATATCACAGAGAAGTGAAGAACAATATTCATAATAAAAAATAATTAATATATCGTATAATAACATCATCTATTATATATATATATATATGTGTGTGTGTGTGTGTGTGTGTGTGTGTATAATAGTGGTTAAGAAGGGTCATAATGGTTGTGTTCACCATTCGGTCTACAGAAAACCGACTCATACCAATAGATATCTTAACGCTGAGTCACATCACCACCCATCTCAGATCCAGGCTGTTGCTGACACGTTCTCCTCTTGGTCTCACAAGTTAACAGACATCCATTCGAGAGACCATGAACTTATTACTATGAGAGAGGTGCTTAGAAGCAATGGCTATAAAGAATATGCCATTAATAAAGCGTTACACCGCCAAAGTGTCCTTCCTGTTGACGTGGACGAGAAAGAGACTGAGAAAACTGGTACTGTTTTTCTGCCCTTTATTAAAGGAACCACTGGTAGGATTGGCAAACTCATTAGGAGGCATGGTATACGTTCCGTTTACAAACCTTACATCACCATCGACAAGGTTCTTGGTAACGCCAAAGATAAGACCTTCTTGGAAAACCCTGGCATTTACAGCATTTCTTGTGGAGTTTGTAAGAAATCGTACATTGGCCAAACGAACAGACGTATCTCAGCTAGGCTTGAGGAGCACAAACTGGGCCTTAAAAACAAACAGAAAACGTCGGCTCTGTACAAGTACCACTGCGATACAGGGCATACCATTGATTTCCAATCTTGCCGACAGATTGCTCAAGTGGAAAACTACAGGACTAGAATTATTCTTGAGGCTATCGAAATAGAGAAGCAAGAGAGTCTTAACAAACGCGATGATACTTTGAATTTACCCGCAGTGTGGAAATATGTCATCGATAGATTTTTATCGGCAGAAAGGTGAACAAAGGCAAAGAATGTGAGTAATTGTTTGGCTCAGGTGAGTGTGGATTGACGTCAATGGGCGTGGCTTCATTCCTCTGTATATAGGAACAGAGTTATCTGCGCTCTTCACTCGCTCTTCAACTGTTGTTGGGTTTACCTCGTCAATGCTAGATGAGATTCTAGCGAAACGTCGGAACTGCGAATTTATGCACTGCAGAATGAACGGATGTACTTCAGATAATAACTATTCATCATATATATATATATATATATATATATATATATATCCACTTTGGTACTATACCGATAGCATACCTATAGGGAATTTTTGACATTACAGAATGAAAGTATTGATAAATAAACCTTTATAGTATTAAACTTTTACATTTCTTGCAACCAAATCTATCCAAACTGGGTACTTCATAGATATATTTTAATATAGTAGTGTTGTATAAACTAATGCAATAATGTCCTAAACTCCCCATAACTGTGGGGTCGGTATAATATCAAATTAAAATTCCTATTTAAATTACTGTATTCAAAATATTTACATATATAGCTAGTACATATTACAGACACGCACGAGGAAATTTGTATTATATTCGTCATTTAAAATGGCAATAGTAAATTTAGCGTTACTGTTATCTTCTTGCCTAACCAACATTACCATTTGTGTGGAGTTATACATTTGCAAACGTTTCGCAGAAAACAATAAACTAGTTCTTTTGTCAAACATTGTTCAAAACTGTAGACTATCTGGACACTTTATACAAACGAATTACCTTATTAATTTTGGTTTTACCCTTAAGTGGGCGGCGGGTGTTAAGCGGAGACGGTTCTCTGTGACGCAGGAGAGAGACTTGTAGTGTTGGGCTGTAAAGCGTTTATCCCCCTTTTGTTCTAGGGGAATTGTTTACGCCGGGTCCGGATAATCCTGCTTAATTAAGCATGTGGGAACCCAATGTAACTTACAGTACTTATTGTAGTATCATACAACTAGTTATTCTTTTAAATTTCTCTTAAGGCTCTTTAGCTAATCCGGTTCAATTTAACATTTTCAAACAACATTTGATAACTCACTACTAACATAGTTTAATCCGAAAACTAACTGCTTTGTAAAGGAATTTCTGAAATTTTTGATTGTATCTTCATTAAACCGGATTCTACGATAAGGCTATTTACCTTTTAGAAAGAGGCAATTCGTTAAGTTCTCCTTCTACCGGTAAATTTACTTACGAACTATAAAATTGTATTTGATTCAAAACCTAATTGGATTTACTAGTTTTCAGTTATACACTTTAAGTTTTATTATTAGGCATACGTGAACACTTGCCGAAGTACCATTTACCTTTTGTAGTAATAAGGACAACCGTTTCTAGAGTTGAATAGTTATTGACCGAGTTGTCACTAGATCATTTCTCTCGAAACGGCCGTCCTCATATAACAAAAAAAAAAAATGTGCTACTATACCAAATGTCCACACGTTAAAGTATAGAACTATAAGTAAGGAATGTATCGTTGAAGGAAGATCGTTAAACTTAGAACATGATTTAAGGCTAATTGATTTAAAATTATCTAAAATATTTTTAGTTGTTTTTAGTGTTTAAAGTGTTCATCAAGGAGAAGCGGGAAGTACTGTGTTTAAATTCGTAATACACACATCTTCATTTCTGTTTGTAGGAATATTTGTAGATACATATTTGAGTAAATTTGTCTGCCTTTTTTAACCTTGCAATATTTTTCTTCGTTGATGCGTTTCGGAATACCTCCAATTTCAAAACTTAAATAGTAAGCTTGATTTATATTTTGAAAATGGAGTCATTCCGAAACGCGTCATCAAAAATTATTGTAAAGTTAGGAAAGGTATAAAAATGTACTCAAGTATTTACTGTGTTTAAGGTTGTTTCCACCGTGTTAAAGCCCAACAGTATCTTCTCTTACCGCACACCTGTCTTGCACTACCTGATGTAGTCGCAGATCTTCAAACCGCAGAACAATAGATAGCATTTTTTTGCCCCGTTTCTAAGCAGCTTTTGTTGCATTTAATAGCCGATCGCCATCTGCGATAAGGCTTGTACATTAGTCATCTGTTGCTTTTTGACCACGTGCCGGGTTGTTATTAGTGTCTGTTGTTAGGATGCTTTTTATATCATTAACATTATTTTATTGCTAGGGCTACGAATTTCTCCCTTAGGTTGACAATACATTATTTGAACGCAACTTATTCACACCATTCGATACTTTGATTACTTTAACCTATAATGCTCTGCATTATTTCAGCAATAGTTTCTTAATAATTAATTATAACTTTCAGCAATAGTTTCTTAATAATTAATTATAACTTTCAGCAATAGTTAATTATTATATATAGACTACCTGTAAACTGGAAATGAAAAGGGGTAATTTTTATTAGCAAGTATTATATGAATATCGGTAGCCTACACGTTTTATCATCAGGTTTAGGATTTTATTTTAGTATGTATTGTCTATCGAACTATTTTTGACATTGTTTTTTACAACTTCATTGTAGAACTGTTTTTCAAACTAAAAACTCTTGTACATATTTTAGTATGTTACCCTTGGTTATAGTAGCACTGACTTTTTATATTATTGAGGATGCCCATTTCGGGAGTAGATCCCATTGTCAACTCAGACTATAACTGACCTCTGGATGTGTTGACAATGGGACACATCTCCCGAAACTGCCATTCGCGTTAATCAAAGTAGTAAGTGCTACTGTAGCCTAGTGTAACATTCTAACATTTGTACAAGTATTTTTAGTTAAAAACTGGTAGCTCAAGTGAAGATGGAAATAAAAATATTTGGTTTCTATTTCTTGTGGTGCGATTAACTGTTTCTGTGCAGTTATGAGAATGAACGCATGTATCGATTTAAATCCGAGGCAAGATTACAAGAAATAAGATAAAGCGTAAGTCCTTATATAATATCTAGTATTTTGATAGTTATATCCATTTCTTTTTATTTCAGTCGTTCCTACTAAGAACCTATATTGCCAAAATCTCATTTTTCACACCTTTACTTGCCAGGACCTCTTCCGTCTCATCCCGCTTTATCCGTGTTCCCATCATGCTCCGTTCTCTGTCTGAATATCCATCTACTTAATTTCGCTCCCTTCATATGCCCTTTCCACATTGCTCGTACCACTTGGCCTCCTTATATTCATACCTCTTAGCCTTTACATGTCCATACCACTTATCCCTCTTAAGTCCATACTTCTTAGCCTTTACATGCCCATACCACTTAGCCTCCATAAGCTCATACCAATTGGGCTTCGTATGTCCATATCTGTGCCTTCATGTGCACATACCACTTAGACTTCTTAAGTCCATACTTCTTACCCTTTACATGCCCATACCACTTATCCTTTTTAAGTCCATACTTCTTAGCATTTACATGCCCATGCCACTTATCCTTCTTACGTCCATACTTTTTAGCCTTTACATTCCCATACCACTTATCCTTCTTGAATCCATACTTTTTAGCCTTTACATGCCCATATTGCATAGCCTTCATAAGCACATACCAATTGGGCTTCGTATGTATGGCGTAGATATGGATCTATTAGCCTTCATATGCACATACCACTTAGACTTCATATGCCCATACCGCGTAGCCTTTTCTATGTCCATACCTCTTAGCGTTTACATGCCCATACCACTTAACCTTCATAAGCACGTACTACTTATTCTTCGTATGGCCATACCACTTAGCTTTCATATATCCATACCACTATGCCTTCATTCGCTAAATAAGTTCTACATTCATCTCTAACTCCATTCGACATTTTACCTCCAGGTATGCCATGAACTCAGTTTAACCTCTACACTTACTCCCTACAAGACCGTCCTCCACTACCGTATCTAACCTTTATGACCTCCCCACTGCCGTTTCTTTGGGATAGACTACTCCGTATCGTATAATGCTTGGGATTAAATTGTTGAAATTTCTAATGTTTTGGTCATATAATTGGGGCATCCCAATGAAGAGGATTCGGTTGTTTGGGGTGTCCATTCGTACCTGTCCCAATATGCTCCTTTGATCGTGTCATGTCGTTCTATACTGCGATATTATACTATCCAGACGTTAACTTTGTCGGTTTCTCTAGTCTTATTATCGTTGTTCATTATTTGTTGATCGTGACTTTATCTGCACCTATATTTAAATTATTCCAAACGTTATTCCAATCAAATAGTTTTGGTCCATACTACCGAGATACAACGAAGCTACTGTGCTAGCTAAATCCACAAACATCTACAAGTTAAGAGCGCTCGTTTCTTGGGCATCGGTAAAAAAACATTGCCAGAAATTTTAAAAACCGTTCCTAACTCGGATATAAATTAGATTTAGATATAAAAACCACACCTTTTATTAGAAAAAATAGTCACCAGCAGATTACAATATTTATTTTGAGTAGCCAGTACCGAAATATAAAAGTAGAGTATGGTAATAATGGAAAGAATGTCACGTCTTGTATATAAATTATTAGGTAAGTTTAGGACTCTAATGTGCTGCGCAAGTTTATGTTAATTAGTATTTATTTAATTTAATCCTTATATCTTCAACGTTTCGGCCATTCACACTACCTTATTGGCATTTCCAAGGTACAAATTAAAACAATATAAACATATAAGATGAAACATGCAATAGTTAATTTAAAGCTTATTCAACAGTTAGGCCTATATTGCCATAAACATGTAGAAGTGTTTATGTCTTGAAAATGGGAATTATTAAATAAATAAGTAAATAAGTAAATTTAATAAATACGTGTTAATATAATCTTGTGCAGTTATTTACAGTTCTGAATTAATTATAGAAATAGAGTCTCGAAACGCAATATGGAAATAAATAATAATAATATAGGTTTTCTTACATCAATGATTCTTAGTTTTTATCTCAGTTTAAATTCAAGTGGTCACTTAATATATCAATAACACACAGTTTTTTTTATGTATATGGTAGATAAATTTGACCAATTCATTTCTTGAAAATGACGTAACAAGTGGATCCGTATCGTCATTGATTCTTTTTAAATCCCCCTCCCCCCCCCCCAAGTCGTCTGCCGAGTGTTATTTTCGGCAACTCTTTTATTAATCAGGATCGATGATAGTGAGAAGATTAAGAGGACGGACAGGTGAGGGACAGCTGCAGTCTGAGGCGGCCAGGAAGTCACCTGCTAAATCACCTGCTGTACGACACGGCCATCTGTTCTCATCGCCACGTGCCTGTATTGAATATCTTAAAATTAATTAGTCCACAAGGTAGAACCGAATGTAATTTTTGTGTTTGTTTACTTTCTATTTTTCTTTTGAATAAAACACAATGCAACGTAATGATTACAGATGAGTCTAAGCAGTAACGGGTCCGTAAATACGAAACTGACAAGGTCATCAATACGCTATTACGTTTGTTCTAACATATTGTAAACAGCTGTGGTCATGATACGTTACAGTTACAACAATAACTGAAAAATATTTTAATGAAGCAATTATAAAGTATAAATTGTAACTGAATAAAGGTTATTATTAAAGAATTTACTTTGGGATTTTACGTAAGGTTTTACTAAAGATTTACTTGAGGATTTTACATAACGGCGTTTTTAGGGTTTTTAATGAAACATTTTTATTAAAATCTATAGTTTCTTTTTTTATAGTTTATTTAAATTTCAAAGTGAAAATATAGAATTTCCATTTAATCGTTCAAATATTACTTTGTGTAATTATTATTTAGATTTAATTCTCTATTTCATTTTAGCTACTTTTAAACAGACTCATTTAATTTCGCCTTAAGATTGTTTTCTAAACCTCACTTTTTGTTCTTGGAAGAACACTACTCATACATAATCGCGCCAATTTTCTTGTCTGACAGCTTCAGTAATTTGTGCTTAGTTTAACTTCCATTCTCCTATCTGCTGTCATCTGGGTCTTGTCTGTCAGAGGTTTATTTAATGAAAACCTTCGCAACGTTATAACTCTGTTCTCTACCATGGTAGTAACTTATGTTCACTATGGTGTAGAAAATATGATCAAAAGCTAAATTAGATTTCTCCTACACTTTGTCGATTTTACCATTCAACGCCCAAGAATTCTAATTTTCATAAAACTATTCAGGAAATATTGTCGAATACTCTCAACTTAGCAAATCAAATTGCAGTGCCATTTTAAGGTTTCCTGTGGAACTAAATAAACAAGAAATTTACACATTAGGTAATTTTATTATTTTGTAACTTGTGTTTTTTTTACCAACCTATTTACAAGTTATCAACTGTGCAGTTGATATTAGTTTTAGATAATATTGATATGTATTTTAGAAATAAAACAATATGACGGTTTATGCGATCCTAAATTGTCAATAATGATTTTGTGTAAACATAAGAATTTGTATCGCTAACAGTTGTATCATGAATCAACCCTCCTTTCGCCCTTTTACGTTTCCGTAGTTGAACTTTCCGCCCCCCTTTGGCTTGTTTCACAAGAAACAGCGACTCCAAATTAACGAAAACTTTACACTCTTGGGGATTCATGTTTCTTGCCTATACAAATTTATCCCTGTTGTCGAGTAGTTGACAAAATGTAAGGGACATATATTCAAAATATATGTACAGAAACACAGTATATCAGTTGTGTTATATATATATATATATATATATATATATATATATATATATATATATATATATATATATATATATAATAGTGATATATAAGATCACCATTATAATAATAATATTAATACTAATTAATATATATTAATAATATAATAATATTATATGTTATATTGATGTATTATTAATATTATTAATGGTATTAATAATATTATAGTCATTATATTATTGGTGAATTAATAACAAGCACATATTTCCAAATATTGAAAATAAGAAACTTATACAAGAAATAAAGGATTAGGAATGAATATATATGAAGCATTCGAAATACATAAATATAGTAGGAATAACATATTAATAAACGAACAAATACAAATATATTCTAAATTTGATACTATATTCAATGTCTGTAATGCTACAGCAACAAAATAAACTTTGCAATTTGTATAAATTTAGCAACAATTCTATTTCTAATTTAACATATGTTTTATATCTTGCATTAGTGTATTATTCATTCCTGAAAATGTTGGTACTGTTTATCAACGAAGGTGATAGGTGATTCACGCCTATATATAGCGACCGCGGAGAACGATTGGTATCATTCTAGTTTGTAACTTCTTGTGTGCTAGATTGTGTTTTGTAACAAGACCCTCTGATGATGATGACATGGTCATCGAAATGTACATAAGGGTTTAATCTTAAGTAACTTGTTTTATTTGTTATTTTTGATTATTTTTGTGGTATTGGGGTTCTTTTCAATATTTTTATTGTAACTCTTTGTATTGTTAAAAAAGCCAAAAATAGTTTTAAAAATAGCAGAATAAAAGAGTGGCATATAAGATTGATTGCAAAGACTGTGGTATGTGTTATGTAGGGCAAACTTGCAGACTTTTGGAAACAAAAAGGAATGAGCAAAAAAACAATATAAAATATGATGAAAAATATTATAATGTCATTTCTGAACGTAATAGAAATTTTAATAATAAACATCAAATGGACTGGGATAATATAGAAGTTTTACATAAAGAAAAGGATTGGAAAAAGAGGAGCTTTGCGGAAATGTGGTATATAAACAAACTGGGAAGAAATGCATTGATTAAAATGACAGCATTAAATGATTTTTTTTATCAGCATATGAATCTTTAGTAATGACATTATTAGTGAAATTTAACATTTTTGTAGGTTTTTTGGTCACTTGAGGTAATGTATGTATATTAGAATGATTGTGTGATTTTAAAAATTAAAAATGTTGACTCTGTTATTAATAGTAGATGTGTTAGTGTATGTATCTGTGATTTGTCTGTTTTATTGTGATAGAAAATATTTTGACTTGTAAATGGGTATTTATTAAGAGTTTTATAATTTGTTGACTCTTATTGTTTTATATAATGATATGTATTTTATAAATCGTAAGTTATGTTGTATAATTGTGTATTGTTTTGTATAATTGTATAATTGAATTGTAGCAGCCTTAATGAACGCTGGCCTCTTCCGCTGCCGCAAAATCCAACTGAATCCAAACAGATAGAATACTCCCTGCAACTTTGTGACTACGTGAAGAAAAAGGAAACAGAGAAAAATCAACTAAAACAGCTTGCATTTGAAATTATACATAGTAAATATACGGAAATCGACTGGCTAAGGCAGGAGCACGAGTATCTAGCAACATCTTCTCCTTTTATGGAGCAGCAGGAAGCAACAGAACTGCCTTCGACGGAGAAGTCTAAGCAATTAGGATTGCGCTAAGCCAACTGTATGCAAATATGAACAAATTTAATAATGCTGCTATATTCATCGATTCAAAATCTGCTATCCAGGGCATAGCACCTCCTGATCTGCCAATAAGCCCCGAAGTGCAAGAGTGCCGAAGGCTGTACCACTCGCTAAATTCCCAACGTAAATCAATCGTACTACAGTGGATTCCTAGTTACTTTGGTGTGACTGGAAATGAGCAGGCAGATACCCTTGCTAAAAAAGGTACTGAAATAAAACAAGAACAAAAAACACAACTCTCTTAAAACACAATTAGATTACAAATTAAAAGAGCCATCAAAATCCAACATGTAAAAGTTATAGTGGAACGTACACAAGGGAAACAATGGGAAGATGCCATAACGACAACACCTGAGGGCCCTAGAAACGTAGCAGTTGCCACCTTCCGCCTCATTACAGGACACGACCTTCTACGAAAACACCTATACCGCATTGGACTAGCTGAGGACCCATACTGCAGCCTATGCCAACAAGAACAACACATGGATAGAAGTCACCTTAAGGTGTGTCCAGCACTATCAAAGACAACTGAACATGAACGATACTGGGAAGCACGAGCTTTATTACAGAGTGTATAACTAATGTTATTTTGTACTTGCCACTAGAATAAATAAATAAATAAATAAATAAGTGTTGTATAATTGTTCAATTCAAACTGAGCTCTTGAAGAGGAATTTCGGAAAGAAATTCGAAACGTTGAGTCTTTAAAAAAGCAAAATTTGTCTGTGATATGTCATTAGCTTATATAGGAAATTAATATTTATTACCAGACATTAAATAAAAATATTAATATTTAAAGTTGTTATAAAAGCAATACTTACACCGTATTGTTTCAAAGTCAGACTTTCTACATCGTTGTAGAACTTACAACTTCTCTGGGCAAACTTCGAAGGGTCTTTACAACTCAGAAGTATTGTCTGTACTTATGACACTCACTCTAACTGTTGACGAGAAATAACGCGCTCAAGTTAAGTAGGCTAAAAGATTTTACCTATCCTGTAAAAATAAGTATTGTAAATATAATTATATATATTACACAGATTATATAACTTGAGTGCCTAAATGTATCTGGAGATAAACTTACAAAATAATTTTTCTAAGTGAAATTTGTCTTAGTTTTAAAATTTTTTAATTATAATTAATGATATAAGACGTAAGTATATAAAAGACCACTGCATTATTAAAATATTTGATATTTCAGGTATGTTCATTGATAATTTTTCTGTCATACCAAGAATTGAAATTCTTTTTTGTTAATGCGTTTTGAATATCTTTGATCAGTAAGATATATATGTATGTATATATATATATATATATATATATATATATATATATATATATATATATATATATATTGCATTAGAAAATGGATACAGAAGAAAAACTACAGATAACTTAAATAATATCATAAAAAGAAAACAGAAAATTAACAATAATTTTATAAATAATACAAGAAAAAAAAAATTGGGTGCAAGAGTAAAAACGTTTTACATTTAGAGATAACGAAATAAACAAAAATTACAGGATTATTTAGAAAAACAAATATTTACAAATTACTTGATATAACTCAAATAAAACTGATAATAAAATTTAAATATAATAAACAATAACCAAAATAATGTGCATGAAAGAGATGGTGTATATATTATAAAATGTGAAGATTGTTATCAATTACATGTAGGACAAACAAAGACGAAATTAAAAGAAAGGTATAAAGAACATTTAAACGCTTTACAAAACATATACAAATCAAGTTTGGCTAATTATTGTATCAATAATGGACACAGATTTCCTGAAATATGAAATTAATCAAAGGCAATAGAGGAAAGGGTAAAATTCAATACATACGAAACATTGGAAATTTATAAACATAAAGTTGAAGACAATTTGATTATTGAACAAATTTAACTAAAATCTCAACACCTAACTATTTACATGATCGTTGATGTCATGGCATAACTACATAGAAGTATAAATACACACACACACATGGTTAAACTGTAGTATACATGATTAAATTTTTGTAAAAGTTTTGTTATATCATTGTTTTACCTAAAAGCATAGAATAATGTAAAAATAAAAACTATTTTTGTATTTGAAATATTTGTATTTATCAATTATATATCTACGTATATATACATATATATATATATATATATATATATATATATATATATATATATATGATTATGTATATTTATTATTGTCTTATGCAACCAGCAATCAAATTGGACTGCTGAGCTGTAGTATCCAATGACTGGAATAGTAAATTGGTTCATAGCTAAAGGTTACCAGTATTTATAATGCTGTAGCAAATGGAAGCTATCTGAAAGGCTTCGTCATGAAAAAAATTCGCAAATCTGGGTACGGAGAAAAATATATTCAAGGTGTTTAAGTTAGTTACCTTTTGGAAAAATTAGAGAAAATTAATGATTTTTATTAAAAATCTAAACATTTTTAGATTACTGTATTCTATGTCAGGATCTTCTTGGTCAAGTTGTAGAACTAAACCTTAAAAATGAGAAGTATTTTTTTTTTTAATGATTGTAATTTACTATTCGCTGCAAGTAAAGAAGAATTTTTCATATTAGAAATAATATTAATATCACCTTTTTATACCATATGACATGGTGTAGAAGAGAATGCGCAGGGCTGTATTACTTAGGCAACGCTTTACTCAAGGAAAGCTATATGGATCCTAGGAAGGGATCCTAGGTACTAATTTTCATAGGTAGAGACATGGAGGCTGAAATCGCTCCCAGGAGCTAGTGGGAATCTCTCCCAGGCGCTGGTGGGAATCTCTCCCAGGCGCTAGTTTGAATATCTCCCAGGCGCTAGTGGGAATCTCTCCCAGACGCTAGTGGGAATCTCTCCTAGGCGCTAGTGGGAATCTCTCCCAGGCGCTAGTGGGAATCTCTCCCAGACGCTAGTGGGAATCTCTCCTAGGCGCTAGTGGGAATCTCTGCTAGGTGCTAATGGGAATCTCTCCCAGGCGCTGGTGGGAATCTCTCCCAGGCGCTAGTGGAAATCTCTCCCAGGCGCTAGTTTGAATCTCTCCCAGGCGCTAGTGGGAATCTCTCCCAGACGCTAGTGGGAATCTCTCCTAGGCGCTAGTGGGAATCTCTGCTAGGTGCTAGTGGGAATCTCTCCCAGGCGCTAGTGGGAATCTCTCCCAGGCGCTAGTGGGAATCAAATCCGGAACCTCTAGTTTACTATAAAGGAACTGAATGTAACAAGCCAAAATGGTTTAATATTATTTTAAAACTGTATGGGTAATAAATGAATGTATAATCTTGTTCGTATAATCGTATTTATTACAATATTATTTTCTTAAAAGAGGTGTTGAATGTAATATGGATCCACAGACTAATTTATTACGTAAATTGTATTTATAAGTTTCTTCGTAGTTGAGAGCTGAAACATGATCCACGAAGAACAATAAAAGCGAATGTTTATCCGGGAAGAACACATCATTTCCAAGTTGTATTTCGTAAAATGTTCCGCAAAACCATATTCGATGTACAGTACTTGATTCCATTTCGTATTTGATTTCTATTAAAAAACAAAGTTTGACTTTTTCTTCTAGTAGCGATAGAGAGCAGCTAGTAGGGTCTATTGTTGGGTTTTCCTATGAAGGATGCGAAAGGATTACGAATATGGATAGGATTGAGTTAGGGGCAAAAAAGGCTCCTAGTGAGGATGCACGGAATATCTGGAAAATATGCGCACATTTAGTTGTTCCTTGAAAATATAAAACATAAAAATGTTTTACAGGTTAGAAAATTAACAATAATTTCAGATGTATTACGTTGTTAATCTAATAACCCTGTAATAATATGTTTATATTTAATACATAGTAAATAAATCAATATATTTAATTAATCTTTTTAATATAAACGTAACTATTTTCATAATAATTCACAAATAAAATTAAATAGTACAAATAAATTTAAAATTATTCTTCTAATTTATTTCTTAATTATATTTTGTATTTAATTATATAAATTATAATTATAATAATTTTAAATTAATAATATTATCTCTCTATTTTCTAATTTTTATTTTCTATGATTATCTGATAAAGAACTAAGATAAGCAATAGTAAAACAGATCCGAATGAAAAGTTTTAAACTTTAACCATTTCTAATTTTACGCTTTTACGTACGATACCGCTTGTAATGAGTTTTTCCTGCTGGTCAGTGTAATTGTAAAAACATTACATTAAACAAACTGTCAAGCATTTGTTTACAGAAAAGTGCAGAACTGATTAAAACAGTTTAATTGAAAATATCTATCGGATAACTGTTGACTGATGCCGCTTATATTGTTTGGGACCGATGCGCTCGTTGTTTCCTTATTATGTCTGTCCCGTGTATTGCGAACACAAGAGTCGCGAATTGACAGTGAATGTCAATCGTGTAGTACATGTCCGCTGGGAATAGTGAATATCCGGGCAGTCTGTCTACGAAAATGTTTAGTATCATTACAATATGGAGTTACAGTATAATAAGCAACTAGCAATAATAATGCAAACCATTAGATTGTTCGTATTTATTTATTTTGTTTTTAAGGTTATGTGTTACTACAAAAAGCTACTGGATCTTTAAATATACATATCTGTAAATAACTGTCACATTCGCTCTAATAATTTGTACAGAAAAGTTGAATAACGTTACACACACATACACACTCTTATTCAATTTTTATTTAATTTTGACTTTAATTTAATATATTTTGATTTATAAAGATAAATAAGATAAAAGTAATAAAATAAAACTTATAAATAAAGATTTATTAAAAAGAAAAATAGATTGTTTATATAACCTTTTACTGCAAAAAGGTGAAGTATCTTTACAAACTGGTTGGTTCTTGGGCATTGTCCATTTCTTTCTTGAACTTCTAACATCTTCACAATGCATACCGCTGTGAAATTCTTTTAAGTCCAGCGTTTAGGCATTTTCTTTGTCAAGATGATGATATTAAAATATTTGGGCCTCTGCCCAAATATCTTTACACTCCCGTATCACATTTAAGCACTATTTATTTTTGTATTACAAGAAGTTTGCTCTTTAACGTCACCTGATAGTAAAACAGGACTGTTCGTTATGGCAGTTGAGACGCTTCTTTTAAACCTTACCTCGACGAAGGCACGCTTCCTTGTACAAAACCCAAACTCTGTACGTCAATCACTCCCATTTTGGATTTCCTACCAATGGGATCTCCGTTGTCATAGAAACCGTTCTGTTTATTTATAATCTACAAACCATTTTACTTTTATTTGCTTAACTTACTTCTTCTCGATTCTTACGAAAGTCTTTTCTCTAATGCAATGTCTAAATTGAGTTGTTTAAGTTTCGTTTTAATAATTTATTTGTCTATATGTCCTCCAATTCATTTAATTTACTGTTCTTGTTCAAATATACCATTACGACGGCAGCGCTGTTTCCTCAGTGGCAAGATCTTATAAACAACTTCTTTCCGCGTTTTCTAACTCAGTTAACTATGTATAATTTTGTTCTAGGATATACAATTTTAGGTTATGATTAATTTTAGTAAATTTTAATAATTTTCCGTAGCTAGGCCTAAGTTACTCTTCTCACATTCCTTTTGTTCTAATAACTAATCTGTATTATATTTGGTTAACAATTATTTAATATTAGGAATTTTGACCAGGTTCCATAAACTAAACAATTATCGTCCTTTTGGCGCCAGTCGTTTAGGTTAGTCACTTTTAGGTTATAGTTTTTTTCCTCTTCATAGTGATCTTCCTTTTCAGTCCCTAATGACCATCCCCTTACCATAAGACATTTTTTTCAAGAAGAACCCACTCCATACCCTTATTTTTCCGACCTTTGTCATTAATCCTCTAAAGGTGTCTACCAAGTTTCTTCTGTTTCGTATAAAAGATTTTTTCAACTTCCATTGCATCACGTAACTTGTTTCTTCTTTATTTATATAATGTTCTCAATAGCCTCGTCACCGTAAATACATTTCAAATGCTATCCAGCGTTGTCAGATTTCCCTTGTTATTTTTAACGTTTCTTGCCCCAAAACGTTTTATAAGCCTACTAGTAAAATGGCTGAATATATATATATATATATATTTCTTTTCGTGCGCTTTTGCTTCACACAACTGAATTTATGTTTTTTAGTGCGTTCCTTGTTATGAAATATTAATTAGATTTATTATTTGTTATAGAAATAAAATATTTAGGATTTTTTTAAAACTATATATGTCATAAAACATTTTAATAAAACGGCTGTTCTGACGTAAGAAGCAGGGTTATGAATGTTCTACAACAAACAGATATCTCATAACGCCTAGTTAAAAATGAATATGTTGACATTATGCTTTTGTGCGATATTTTACTTGACTCCCCACTTATGTTTTTAACATTGTGAATAAATTCGTAATTAAAGTAAGTTATATACTTTAAAATATTTTAATACTAGTCTGTAGTGGCAGTTACATTTTTTTCTAAATGTGGGAAAGCATTTTCATTACTTAGACTGTACATCTCCTACAGCCGTCATTATTTAACCAAATCGTATTTGCTACGGCTGGCTAGTGTTTACACAAGTTACTAATTAGTCACTACAGGTGAATAATAATAATAATAATGTGGGGGAATGTTTATACTAATTATTTGGGCATACACAATATCAAGAGCACAGTGGTACAATATATTACAATAAAAATATTGAAAAGAACCCCAATACCATAAAAATAATAACAAATAACAAATAAAACAAGTTACTTAAGTTTAAACCCTTACGTACATTTCGATGACCATGTCATCATCATCAGAGGGTCTTATTACAAAATACAATCTAGCACACAAGACGTTACGAACTAGAATGTTTGTATTGGGGTATTGGGGTTCTTTTCAATATTTTCATTGTAATTATTTGGGTTGAACGTGAAAATAAACATAATTACAGTTATTTTTTTGTTTTCAATATTTTGAAATTAAATTAAAATAACTTTTAAGATAAAAAAGTTTAGCTATATTAGCCATGAAGATTGTTTTCAACATTCAACTAGAATGCATTGCCATTGTTCATTCCTTCTAATACCATGTCGCCGGGTTGGGAACAATAACAGATATGCGCTGGTTAAATCATGTTTTGCGCTATTCATGGTTTCCGAGACATTCAGTATACATTTAATGGTTCAGGGGAAAAGTACTAAAACACTGGAGCACGAAGATGCTAGCAGCTTGAAAAGATTGGCTGTTTGCCAGTTACGGTTTCCGCTACAGTGGATTGAGTTTTGAAACGATTTTGTCTTTTTACTGTAGTTTGGAAGTTGTAAAACATAAATAAAGTAAGTATACGATATTACATTGTTTTAAAAACGACTTCAGCTTTCTGTCTTGAGCGTGTTGGATTTATGCACCGACCTGCTTCATCTCAATAAAATCCTAAATATCAATTGAATATTGTAACAATTGTAAACATAAAAACTACTAATATAAGTAACATTTTTATATAATACTAATTTTTATTGTTACTTTTATTTTTAAATCTGATTTTTATGTTATTTTGAATACATGCGTGATATGTAATTGTATTTATTCCAAAATCCTTCGTGGAATAAATATTGTGACAACTGTGATGAGAAAGATAGGTATGTAGGCTTACTCAGTATATAATCTGAATGGTTATTTTGTTTCTAATCGTAATATTAACTCACTTTTTAAGTATAATCTCTCTCTCTCTCTCTCTCTCTCTCTCTCTCTCTCTCGATATATATATATATATATATATATATAATACAAAAAATAATTACAGTATATTTTATTAGATATTTAAATTTCAGAATAATACAAATGTAGTATCCTCTCCGTATCCTAAGCCAAAGAAAGAGTGTTAAATACACAGTTTTTGATGATGACTCTGACGAAAATTGGTGTTATTTATTTCGTTATGGCTCCAGCCACTATAACATGTAATGAAGAGAGCTCCTTATCACATACTTCTCCACACTGCTAGCAGACGGACGTCATAAGGAGCGAGCACTAAACTTTCTGCCAATAAACTTACTCCCGCCATCTTTTCCATGGTATAGACTAGTTTACGACTAGTTTAGAAATAGCAGTTTGTCTAAAACTATAACCACACTGACCTATTTTCTAACCACCTAAATTTTCGTACAGTTGGGGAGGCTGTAACGGAGACAACTGAGAGGTCTTTCTGCTTTGATTCGCTTCGATTCTTCTATGACTTTGTTCAACCACAAGGCCAGAATCATGATTCAACTACGAAGCAACGTCGCCAAACTCACATTCCACGACTCAACCGAAAATCAACGTTGCCAATGTAAAAACCATTGATCAACCACACATCATCGTTTCTAAGATCAGAATTGTGATTCAAACACGTGGAACAACACCAAACTCAGACTCTAACCACAAAGCAATTTGGACAGCGTACGATACAACAACAAAACATGGTCAACTTTAGAATTTATGAATCAACCTCAAAGCATTTTCGGAAACTTCATAGTTATAATTTAACCATAAAGCAACATTGTCTTTAACATGGCCATGCCAATGTTGCTTTGTGGTTAGATCACGGCTCTAGCGTGGTTAATGTTGGATAGTGTTGGGCATGTTTTTGGCGTGGCGAATGTTGCTTTATGGTTAGATAATGACTCTGATGTGGGCAATGTAGCTTTGTGGTTAGATCATGACTTTAACGTTGCTAATGTTGTTTTGTGGTTAGGTCATGGCTCTAACGTGACCAATATAGCTTTGTGGCTAGATCATACTACTGATATGACCACAAAGCAACATTGGCCACGCTAGAGTCATGATCTACCCACAATGCAACATTACCACGTCAGGGTCAGAATGTAACCATAATGCAATATTATTCGCAAGTAAGACTTCATGACTTAAACTGTAAATAAGGTTAACAGTCTTGAAGAAATAAAAATATTATACTTCTGATACGTGTCAGAGCAGTTTTTGAAATCAATTCCCAAATATTTGAAATGTTATTACTTCAAAGTTACAATACGCATGTCACAGTTTACTGCAAGACAATTATTTAGCTACAAAACAAGCACAAAGCAAGTGATCGGTTTCATATTGGTTAATAAAATTGTAAAATAAACAGTTGTATAAATTAATAGTTTGTACTTACGTGCACCATGGAATACACACTTATCGCACTCGCGTATTAAATAAGCGATTTCAGGCCAGAAAACTTGTTCGTATTCCACGCACTGGTCACATTCGGTTTAAAAATTAATAAAATAGTAGCATTCACGTATACTAGTACCTAAGGTACGGAGATTGAAAAGTATAATAATATACTAGAACGTAGGGGTATCGGTCTACACTCCCGAAAGGTCTAATTTGCTCTGCCGTTCAAACTGCAGAACAAACCTTATCACAGGTGAGCTTTGTCTGTCTTTGGCGTCGGGTTTAAAATAAAAGAAATGAGTCCATATTACAATTTTAAATACGTAACAGTATGCGCAATTCTATATATCTCCTTATACCACATTTTTTAAAAATAAGTGTTAGAATACGCATTAGTTGTTGAAGTTGCCAAACCTTCCACAAGATAGCGTTATCTTTCGGTTTATTGAACTAAGCTGCTAATGGGATCAGCGTTGCGTTAGGAAATTTGATTGGTATGTTGGTAATTCGATTATTCCGGTATAACCAATCCACATAGTCTCATCTAAATGATTTTATGGCAATTAATATATTACATCAACCTAAAATTGCTAATAATTTCTCTTGTAACTTAACAGAGTAAATATTTCACTGAAAAATCGTGCCTTGTATAAACCTATAATCGGAATTCGTTAAAATCTTTCCGCGGCGTGTTTGAGTCTTAAAGCTTTAGTCATGTGAATATTTTTTGTGAAAAACTATCCAACATTTGCGTGCCTCTATCTTTGAAATGTTAGGTAAATAGAACTTTTCCACGTTTATTTGTACACAGTACTCATGATGACTGAAATTCACCACGTACTAATTGCCTTGTAAAATTTCATGAACTCAGTTCACTACCGGAATGTTGCCGTCAGTTCTACATCCAATTATACTTACATTAACGCTAGGCATTACCCAGCAGCCCTGAAGACTGACAGCAATATCCGCTTGATCCGAACTGATAACCAATTACACGACCAGTTCAGTAAAGTGGCCAATCCCTAATGTGTTGGAATATTTAGTAGGTATTCTTCCATAATGTATAGCTACACTCGTTTATTTTATTTTAAATTTTTTTTCAATAAATGGGGAAACATTTACATTTAGTCCTTAAAAATCTGTATCTTTGCTGCGCAGCCTGTATATTTTTAGATTTTGCTTAGTTGATAAATATATTCTTATATTAGGTCTTATATTTGAATAGATCTTATATTAGGCTCGAAAATGAGCCTAATCAGTCCTCGAAAGTCGACTAGCGTATATACAAAGTAAGATTCCTGTTTAGGTACATTTATAATGTAATAATAAGTGGGTACAAGAAAACAATGTTGCAAAATTTTATACACACACACACACACAAACACATAAACACAGACACACACACACACACACACAGATAGTGTTTTTGTCATCTTTTGAAATAATTTATTTTCCAATTAGAATGAGGAAAGGCTTGTAAGCAATAAGCAGTATCAAACTGTTTACCTCCAATGTATAATACACAACATTCATTTCCAACATGCTGGAACTTTTCGAATCGTAAATAGTTCATCTTACTAGGTACTCTATTGTCTATTATACTCATGATGATGATTAAAAATTACTCAAAAAATACAAAACGTATTTTCATTAACAAAGACCTAAACATACTCCAATAGTTTATGTAAAAGTGTTTACAACGTAAGGGTTTTTATAATATAAACAATAATTTTATTATTGTTTTTTACCATCTTCAACTATATTAGCTACTTTACTTTACTTCTATATATCAGTAGGCTACATAAAGTAACTCTTTGGGTCTAAATGAGGGGGTCCGTTTAGGAGTATGTATTTGAATTAATAAATTGGGCCGAAACTGTTTCCAGGGAATTTATTGATAAGGTGCGTATGAAGACACGGCGGAGGTTAGGCTAGGATAAATATATTGTGATTTTGTGGTAGGTTTTAGAATGTTGACAAAAGGTGTTTGATTGAAACTGGGAGTGTAAATGTATCTGTAATGCACAACGAAAGTGGTGTTGTGACAGTTTAGTTGTCTAGGGTCAGCTATTTTTATTTAGTTTGCCAGAATTTAAACGTTTTGTGTTATTTGTTTTTGTAAATGTGGTTTGTGGATGTGAGGTGTTCAGCAAAGGTTGATTAAGTGTAATTGTTTTTATGTGCCTTTGCCAACTTCCTGTTAGGTCTATCTAGAAACTGGGGCATATTAGTTTATATGTACATAGCTAGTTGATATTAGTTTATATAACTTTATATGCATATTAGTTGTGGTTTGAGTTATTTGTTGAGACTGATTTGCGTGAAATATGTTATATGTAATTATATTTATGGAAGATGTTATTTAGTCTGTGTTTTTGAATTATCTGCATAGTAGTGTTATACAATGTGCATGATTGTCAAGTAGTCATTTGGTTTGGGTTATTGAGTGTTTTACCGGTATTATAGTTTATTGTTTATTCACACGTTGTATCCATAGACTAGTGCTATATGTTGATGTTATCTTTGTTGCTATATGTTGATGTTATCTTTGTTGCTATATGTTGATGCTGTCTTTGATGCTATATGTTGATGCTATCTTTGTTGCTATATGTTTGATGTTATCTTTTTTACTATATGTTGATGTTATCTTTGTTGCTACATGTTGATGCAATCTTTGTTGCTATATGTTGATGGTATCTTTGTTGCTATATGTTGATGTTATCTTTGTTGCTATATATGTTGATGCTATCTTTGTTGCTATATGTTTGATGTTATCTTTTTTGCTATATGTTGATGTTATCTTTGTTGCTACATGTTGATGCTATCTTTGTTGCTATATGTTGATGGTATCTTTGTTGCTATATGTTGATGTTATCTTTGTTGCTATATGTTGATGCTACCTACATTGCTATATGTTTGATGTTCTCTTTGCTGCTATATGTTATCTTTATTGCTATATGTTAACTTTGTTGCTATATGTTGATGCTATCTTTGTTGCTATATGTTTGATGTTATCTTTTTTGCTATATGTTGATGTTATCTTTGTTGCTACATGTTGATGCAATCTTTGTTGCTATATGTTGATGGTATCTTTGTTGCTATATGTTGATGTTATCTTTGTTGCTATATATGTTGATGCTATCTTTGTTGCTATATGTTTGATGTTATCTTTTTTGCTATATGTTGATGTTATCTTTGTTGCTATATGTTGATGCAATCTTTGTTGCTATATGTTGATGGTATCTTTGTTGCTATATGTTGATGTTATCTTTGTTGCTACATGTTGTTGCTATCTTTGTTGCTATATGTTGATGGTATCTTTGTTGCTATATGTTGATGTTATCTTTATTGCTATATGTTGATGTTATCTTTGTTGCTATATATGTTGATGCTATCTTTGTTGCTATATGTTTGATGTTATCTTTTTTGCTATATGTTGATGTTATCTTTGTTGCTACATGGTGATGCAATCTTTGTTGCTATATGTTGATGGTATCTTTGTTGCTATATGTTGATGTTATCTTTGTTGCTATATATGTTGATGCTATCTTTGTTGCTATATGTTTGATGTTATCTTTTTTGCTATATGTTGATGTTATCTTTGTTGCTACATGTTGATGCTATCTTTGTTGCTATATGTAGATGGTATCTTTGTTGCTATATGTTGATGTTATCTTTTTTGCTATATGTGGATGTTATCTTTGTTGCTACATGTTGGTGCAATCTTTGTTGCTATATGTTGATGGTATCTTTATTGCTATATGTTGATGTTATCTTTGTTGCTATATGTTGATGTTATCTTTATTGCTATATGTTGATGTTATCTTTGTTGCTATATATGTTGATGCTATCTTTGTTGCTATATATGTTGATGCTATCTTTGTTGCTATATGTTTGATGTTATCTTTTTTGCTATATGTTGATGTTATCTTTGTTGCTATATGTTGATGGTATCTTTGTTGCTATATGTTGATGTTATCTTTATTGCTATATGTTGATGTTATCTTTGTTGCTACATGTTGATGCTATCTTTGTTGCTATATGTTGATGGTATCTTTGTTGCTATATGTTGATGTTATCTTTTTTGCTATATGTGGATGTTATCTTTGTTGCTACATGTTGATGCAATCTTTGTTGCTATATGTTGATGGTATCTTTGTTGCTATATGTTGATGTTATCTTTGTTGCTATATATGTTGATGCTATCTTTGTTGCCATATGTTTGATGTTATCTTTGCTGCTATATGTTATCTTTTTTGCTATATGTTAACTTTGTTGCTATATGTTGATGCTATCTTTGTTGCTATATGTTTGATGTTATCTTTTTTGCTATATGTTGATGTTATCTTTGTTGCTACATGTTGATGTTATCTTTGTTGCTACATGCTGATGCTATCTTTGCTGATATATGTTGATGGTATCTTTATTGCTACGTGTTGATGCTACCTTTGTTGCTATATGTTTGATGTTCTCTTTGCTGCTATATGTTATCTTTGTTGATATATGTTATCTTTGTTGCTATCTGTTGATGTTATCTTTCTGGCTATATGTTTATGTTAATTCTTTGTGCCGTTTGATTTACATGATGTAACGATGGTGTGATAAATTTCGTCTGTGCTTTTAACGTTAATTAACTTAAATATTTTACATATGTTTTCTGATCTTGACTTTTTTTAAACCTTTTGAATGTTGCTTAGTAATTGTTGCTAAAGATGTACTTTAGTTTAAATTTTTGTATGATCACTTTTGTACTTTTACCGTATAGTAATTTTTCATTGAAAATTCTATTTCGTTTCCAAATATTAGGGTTGTTTTTTTAATTTTGTGCAATAAAGTTTTGAAAACCCATTAAGAATATTAAGTGTCAAGAAATTGAAAATTCTATAATCTGTGATGTTAGTATATTTATTATTTAATTTTCAAAAGTACTACCCTAAGACTGATGATACATATAATGCATAATCCAGAATACTGAAATTTTGAAAATATAACAACTTAAAATTTTTATACTCAAAATTTTGAAAAAAATTGTTTTTAATATTCACCATTACAGAAAAGTGGTCATACTATTTATTAGGAATATACTGTGGTTGAATTTAATAATAAATACACAAAAACCTCCTAACCACAAACTGTCTTTATTTTACCCTTATGTACATTTCAGTTACCAAGTAACCATCCTCAGAGGGAAAACGTACAAAGACTGTCTTTGTATGTTATCTCTCAGAGGATAGTTACTTGGTAACTGAAATGTACATAAGGGTAAAATAAAGAAAGTTTGTGGTTAAGAGGTGTTTGTGTATTTATTATTAAAAGTGTTAATATTTAGAAAAATTTTATACCGCTCTAATCAAAATTTAGTTTCAATGTAAAAGCTTCCAATTTGGACAGCAACAGGAATAAAGCGATAGCATGAGTTTTATTAAGAGACAAAATAATGTTAACAAGCTCTGCTTAGAATGGTATTGAAAGAGATCTCAAAAATAGATATCATTGTGTTACATTGCAATGAAAAGTTTCAGAAAAAACCATTCAAGAGATCCGGTAAAACGAGCAACGTTTTGATTCTTGTTACCACTGTTTTTCCATTTGGCGAAACCTCTGTGGATAACCAAATGCCCCTATTTACAAAGTTTGCCTATTTAATCACATTTGGGAGCCGTAATTATTGAGGGTGTTAATAACCCTTTTTGATTTTTGGTTATATTCCACGGTTTAATTTTTTCTTTAAAAACAATATCAGCTGTAACAACTTATATTCGTCAAGTAACAAATAAATCATCATTGTAAGAGAAGGTTAGGTTTCTACTGGAAGAATATACGGGTTTGTGAGCATCGCTAATTGCTTTACTGTGAACGACTACCATTACGTCACCCATTGAATCGCATGAACGCTTTAGTCGATCCCGTTGCCGGTTGTGATAAGCAACAATGGGTGCATAGTTTGCACCCCTGCTCCGCCATCTTGGATCCCTTTCCAAGTACGTATTATTCAGTGGCGTTATAACAGCGTGCAACGAGTGCGATTGCAAATTAAAACAATCATAGTTGAACCATTGTGTGCTTCAGTGTTTTGTTTGCCCCTGATATTATAATAAGCTGTATTGTGTATTGTAAATTCCTAACTGCAAACATTAAACCGAAAACATTTAAATGTGTTTTCTGCACACCGCAACAAGTTTCACCATATAGATTTGACATTCTCAGGTGCTCTGAGAATAAAAATAAACATGAATCTAATCACGCAGAATCATGGTTAAAAGGCGTTTGAAATATTATTACAAGTCAGAATTATAAAATAAATTAACAATTAAACAAATAATTTGGTTGGAACTTGGAGCAACTATGGTGGAATTAAAAAAATATTAAATAAATATATCCTCCTAACTACAAAAACCTTTAATTAAATCTTTTTGTACATTTCGATTGCAAAGCAATCATCTTCACAGGAAATTATTACACGAACAACCCCGTAGAGTTAAAATTTACTCACCTCCTAAATTAATAGTTTTTTTGTGGTTATACGGTTTTCTTTATTTGAAAAAAATTAATAATTTGGTCATATATTTTTCACAAATAAATTATTCGTTCGTTGTATAAGTCTCCCCAGACATGATGGTTGTCAAAAATAATTATATCTTTAGATGACAAAATGAATTGGGTAAAATCATAAAACTTGGTCCTGACGCCCCCAAATTAAAACTTTTTAAAAAAACATTCAGTTTTACTTTTAACCTACACTATAGGATACTTTATAAAATTAAGGATTTTTTAGAAAACATAGCACTACATTACAATACTTAATAGCTACAATATTAAAGTGTAGTTACAAGTTTAAGCAGTAGAATACACTGATTAGTTACAAGTTTATTGGTCCGTGCGACGATATGTAAAGGCGAGCTCATTTTATAATAAATTAGCGTTTCACACTTTATTTTGTTTTTATAAACACATTTTACTGAATACTTCGTAGCTGTATTGTATTGTAGTAAAACAGTGCCTTATGTCTATTTTAAGGTGTTATCTTTGGGAATTTAAGAGGTTTGTGTATATTTTCCACATTTTTAAAATTTGTTGTTGTTATCACACCTTGGTATATCTTTTCGTCTTTCTAAGGTCTATCGCCAGGTGTAAAGGTTTTTCCAGGTATCGATGATGCCTGTCTTGGGTAGTTACCCAAGTTTCACACTAATTTTGAATCTCATGCATCTTGGCAGTTGTTTTTGTGTGGGTTGCCCTATAGGACATTTTAAGGACTTTACTTGCCCAAAGAACAGATTAATTTATTTAGGCCTTTAGAGCTTTAATTGATACCTTTTTAATTTAAAACTGTTTTTTGTTGTAAAAATTACTTGACCAGGCAGAGATTATGCAGCCAAGCAGAAATACAACTGTTGGTGAGTAGGAAGTTAATAAGTTAGAACATTTATGGAATTAATTAAATTGGGATAGGGCTACAGATATGAGATAACCACTCGCAAGATTGTTACAATAATTCAAAGTTTTAGATATACTATAAATTTAAACATTGTTACTTGAAACATAGAATATTAAC
Source organism: Prosapia bicincta (assembly GCA_036971475.1). Classification (NCBI taxonomy): domain Eukaryota; kingdom Metazoa; phylum Arthropoda; class Insecta; order Hemiptera; family Cercopidae; genus Prosapia; species Prosapia bicincta. Next base: position 63,481,561 of record JBAIZL010000002.1, read on the forward strand.
TTCACGTGGCTTAGTCACTCATTTAAAACACTTTGAAAGTGACACACACAAAATTAAAAATTTCACTGTTCGGCTAAACTATTAATTAGATAAACGTTTATTTATTTGATTTCAATTTAAAGAGGAAGATTGTCCCAAATTATTGTATCAGTTTCTTGATAACGTATGTAGAATTGACTATCTTTGCCTGTTTGATCCGCCATGTTTCAGTTTAAATCGGCTTGGCTATTGGACTTAGATATGTAATAAGTTAATTAATTCAGATATAAAAAGAATTCTCACACTCATTTTACAAAATTATGTACAAAAAACATTGTACATTACTTCTGAACATTACTTTCCTAACATGACTTCTCTTCGGAGACTTCTATGCAACAAATGTGCCTTATCCCCTCTCCCTTGAATCTATTTCATTAAAAAAAACACCTTGCTCCAAATGTTGAAGGCCAAGTGAGGACGACAAATTCGGAATTCTGCTACTTCCGGGCGTCGCTCTGCGCATTTCACTTCAAACGTTTTCATACCTGATTTTAAGCTTGTAGAAATCTGATATCCTTATCTTTTTGTTTACAAATTTTATGAATGAATAAATTTACAATTTTTATTATTATTATTAAGAAACTGTATGAATGTTGTCTTACTAGTATTAATATTATTTTATTGAATAAAATAATGCTATATATTTATATTTACAACGTTATTGAACAATTTTCGATTAGAATGTTTTATGCATATTCTCAGTGTAAACCGAAATCGAATACATTTTTTTAAACAATGGTTTATTTATCAGATTAACGTAATAATATTTTTGCTTGTTTGTACAAACCTCATGATTAGGAACATTTCTTGTCGTTACTCAGTTGAAAAGAATGTATTTCAATGATGTTCTCTAAGAGGTACGTAACTCAGATGAGTCTCTACTCCTTTGTAACTTTTCATATCAATGAATTCTATATTTGTTTCGCATTCATAGCAGTGCATTCTTTTTTTTTTGTTTCACATTCATACCAATGCATTATAAGTTTTTCTTCGTCTTCGTAGCAGTGAACTCTATATTTCTTTCACATTCATAGCAATGAATTCTATATTTGTTTCGCATTCATAGCAGTGCATTCTTTTTTTTTTCACATTCATACCAATGCATTATAAGTTTTTCTTCGTCTTCGTAGGAGTGAACTCTATATTTCTTTCACATTCATAGCAATGAATTCTATATTTGTTTCGCATTCATAGCAGTGCATTCTTTTTTTTTTCACATTCATACCAATGCATTATAAGTTTTTCTTCGTCTTCGTAGGAGTGAACTCTATATTTCTTTCACATTCATAGCAATGAATTCTATATTTGTTTCGCATTCATAGCAGTGCATTCTTTTTTTTGTTTCACATTCATACCAATCCATTCTATGATTTTCTTCGCCTTCGTATAGCAGTGAACTCTATATTTGTTTCGCATACATACCAATGCATTCTATGTTTTTTTCTTCGCCTTCGTAGCAGTGAACTCTATATTTATTTCGCATTCACAGCAATGCATTCTATGTTTTTTTCTTCGCCTTCGTAGCAGTGAACTCTATATTTGTTTTGTATTCATAGCAATGCATTCTATATTTGTTTAACATTCATAGAAATGCATTCTATGCTTTTCGATTCATAGCAATGAATTCTATACTTGTTTCGCATTCATAGCAGTGCATTCTTTTTTTGTTTCACATTCATACTAATGCATTCTATGATTTTCTTCGCCTTCGTATAGCAGTGAACTCTATATGTGTTTCACATTCATAGCAATGCATTCTATATTTATTTCGCATTACTTTTCGGACTGAAAATAAACGTATTCTTCCTCAGATGTCCTATAGATTGCGCTTAGTATGCTTTAATCTTTATTCCACTTTTTTACAACTATATTTAATTTATACAGAAATATTCAATTTATTTCAAGGATTGTGCATCACACACTAAAAAAATGGTTTTGTAGTAGGTTACATTTTATTTACAAGATACATTAAAAATGAGGATTATAAACATAAAAGGGCTCGTAAAGTAATAGTAAAATAAAGTTTATGTAGAAAGATATTTGGACTTATGTCCCAAATTGGTTGTACACATAAACCTATCCGCCTTTCTATCACATTTTAATCTAGAGACAATTAATTAAATCTCAAGAGATTTAATTTTTATGATGTTGACAATTCTATGTTTGAGGCATTTTTTTCCGTTCGCTGAGGTTAATCGCGTTGCCACCGAAACGTTCATATATATATTTTTTTTAATTTTAGAGGAGGTTTTCTGTGTTTTTTTTATAAATTCAGCGGTACTGAATAAAAATAACAGAGGTACTTAAGTTTGACCATGAGTTATGGTATAGGCCATTTCATATTTTGGCCTACAAAGGTCTAGAAATTTTTGTAGTATGGTAATGTGCATAGGCGTGTATTTAAATAACGGTTTATTAGGTTACAGATAGACTACAGTACGATTTACACATCCATAACAATGTGATAAATGGAAAAGGTTTAAAAGTAGCTGTTGGGACGGGGTGTTGCTTGTGTGGTGGCTAAATATAAACAAGAGGGTTTTAAAAGTCAATATTAAGGTAAAATAGTGAAAGAGATTTACAACTTACATGATAAAATGTGTGATGTGAAAATGAATTTCGCCGATTGTATTAAAAAAGGACAAATGTTATAGGACACACCAGCAACAAAATATACGCAAACCAATAACTGATATAAAAAACTAGGAATACCATCAAGCTAAAGCGTAAAATGAGAGGTAATTATACTCAAAATTATCACGGTCTCATACAGAACTTCAAGTCACTGTAAACGTGTTATGTATAGTATTTAAACTAATTTATATATCTCACGTGTCTTACATGATTTGGCACACAGAGTCTTTTATCGCAGAACTAAAATTCAATGAGAAGGGTAACAGCATATTAAAACAACCATAAAACTACAATAACAAATATTATAATTAAATATAAACTAATAAAAGGAGGTCTACAAAGTTATTTATACGAATCAATATTGCATGTAAAGTATTTATTGATTGTACTATAACTATTGAAGTCAGTTATTAAAGATGTGGTCATCGATTCGGCCTAATATGTTTTTAGATAAATCTTTGTAAACTTAAAATATGTTTATAAAGTATATCCTGTAAACACACAGCAAACAGGCTGTTTTTACTATTACATGTTTCGTACATAAGTTATCTTCTTCAGTGTAGCCCTAACTATGCAGTCAAACTACGAGTGTTGTATGCGTGAAAACATAAAGTCTAATGTATGTACTTGTTATGAGTTGGACCCTTGTGTTGTTTTATTATAACTGAAAATAGATTATAAATTTCATCTTACTAGTATTTTTCTTATTTATATATTGAGCTTTGTATCTTGGTTTTTTATATAGTTTATATTTGTTAATACTACTCTTTATGCTTTTGGATTTTATTGTCTTTTATACTGATTACTCGTTTCTATTAGATTAGTATTTTCTTAGATAAGTTTTAATATAACTAATAGTTTTACTTACTTCGTTATTCTAAAGTAATTTAATCCAGAGAGTTTTATTAGGTTATTTTTTTAGTTTTCATTCATTTGATTTTATGTTTATATTTATTTTTAAATACAATTTTTTACTTATATTTATAATTTTTTTTATGTGTATATAAGAGGTTTATATATAAGTGGTCGACTCCTATATAGGCCTAGTATGAAATATGTAAGCTGGCATCTCCTGTGTATTATAAGGTATATAATCTATCATCCTATATGTTGTAGCCTATTATAGAAACCACTAATAACATATACTGTTGTTACAACTTCTTTCGTTTTTAGTATCTGTTTTGAATGTTATTTATTGTAATCCTTTGTCTTAAAAATGTTTCTTAGGTTATGTAAATAATTATTTATTGTTTTTTTTAAATGAAACACACTTTTTGGTGAATTTCAAACCAGAAAATATTTTTTATCTTTAAATATGATTGGCAATAGTTAGGTAATTTTGGTACTTCAAATTGTTTCAAGTTATGTATTTAGTACTACTCTTGTATTTTCTACGCATCAAGTGGTAATATAGTTTCAATTACATAAACAATAGCATTCACTGTACATTCCTACGTATCTAAAACCAACGTTATCCTCCAGTCGAAACACTTTGTATTTTCATACTATAATTACTGAGATGGCGAGTAAGAATGGATTTGAATAAAAATATCGTAACGCAATCCCCATTGCTTGTCTGAAGTTGAGATGTTTCCTCAGCAAGAGTTCTTTGATCGACTTTAATACTGAATAAGCTCCAGGAAATAGAATAGGGAGTCTTCCAGGATGCGTAAACCCTTCTCAATGGGGTCAGGATGTTGAGTTTCCTATAATGCCAAAGCAAGCTTAAAGATTGGATTTATTTGAAAACATCTTTCCGAAGCTGTGCATGTGTGTCAACACGCACGACAGCTTATGGTACCATACACAAATTGCGGGTGCGTGCGTGTATAAACAGTAAATCGGTCTTTCATTTCATTTATATTTGTACATCAAATTTTCCATTAAATGAATATATTTGTAAAACTTTAGTATATTATTAGAAAACGAAATTTGTCTCGTTTTTTCTACCATGTAGTAGCTACAAAACATTTCCCAAAATATAAAGTTTTATAAATATGCTTGTAAAAATATCTTAAACAATTTTATAATTAAAAAAAAATCTGGCATGATATATTCTAATTCTTAAAACTAGCCATACAAACATTTAAATTTATTAATGAATTTTTAAAATAATTTGTTTTTAAAACACTCTTATAACAAGCCAATAAAAATAATTTGTTTTTAAAACACTCTTATAACAAGCCAATAAAAATAATTTGTTTTTAAAACACTCTTATAACAAGCCAATAAAAATCATTTGTTTTTAAAACACTCTTATAACAAGCCAATAAAAATAATTTGTTTTTAAAACACTCTTATAACAAGCCAATAAAAATAATTTGTTTTTAAAACACTCTTATAACAAGCCAATAAAAATAATTTGTTTTTAAAACACTCTTATAACAAGCCAATAAAAATAATTTGTTTTTAAAACACTCTTATAACAAGCCAATAAAAATAATTTGTTTTTAAAACACTCTTATAACAAGCCAATAAAAATAATTTGTTTTTAAAACACTCTTATAACAAGCCAATAAAAATAATTTGTTTTTAAAACACTCTTATAACAAGCCAATAAAAATAATTTGTTTTTAAAACACTCTTATAACAAGCCAATAAAAATAATTTGTTTTTAAAACACTCTTATAACAAGCCAATAAAAATATTTATGTAACGTGATTTATGTAAAGGCTAGATACATATTTGTCAATTCAATGATAAATATATTCAAAATTCTCACATTCATAGCTTCCCACTTCCTGAAGAAATACCTTCCCTCTTTTATAAACTATATACACGACCTTAAAATCCCTCTTTGTTTAGATCATGTTATTGTTTATTGTTCTGAATATATTTCTCGTCTACATTTAGTACAGTGTGGGGTATTACCAGTTTCTATAACATATTTCGATTTCTAATTTATTTTCTATTTTGTATTAGTATCGTGTTCTCTGTTTTCACCCAGTTTACATACTTTTACAATTTTTATCGTCTGGTAACCAATTTTCAATATTTCCCATATTCAAAGCTCATACATTTTTAATCATGTTTCTTGTCCAACAATTTATTTTATCTCCTTCTCACCTTGGTTAAAATTTACTAAATATTATTTTAACGAAATTTGTAATTTTTTAAAGTAATTAGTAAAGAGTTTGTTAAGCTAATTGTTGTATTTAAATTGTGTAAGTGTAGTTTTTTGTGTTTTTTTACGTCATGTAAATTACCTTTGTACATTAAACAACGAACACATAATAAACATCTTAACAAAAACAACCATGTAGGCTGTGCCACTGGGTTTATATAAAATCTTTTTCTCAGAACAAAGCACCTTAGGGCCGATAAACTAAAAGAAACCTTGCCACTTTGCAAAACACCCTTCTCAAATACAAGCAACCTGTTCCTGTATATTACCGGAAGCCATTGTAAAGTTGGGCGCAGCAAAACCGACTGCAGACTTCTCCTTTCCTGACAGAATTCTGCATCTTAGTTCACTGTCTTCATGAATGCTATGTTAACAGTTGTTTTAGATTTTACTTCAGGACCTCATTTCCAATCACTGCCAGGAATAAATCGTTAGTAGGACAACTGTAAATGTTCCATTGCAAATATGATTACCCTTTATGTAACAAGTTTTTTTTTTGTAACCAACAACCAGTTGGCATAAACTACAACAACTCCGACAGGTAAAGTATTACTTAAATGTAGTAAAACACTTAAAATGTACTTATTTTTAAAATTAGCTATAAGTTTACTTTAATATAGAAGGGATCCTTCTGAAACTTCAGAACAACTATGATGGGAAAAAACAAATAAAAACATACACATAACTCACAAATTAATCATTCATTTACTCAAACGCGTTTCAATGACAAAGTCATCATCATCAGTGAGTGTTACTACTGCAAACTCTAACTTACAAATACAATTAGTTGTAAGTTAGAGTTTGTAGTAGTAACAGATGATGATGACTTTGTCACTGAATCGCGTTTGAGTAAATAAATGAATAATTTGTGAGTTGTGTGTATGTTTTTTTTTTGTTTTTTTTTTTTGTTTTAAACATAACCTCACAAGCTACGCTCAAAGAATATTTGTATTATGATGGGAAAGACTCATTTAAAACAATACACCAATTTTTGCATGTTAAATTCTGACACAACAGTCCTTCATGTAGATGATCTACTATTTGATTAAATAATCTGCTTAAAGCCAATGCAACCTAGATTTCAATCAAATAATACCAGAGGTACTTCATATGTTTGAGTATTATTCATTGTTGTTTAACAAAACTGTACAAATTCTATTTTATTAATGTATTCACAGTAATGTTTTATTTCGTTTTGATACAAAAAATAAAAACTGTTCAACATTGATTTTATAAAATTTCTGTCCTCATGTACTTAATTTTTATTCGATAGGGGGATCCTCCTTCATCTTTCACAAGCACAAATTCGCGATTTAAGGTAAAAACAATATACGTTATATTAATCTATCATTGTTTCCAATAATGTTTTCAGTGGGGTTCCACCTGAATACAGTCGGTTACACCTTCCAGATCCCATAAACAGAACGTGGGGCATTAAAATTTTCGTATTAATTAAACGATAATTGTCACTAAGCTCGAATAATACAAACCGTCATAGAAATATTATTCTTTTTATGATACGGGGGAGAAGAAATTTAAAAATTGATTAAGATTGACAGTTATTACACTAGAGTTGTCATTTATTTAATAAAATAGAGTTGTCAATATTAATAAAATTAAGTCGGAATAATAAATTAGAATTGACATAATATTAGGAACTTGCCTTAACAACTAATTACTACTGTTAATACTTAACGAAACATCGCTACTTACTAATATTTTTCAGTTGATGCGTTCGCACCAGGTCAGTGAATTGTTCAATGCTGTGAGACACGGACAAGACTGTTGCTCAGATGTTGAGTCAAACCTAAACAATAAAACACACACACAATGGAACACCATATTCAAAAACTTATTAAACAACCACTCTATGAGGAATGACACATCAAACGCCACAGACTCACAACAATAGAACGCACCTGAGCAACAGTCTTGTATTGAACAATGCATAGATCTAGTTCGAAACGCGACTGCTGAAAAATGTCACCAAGTAGTTGGTTTTTGAAAAATTATATCAATAAGTAATTATATATTAAAAAAGCCTCAGGATGTATGACTACAAGTTTCATTTATACCAAACCTAACTTTATCTAGTTATCCGTAGATAGTTGTCCGATTATCTATAGTTTTCAACAGAAGTAAATGTCTTCGTATGTAATGTACCCCGTGAAATGAATAAGATTCTGTTAAATTCAGAATATCGATGTGAGAAATACTACCAATGTTAAATAAAAAGAGTAAATAGGATGCTACTCGGTTTCCATCTGGATAGCGTCTGACGCTTCAATAAATACAAAACTTTAAGTCTGTTTTGGTATTACAGAAAACCTAACATCCTGGCCCCGACGGTGAGGTTTAAAGCCCTTGGAAAACAAGCTACTCCATTTCCTGGAGCTTATTCAGTATTAAAGTCGATCAAAGAACTCTTGCTGCGGAAACAACTCAACTTCCCGACAAGCAAAGTGGATTCCGAACCGTTATTTTTATTCAAAGCAACTCTGCCTCAGCATCCCCGTCGCAGTAATTATATTATGGAAAGGCAATTTGTTTCTCGGGCAAAAGGAAATTGTTTTAGTACGTCGAGTTAATACTTTCTCCAAAGCAGAGGTTATTAGTTGCGCTTTATGTGTTGGAAGCACTGGCGTATCGAGTTACCAAAGTACAGCATCTGACTTAATGGTAAGTGATTGAGGATAAGCTGATGTCTTATCAGTGGTAAGCATTTGAGTGTCATGTAATTGTTTTAGTATAAAAGAAGCACATGGGTACCAAATCAGTTACGTATTACTTTGACGTGATTCTATGAAAGTAGAGTTTTAAACTTATATTTTAAAAACTTATTTTGAAAACATGTTCTACTATCTTAATAATAAATAATTAGACAACTTTTGTGTTATCCAAAGAATTTAGTAAAAGTGTTTGTTTGTAGATAAGAAAGAGAAAGGGGGAAGAGAGGTACAGGAAAAGAGAAAAGTGTGTGTGTGTGTTTGTATGCGCGCGGGCGCTCCGCTCGCACATCAGATAAAATACTGATAATCATGAGACGCTGGCAAATTATGATCGGAGGAAAAATGGCGGCCTAGTATTTTTTCCATTTTCAAGGCTCAAAATTAATTTTTATTGTCATATTCTTTTATGTTTAAAGCAAAACCATCAGAATAAATTTTAAAAAATTTCAGCACTTGTGAACTTCAAGCCAGAGGCCTTTCGCAGCAAACCTGTTTTAAGAGTACAACAAGACCAAACTTCATGAGCTATAAAAATACAATCACAATACAACATGAACATTTTAAGTAATTAAATGAAGAACTAAGCGAAACTATTAACATACTTGCTGATGCTATTCAAAGCGTCGTTTTATTAAAGATTCCAACCTAACGACGACTTCGAAACGCGTCAGGATGTAAGTTAATAGTTTTCATTTAATTCTTAAAATAATTACTTATGATTTAATCAGTGAAATCAAGATGATTACAAAAACCAACAATATAGTATTAGTCTGTAAATCTACCATACAATAAGGGGAAATATTATACTTGGACGTGAAGGAAAGAGAGCTGAAGAAGCCGAATCCCGAGTTATAAGAACTTCTAGATTATCCCACTACATACTTAATTACTTTGATGAGAATTTTTTCTGTTCACTTTGCCTTTGAAAGGCAGTTGTAAGCAATCAAGGTTTAGTTTGTTCTTTACGGGGTGAAAGAACGTAAGCTCATCTTAGGACATTAAATCTCCGACTCCATGACACAGGTTCCGACTGCTGTCACCAGACGTCACTATAACCTATTCTTGATATTTTATTGTCGCATCTGCTGCACTCTCTCAATTAGGGTCCAACACTTGTTATAAATCTCAGATCGATTCAGATTGCGTGTCGTAAAAATATATTGCATCAAAATTTATTTCTTAGAAATATTTGAGATTTGTTTATGTGTGATTGTAAACGAAAGTATTTACTATAACTAAATTGGATGTAACGTTCAATTGTTGAACATGATTGTTCACAGTAACAAGTGTGAAGTTTCACACTTTCTAATTTATTCGTGAATTTTTAATGGAGTTAAGCACTCCTTCTACCAGAACTCTTAAAACACATTAGTTTAATTAAATGTGTTTGTGTTGTTACATGTTATAAATTTGAAAACAAAAAGCAAATCTTTATGCTAGCTTAAATTATTAATTAATACAACGATTTTCATTATCTCATTGAATGTATAAATGTTGTTGAGGACTAGAAAACTTACAGAATTCATTAAAAGGATATTTTAAAATTTAATGTAACTAAGTAAGAAAGTTTCTCAAGTACTCTCCCCCCTACTAAATAAAAAGTGTAATAATCATTTCATTGTTGAACGAAAATTTCGTTTGATAATGGATGAAGTCCCAAATACAGCAGTATCGACGAACAGTTAGTAAAATTTAAAATATTGAAGCAAATTAGGTAATTCGATCGAAATATTTCAATGTTTTTTAATACCTTTAAACCGTTGAACGATGGAAATTTACAAAGCGTGTTGAAGTTGAGGTGCATCGATTACAAATCATTTATTTATAAACTAAATTTTGTAACATATCGGTTGCAAAGTACTTTGTTGATTCATGGGAAAACTGTTTAGATCTTTGTACACATAAACGTTCATCTCCCATTTTAGCCGGTGTCATAAGTGGGCGCGAAAATTCATATCTTCTCCCACAGAAGATCCCCCTGAAATCAACGACCTCTCCTCTCAAAACATCTCTCCAAGAGATACATTTCTTAAATACTTCTCCGCGTTTAATGGGCCCCCAAGAGAAGATGTATCAAATCATTCTCACCACCCTCGATCAATTCTCATTGAAAAAATTCAAAAAGATCTTCCCAAAGAGGATACAGTGCTAAATTCAAAGTTAAACGGCCATTCAGTGGGTTGGCATAGCTGCCAAATATATTATTATTTGGTAATAAGTATTAAATTTATTATTAGAATTATATTATTATTTATTTTTGTAACAGTTAAAGAAGGAAACAATTATTTAATTGTTGTTACAATTTATAAATAACTAAAATTATCGTGTTAATGGGAAAATGTTTTAAAAAATCAGGTTTTCCATTAAAAATTGTGTAAATATTCATGTCTGGTTTAAAAATTAGAAGTTAAATCTATCTTGTTGCCGAGGAAAAGTGGTTTCGTTTGAGGGGGGCGTGAGCGTAGTAAGAGTTCAAAATCTAAAGGTGATAATTCAGCTACGTAATCAGGCACATAATCAAGTTATACATAGTCAGCCTCAATGTACTGCTCTCAATCCCTCAAACATAAATATTAACTTTTAAATACATTAAATTTAAAGTGCTGTAATAACTTACAAATTTTATTATTACAGTAACATTAAATTTTTTAATAAAAACCACTGTTAGTTTCATTGGATAGGAAACTTGACAGAGTAACACATATTCTAGACGAGGCAAATAGTTCGGTAAGCTAAATACTGGTGTGACGAAATACCACTAGAATCTTACTTACTCTTTTTCTCTGCCTTGTCTATTTGGAATGCTGTTTCACATGTCATGAATATACTTCGACAGGTGTCACGAGAAGCATCCTGTCAGTTGCAGTGTTTTAACCTATTTCTTACATTTTGAGGTATAAAAGATGTATAAACACCCATAATATCATCCTCCTGTCATCTTCGTAATAATACTTCACATTATGTTGCCGCCCCTTTGCTAATATTCCTTTACGTTGCCGCCTCTTTGCTAATATCACTTTTACGTTACCGCCCCTTTGCTAATATCACTTTACGATGCCGCCCCTTTGCTAATATCACGTTGCGTTGCCGCCCCTTTACTAATGTATCGTTACGTTGTCGCCCATTTTTTAGGATCACGACACGATGCCTCGCCATTGCTGAGATTATAGCACAATACCGCCCCTTTGCTGTTACCACGTTACGTTACCACCCCTTTGATGGTATCACGTTACTTTGCCGCACCTTTCCTGGGTCAACGACTCGTGCCTCGTCTTTGCTGAGATTATAGCACGATACCGTTCCTTTGCTGTTACCACGTTACGTTAACACCTCTTTGATGGTATCACGTTACTTTACCGCATCTTTCCTGGGACCACGACTCGATACCTTTCTCTGTGCTGAGATTATCGAACTTTTCCGCCCCTTTGCTGATATCACAACGTTGCCGCGCCTTTGCCGTGATTATCGCCCTATTGGCGTCCCATTGCTGAGGTCATTGCCCCCCTTTGCTGATATCACAACGTTGCCGCGCCTTTGCCGTGATTATCGCCCTATTGGCGCCCCATTTCTGAAGTCATTGCCCCCCTTTGCTGATATCACAACGTTGTCGCGCCTTTGCTGTGATTATCGCCCTATTGGCGCCCCATTGCTGAACTCATTGCCCCCTTTGCAAAGATCAAGACACATCGTGGATTTTCTATTGATATCACGTCACATTGACATTTATTTGTTGCTAATACGCTCTTTGCCTTTCCTTTGCTAACATCACATTACCACATCACTTTACTGCCAACACGTCATTCTGCCAGGTTGCTGACATCACATTACTTTCCCGTTCCTTCCTGCTGTCACGTTACCGCCATACACTTACTACGCTTCACTTTTCGGCCTCTTTTATACAACCACATCACATTACTGCCAACCCGTCATTCTGCCAGGTTACTGACATCACATTACTTTCCCGTTTCTTCCTGCTGTCACGTTACCGCCATACACTTACTACGCTTCAATTTTCGGCCTCTTCTATACAACCACATCACTTTACTGCCAACACGTCATTCTGCCAGGTTGCTGACATTACATTACTTTCCCGTTCCTTCCTGCTGTCACGTTACCGCCATACACTTACTACGCTTCACTTTTCGGCCTCTTTTATACAACCACATCACTTTACTGCCAACACGTCATTCTGCCAGGTTGCTGACATCACATTACTTTCCCGTTCCTTCCTGCTGTCACGTTACCGCCATACACTTACTACGCTTCACTTTTCGGCCTCTTTTATACAACCACATCACTTTACTGCCAACACGACATTCTGCCAGGTTGCTGACATCACATTACTTTCCCGTTCCTTCCTGCTGTCACGTTACCGCCATACACTTACTACGCTTCACTTTTCGGCCTCTTTTATACAACCACATCACTTTACTGCCAACACGTCATTCTTCCAGGTTGCTGACATCACATTACTTTCCCGTTCCTTCCTGCTGTCACGTTACCGCCATACACTTACTACGCTTCACTTTTCGGCCTCTTTTATACAACCACATCACTTTACTGCCAACCCGTCATTCTGCCAGGTTACTGACATCACATTACTTTCCCGTTTCTTCCTGCTGTCACGTTACCGCCATACACTTACTACGCTTCAATTTTCGGCCTCTTCTATACAACCACATCACTTTACTGCCAACACGTCATTCTGCCAGGTTGCTGACATCACATTACTTTCCCGTTCCTTCCTGCTGTCACGTTACCGCCATACACTTAGTACGCTTCACTTTTCGGCCTCTTCTATACAAACACATCACTTTACTGCCAACACGTCATTCTGCCAGGTTGCTGACATCACGTCTCGTTTTGCGTTCTGTGAACAGTTGCAAAGTAACTAAAGTAAACTTTTATTAATCGGGAGGTATTGGGTAAGGATACTGCCGGATTACTGAAGAGTCCACTATAAAACACAATATATATTAAACAATATTTACCTATTGCCAAACATAAAGAAAAATACTTTTGGTAAAACTATTCTTCCTGTTCTGTCTTTGAAACGATAAAACGGAAATGATTGTACTTTATAATAGCGGTAGTAACAAACATTTTAATATGTTTCCGGGTAAACTGGAACGTCATTGTTCACTTGCACTTCAGGAACAGTAACTCAACATAGCTACTGCTCCAAAATACGGTTCGATATAGTTTGTACATCACGAGCTACACAAATAGAACCGAGCGGCGTAAAGTCACTCAGTTATTGACATTGACAGTAGTTTACATCTTTCGTCAGGTTTGAACTGCTCGACTTGGTTTGTTGTTCCGACTTTTATTTGCATTAGTACTTAAAATTCTTATCTCATGTAGATGGTTTATTGAACGAGAGCACAACATTTTTAATTGATGTTAAAATACATATTTTATTATATTAACTGAAACTTAAAATGTTGAATATTCAATTGTTTAAACATTTTTTTAAAAATTGTTTACAAGTAAAAAATTTCATCGTCATCTTCATCAAAGTCGTCACCATCAGCTGATTGCAAACCTCGACTTTTAGTACCAATCTCTTGCGGTAGGTGTCTGAAGTACTGGTGGTGAATGGGTGGGATGAATGGCAAAAGGTCAGCCATATCTAATTTTTTTGTTACCGTAACAGTTCTGCGATGTGGGTACTTTGTTGAACTTCAAGAAAAGATTTTAAGTTTATTCCTTTTCTAATTTTGGAATGTTTCCTTGGTTTGGCTGTCATTCTATGTTTTATATCCAACACTCTGAAGGGTTCTTTCTCATCAAACGAATGTTTGAAGTAAATAGTAAAAGGTTCTACTTTCACAAATCTCCTCCACCTAAAGTTTAGCCAGCTAACCGGTTCATCGTCAATTCCAACTTTTTTGTTTTCTACATTCTCTTCCAGTTCTTTAGTACTTAGAAACTTGAAAAAAGCCTCGGACTAATAAGGGCCGGATAGGCGATAAGCCGGATTATAGAGAGTTTTCTACATTCTCTTCCAGTTCTTTAGTACTTAGAAACTTGAAAAAAGCCTCGGACTAATAAGGGCCGGATAGGCGATAAGCCGGATTATAGAGAGTTTTCTACATTCTCTTCCAGTTCTTTAGTACTTAGAAACTTGAAAAAACCCTCGGACTAATAAGGGCCGGATAGGCGATAAGCCGGATTATAGAGAGTTTTCTACATTCTCTTCCAGTTCTTTAGTACTTAGAAACTTGAAAAAAGCCTCGGACTAATGAGGGCCGGATAGGCTATAAGCCGGATTATAGAGAGGGCGATAAGCCGGATTATAGAGAGTTTTCTACATTCTCTTCCAGTTCTTTAGTACTTAGAAACTTGAAAAAAGCCTCGGACTAATAAGGGCCGGATAGGCGATAAGCCGGATTATAGAGAGTTTTCTACATTCTCTTCCAGTTCTTTAGTACTTAGAAACTTGAAAAAACCCTCGGACTAATAAGGGCCGGATAGGCGATAAGCCGGATTATAGAGAGTTTTCTACATTCTCTTCCAGTTCTTTAGTACTTAGAAACTTGAAAAAAGCCTCGGACTAATGAGGGCCGGATAGGCTATAAGCCGGATTATAGAGAGGGCGATAAGCCGGATTATAGAGAGTTTTCTACATTCTCTTCCAGTTCTTTAGTACTTAGAAACTTGAAAAAAGCCTCGGACTAATAAGGGCCGGATAGGCGATAAGCCGGATTATAGAGAGTTTTCTACATTCTCTTCCAGTTCTTTAGTACTTAGAAACTTGAAAAAAGCCTCGGACTAATGAGGGCCGGATAGGCGATAAGCCGGATTATAGAGAGTTTTCTACATTCTCTTCCAGTTCTTTAGTACTTAGAAACTTGAAAAAAGCCTCGGACTAATAAGGGCCGGATAGGCGATAAGCCGGATTATAGAGAGTTTTCTACATTCTCTTCCAGTTCTTTAGTACTTAGAAACTTGAGAAAAGCCTCGGACTAATGAGGGCCGGATAGGCGATAAGCCGGATTATAGTCGGATTTACTGCATTCGATCAATTTCCCCAAATCGTTCATGTCACTACTGCAGAATATCCTGTGAAAATGGTGCCTAGTAGGACGACAAGGACGCAGAATCGATCTTGCAGGAATATTAATTGAAAATGAATTGGTTGGCAGAAGGAGATCTATTAGGCCTATAACCTTATTGTTGAATAATCAGTTTTTGTCGCGATTTTAAGAAAGGCATGATTTGTTGTCAATTATTACAATATCCGTGTATATTGAAATACAGAAACATTTGTTCTTCTGGTTTGTTAAAACGCCTTGTTTTTTGTTAAAAACATAAAAAATTAAACCAATGCGTGAACATTAAGTTATGAAAACACCATGCAGTTTTTTATTTCCATACATTAAAACAAAGTACAATTATTAAATTTAAAATATTTAAATTTTTTGTAAATTTCTTCATGCTAGCAGGGATTATTTTCAACTACTCATTCGTTTTAGGTATTTCTAAGTTGTCTAATTTGGCAGCCCTGGTAAAATATTTCCAGACAGCTTTGAAACGAATCTAAAACAATCTTTAGAATTAGTAATCCTCCCATACTAAGTAGTACTTCGTTATTTTATACTTTATATAATATTACGTTGTAGTTTTTTTGTATAATATTATAGAAATGAAATTATAACTAAACAGTAATTGAAATGGAAAGCAATTATAAAGAATAAATCATTGTCGAACGTTCCTTTTGTGAGCAGGCTTGAAGAACAACTGCTGTAGACTCTAAAGAGATCCAGCCAGTCGTGACCAATTCGACAGCTTAATAAACGTACCCATACAAAATTGTAATTAAGTTGCTTAACTTCAAGAGCTAGAGAAGACGAATTACCTTCATTCCCTTTCAATACAATCCACCAGGTCTATATTTAGATGTATTTCTGCTCATTCTGCTCGGTTAATTTGTTTTGTTGTGTCTAAAGGAGGGAACCGTATATAGCAACTTTTTTTATGAGTAGCGTTGGAAGATGCCACAGTTAGGATTAATTCGATGAATCGTTCCAAGTGCTAGCACTCTCTCCATCACGGAGAGAATCAGGACCACGGTGAACAGTATCGCTAAGGACGTTCTCTTGGTCGGATGTGACAGGTTTAAAGACTATTTATGTAGGACTGAAGTTGAAGACTTAAAACTCATTAGAGATTCACGTCTGTGTCGTGATAATAAATGATTGTTTGGTCAGTTACATGTGGGGTGAGAGGTTGGGGATCTGGCTCTGAGTCCATTATCTATGAAGATGTTTGCCAGGTAACCAAAATGTACATAAGCTGTAATAGAAAATAAGAGAATATTTTTGAGGTAATTGGGTTTTAACTGTGTTTCATGAATACTCCGGTAATTGTACGTTGTTGAAAAAATATAGTACTATTGATAAATAATCCAGTAAATTGGAACTAGAATTGATAAAAATAAAGACTAAGAATAATAAGATCCATGTATATCCTTGCTCTATAATTGTATCCAGATTAAATCTTTTATTCCCAAGTCCTTAACAACTTTTTAACCGCATAATGGTTATTTTCATGATCTTCCAAACGTTGGAAATAGTTCTTTTGTTTTCCTCGTCACAACGTGTTTTTCTCACTTCAAATTCCTTAGTTTATTAATGTATGATTTGTTTATGAAGTAAAATAATTTTGTTGCTCCACTGTGAAGCTAATTTCATCCATCCTTATGGTAATTTATTTTCCTTTGAAAATTTCTTTTTTTAAATTACTTCGTCCGTTCTGCGACAAAGTAACTGGCCATTTTCAATGAGTACAGTAAAAAATGGAAGAATGTTCATCTTGCTGTCTTAATTTTCAGAATATAAAATATATATATATATATATATATATATATATATATATATATATATATATATATATATATATATATATATATATATAGAGAGAGAGAGAGAGAGAGAGAGAGAGAGAGAGAGAGAGAGAGAGAGAGAGCGGGAGAGAGAGAGTGAGAGAGAAATGGAAGGCAGAAAGAGAGAGAGAGAGAGAGATAGTCAGAGGGAGAGAAAGCGCATAAGAGAAAAAGAAAAAAAAATATATATCAAAAAATCTCTTAGCTATTTTAATTAATCATTTATTATTACATTTACATAAACACTACAATTACATTTCTTATTTTATAAAGTATTATTTAATTCAGTTTTGGAAAACATATTGACTATTGCATTTATGTAACCATAAAAAGAAGAGCCATTGACGTCTAGCTTAAACAAGAAATACTTTACAAAATTGTTCCACTGTGCACATTGTTGTAGGGAAGAAAATAGAGTTTATTTTCTTTTACTTTATATTTTTCACAACAATATAGCATTTTTTGTTATTGAGTAGTCGAGTAATATTTTGTATCAAGGATTTTATCTGCGGGAAGAGGTATGTAATTTATTCCATAACATTAAAGAATATAAAACCTTGGATTTAAGCGAAGTTTATGAACGTTTATAGAATTTCTTCAATATCTTATTTAAAAGTGCTTTTGTTAGCTGAAGTCAACTTTGTTAGTCTTGTCGTAATGAAATTTGTTGCCGGAATGTTGGTAGCACACAGCGATTTATAGTGAACGCTTCTCATCATTATTCTTTCTAAACAGTTTTATTTGGAATCGGGAATAGTTATAAATGTCTGTAAGAAGGAAATATTGTATAAAATAGCAGAACGTTAAAACCTAGCGATTTGTTGCTGTGGTCCATTGGTTGAGTCGATCAATCAGTTTTATGGTAGTTCCGATCCCTCCCTTTAACCTTTATTTCACCTTCGTTTCTTTTCTTGTTCCGCTTTTCCAATTATCCCTCAGATCCGATTAACCGTCTGTCCAATATGTACAGGAGCTTCGCCCTTTGATTAACTTGCAGCAGGCAAGCACCTCATTAAGAAAATACTCAACTTGCTAAATTAATAATAATATTTAATACTTCAATGCATTGATTTGTTCTCGTTGCTGATACTTCTTTGCAATTAAGATAAAAAAGTAACATCAGCTTTTCTTTTTCTGAAACTATTGTAACAATATTTTATTTTAATTAGCTTATATATTTTATAAAAAGATGTAGATAGGCCTGTATGTTTTTATTCAAGCGTGAGCGACCGTTTGTTATTTCTGCCAGGAAATGACCTTTAGTAAGTATTTTCTTCTTTTACAAGTATCTTCTTATAGTGGTAACAATTTACTTTTCCTCTGGAGAAAATTGTAGTGAATTCATAATAAATAACTTGAAACACTTAACTGATGTAGATAGGCCCGTATGTTTTTATTCAAGCGTGAGCGACCGTTTGTTATTTCTGCCAGGAAATGACCTTTAGTAAGTATTTTCTTCTTTTACAAGTATCTTCTTATAGTGGTAACAATTTACTTTTCCTCTGGAGAAAATTGTAGTGAATTCATAATAAATAACTTGAAACACTTAACTGATGTAGATAGGCCCGTATGTTTTTATTCAAGCGTGAGCGACCGTTTGTTATTTCTGCCAGGAAATGACCTTTAGTAAGTATTTTCTTCTTTTACAAGTATCTTCTTATAGTGGTAACAATTTACTTTTCCTCTGGAGAAAATTGTAGTGAATTCATAATAAATAACTTGAAACACTTAACTGCAGTTTTGTATTAACCTAATGTACAAGTTTGCAAGTCAATTATTCTCAGAAGCGACAAAAACCTAACTGTACAATGCTTGAATACCATTAAATCCGCCAATCCTTCTGGCCGCCCTATCTGATTTCACTCGCTCACTCTCTAAGATTTTCGTCATCGTGGTAAGTTCAGAATACCAGATGCGGGCAATGCGAAAGGAAAGCGTATAAATACTAACAAATAAATATAACAGACCAACACCTTACATAGAAAGGAAAATGGAATTTTGCAAGGAAATTTTCTGTCTATTTCGCCACTCAATATCGTTAGTCTGACGTATCTACATACATATTTATATTAATTATAATTATAAAATAAAAAGGAACTAAAATAAAATTTTTCTTTCTTGATTTAATCAGGAATTTACTTTAAAAATATTCTTCATTACTTGTTTAAAATTGAATGTATTTATTTAAAACGTACTTGACTGTAATATTGGCCTACACAGTATTATACAGCATAAATTGTTTGTGTCTTCGTGTTTTAGTATTTATTTATAAAACTTTGGGGCCTAGGGCGTATTTGAACTGAGTATATTCACCTTTGATGTCTATCACTTTGGCACTGAGCCAACTTTCCCATAGCTAGGAATGTATTTCACAAAGATATATATGAATTTTTCTTTTACCCTGTAATGAAAACAAGAGAGCTTATAAATAGTACCAAACAAAAATAATAGTACAATACCATTGATAGAAACGAAAAGGATTGCTATTCTGACACACACATATATATATATATATAACGTTTTCTTGTTTAATAATTTAAAACAACATAGGTTATTCAAATACAAAAACATTTATTAATTTATATCCAAAGCTAAATTAATAAATATTCTTGTATTTGAATTACCTATGTTGTTTTAAATTATTAAACAAGAAAACGTATTGTATATATATATATATATATATATATATATATATATATATATATATATATATATATAATATTAATTTTAGTTATAAAATAAAAAAGAAACTAAAATAAAATTTGTTTTGTTGATTTGAGAATTAATTTAGTTAAAATATTTTTTTATTGTTTTGTTCATACAACCCATTATATATTTCTTATTTTTTCACTAACCAACTCACAAAATACCTATAATTTTGCCCTCTTCTAACTAAAACAATTAATTATTTCATATCAGTATGGCTTTCATAATTAAAAATCTGCAAACAATAAAGGTAACTTTAGTTTATACCTGTATATTAACGACCACTGGAGAAGCTCCCATATCTATGACATACAAATAACCTATTATTCTGGAAGCATTTTATTCTGTTTTCAGTATCACAGAATACTCGTACAACAAGTTATATAACAAGGCATCACAAAATATGCTCAAAACTAAACATTTATTAAATGTATGACTTTCTAGTATAAGTTATTGTGTAATTAGGCTTAGCAGATTGCAATTCTCTTAAGTTACACGGTTAGCCTTTACATGTTATTCTATGTGTATTTTCAGTAAAGTTAAAACCTTAAGAAAAACTTCATCTCCCTCCTGATGCAAGAGATAACTGTTTACGAAATAATGTTTTCTCTTCTGTAGCAGAGTAGCTGGAATAATCCTCTGTATCCTCGCCCTTCACCCCATTTAAACGTTCCTTAGTATACTGTATCTCTTAAGAAAAGTCATTCACCTTTTTTGTTTTATATTTCATGTTCATGATCACGTTTTTAATGTATATAACCCATGAGCTGTTTGAGTATATTAATGATGATGAATTTTGTAACCATACCAATCTCAGAGAACTAGAACTTGGTTTTGTATCAATTCTACGACGATCAAGATATCCGGAGCTCTATCAGTTTTTCTACATATATTTCCGACATTGAAACCAAAATATTTATTGGTACACTCAGTCAGTATTCAATTTACAATAAAAATTATGGGTTATTTTTCCCTGAGTAATTTTTCTAATAATTTCAAAAGTATTTTTGTCTGTTTTTTCTTGATTATAACCAAGCCCTTAAAATATACCTTGGCAAATAACTGTTTACATTAGCAGAGACCTTTCTGGGCATCACAGAATGGAAAAATTTGCATGAGCTAAAAGTAACTGTTCAGCACAGTTCGCCCAACGGGTCGTACAAACATATTATCTTTTGTCCCCCAGATATTAACACCTTCTGAATATTAACAATTTAGATGCCTTTATATTACCTCCTAAACACAGAGATCCCTGTTGGTAAAATAAGGAACGACGTTTCAAAATGGAGCAAGTAATTATGATAATTGTGTTTTACTCGTGGTGCTTAGTTAATACAGAGTTGCCGGTCTGAGACAGAACGAGTTTGTTTTTAATTATGGAATTGAATAACAAAAGCTTTTTCTCGAGCTTGTATAATTCTCCAGAAGCACCTAATAATATTAGAAATGTTTAGCAAACATGCTGAAGCTCATACTTTGTGATAGCCCTTAAGAAATGTCAATATGCCTTTAAAGTAGTATACTCTGCTATAGAATAATATTGGGTGTAGTTTTTAATGTTTTAATAAATTAGATAGAACAATTATACAAATATCACTATTAATTTCGGTCAATAGAAATAATTTCAGTGTTTTTAGTTGTTAAATTAACACTTTGTATGGTTTTAGTAAGGAATAATGTGCAACTAAATATTTAAAAAAATTATATTCCAACGTTTTTTTACTACTTATTTATATTAGGAGATTATTTTATTTTTGAAAGTAAACAAATTTGTATTAGCCCTTCTTTCAATAATTTAAAAACTCTCATGTTACAGCTACACTGATACATTTATGTAACAAATAAAACGTAAGTATTCCTTGTAGTAAATTATATTTTAGAGGCAGAAGCATAACAGCTATTTAAAGCTTATTTTATTCAGATTTTATTTAATGTATTTGATCTACCGAAACACAAAAAGAAGATTTTGTTATCAAAGGATAATACCCAACCTCAACCTCCCGTAATTAAAGCCACGAAATATTGAAAATTTGAGCAGAATTGCTTTTTAAATAAAATATGGATTACTTAGGCACCAAATGGCCTTACTAAACAAAATATATAGCGAATGTGTTTTTGAATTAAGTCGTGGTATAATTCAGAGCTTTTTACTTTCCTACTAAGCTTGAAAATATTTTTATGATTGATTCAAACTGGATTAGTTAGATAATTCAAAAGTAATGCGCATATTTTAGGGTCGTTGCTACACATTGATCCTTCGCTATTCGCGGGGGTTACGTTTCCTGAACTCACCACGAATACTGAATCCTACTGTATATGAAAAGGGAGGCTTACGTTCCCTGAACTCACCACGAATACTGAAACCTACTGTATATGGAAAAGGGAGGGTTACGTTCCCTGAACTTACCAGGAATACTGATACCAACTGTATATGGAAAAGGGAGGGTTACGTTCCCTGAACTTACCAGGAATACTGATACCAACTGTATATGGAAACGAGAGGTTTACGTTCCCTGAACTCACCACGAATACTGAAACCGACTGTATATGAAAAGGGAGGCTTACGTTCCCTGAACTCACCACGAATACTGAAACCTACTGTATATGGAAAAGGGAGGGTTACGTTCCCTGAACTTACCAGGAATACTGATACCAACTGTATATGGAAAAGGGAGGGTTACGTTCCCTGAACTTACCAGGAATACTGATACCAACTGTATATGGAAACGAGAGGGTTACGTTCCCTGAACTCATCACGAATACTGATACCTAATGTATATGGAAAAGTGAGGCTTAGGTTCCCTGAACTCACCATGAATACTGAAACCGACTGTATATGGACAGGGAGGCTTACGTTCCCTGAACTCACCGCGAATACTGAAACCGACTGTATATGGAAAAGTGAGGCTTAGGTTCCCTGAACTCACCACGAATACTGAAACCGACTGTATATGGAAAAGGGAGGCTTACGTTCCCTGAACTCACCACGAATACTGAAACCTACTGTATATGGAAAAGGGAGGGTTACGTTCCCTGAACTTACCAGGAATACTGATACCACCTGTATATGGAAAAGGGAGGGTTACGTTCCCTGAACTTACCAGGAATACTGATACCAACTGTATATGGAAACGAGAGGGTTACGTTCCCTGAACTGACCACGAATACTGATACCTAATGTATATGGAAAAGTGAGGCTTAGGTTCCCTGAACTCACCACGAATACTGAAACCGACTGTATATGGAAAAGGAAGGCTTACGTTCCCTGAACTCACCGCGAATACTGAAACCGACTGTATATGGAAAAGTGAGGCTTAGGTTCCCTGAACTCACCACGAATACTGAAACCGACTGTATATGGAAAAGGGAGGCTTACGTTCCCTGAACTCACCACGAATACTGAAACCGACTGTATATGGAAAAGGGAGGCTTACGTTCTCTGAACTCACCGCGAATACTGAAACCGACTGTATATGGAAAAGTGAGGCTTAAGTTCCCTGAACTCACCACGAATACTGAAACCTATTGTATATGGAAAAGTGAGGGTTACGTTCCATGAGCTCACCGCGAATACTGAAACCGACTGTATATGGAAAAGTGAGGCTTACGTTCCCTGAACTCATCACGAATACTGAAACCTACTGTATATTGAAAAATGAGGGTTACGTTCCCTGAGCTCATCACGAATACTGAAACCTACTGTATATGGAAAAGTGAAGGTTACGTTCCCTGAACTCACCACGAATACTGATACCTACTGTATATGGAAAAGTGATGGTTACGTTCCCTGAACTCACCACGAATACTAAAACCTACTGTATATGGAAAAGTGAGGCTTACGCTCCCTGAACTCACCACGAATACTGATACCTACTGTATATGGAAAAGTGAGGGTTACGTTCCCTGAACTCATCACGAATACTGAAACCTACAGTATATGGAAAAGTGAGGGTTACGTTCCCTGAACTCACCACGAATACTGATACCTACTGTATATGGAAAAGTGAGGGTTGCGTTCCCTGAACTTACCAGGAATACTGATACCAACTGTATATGGAAACGAGAGGGTTACGTTCCCTGAACTGACCACGAATACTGATACCTAATGTATATGGAAAAGTGAGGCTTAGGTTCCCTGAACTCA
This sequence comes from Prosapia bicincta, assembly GCA_036971475.1. NCBI lineage: Eukaryota > Metazoa > Arthropoda > Insecta > Hemiptera > Cercopidae > Prosapia > Prosapia bicincta. The sequence goes on from JBAIZL010000002.1 coordinate 63,505,824, forward strand.
CCACGAATACTGAAACCGACTGTATATGGAAAAGGAAGGCTTACGTTCCCTGAACTCACCGCGAATACTGAAACCGACTGTATATGGAAAAGTGAGGCTTAGGTTCCCTGAACTCACCACGAATACTGAAACCGACTGTATATGGAAAAGGGAGGCTTACGTTCCCTGAACTCACCACGAATACTGAAACCGACTGTATATGGAAAAGGGAGGCTTACGTTCTCTGAACTCACCGCGAATACTGAAACCGACTGTATATGGAAAAGTGAGGCTTAAGTTCCCTGAACTCACCACGAATACTGAAACCTATTGTATATGGAAAAGTGAGGGTTACGTTCCATGAGCTCACCGCGAATACTGAAACCGACTGTATATGGAAAAGTGAGGCTTACGTTCCCTGAACTCATCACGAATACTGAAACCTACTGTATATTGAAAAATGAGGGTTACGTTCCCTGAGCTCATCACGAATACTGAAACCTACTGTATATGGAAAAGTGAAGGTTACGTTCCCTGAACTCACCACGAATACTGATACCTACTGTATATGGAAAAGTGATGGTTACGTTCCCTGAACTCACCACGAATACTAAAACCTACTGTATATGGAAAAGTGAGGCTTACGCTCCCTGAACTCACCACGAATACTGATACCTACTGTATATGGAAAAGTGAGGGTTACGTTCCCTGAACTCATCACGAATACTGAAACCTACAGTATATGGAAAAGTGAGGGTTACGTTCCCTGAACTCACCACGAATACTGATACCTACTGTATATGGAAAAGTGAGGGTTGCGTTCCCTGAACTCACCACGAATACTGATACTTACTGTATATGGAAAAGTGAGGGTTATGTTCCCCATCAAAAGTGTTGACACTAATTACAGCTATACTGTACACTTATAATACAGTGTGGTATATTTACGTACTACATAATTACATATATATATTTATTGGTAATTCAAGTTTTCCTTCTATCGGAACTAAACACTTTCACAAGTAGGCGCGACGTTTCCAAAACTAGCAGGCACGGCAAACTAATGTGACACCTGTTAAATAACTGACGGGAAAAACGAAATCCGAGTTAGTCAAGGCCGCCGGATACGGTTACCGATGTTTAAATTTCAAAAACTATTAAATACACCGTATTTAAACAGAAGTGGTGCTAAACTTATGTATGGAGTTGGATGAGGGCGTCGGATTGACTAATCGTTGTTTGTCAGTGACGATAACGCCACTTGTTATAAATTAGGAATGCCTACTTTTTGAGTAGTAGGCCTAGTAGTGTACAGTATAACGGATGGTTGAAGAATAATCAGATTTCTTTGTGATAAATAATTACAGTAGTACAAAATAAATAAGATGTGAATACATTATCCTACAAATTGCACAGAAACTATACTGTCTTTTTTTTTAATACAATACATAATTACGGGTTATCCTGTAATTTTACCAACCCACGAATAACCCAAACCGCGAATAAAGAACCCGCCAATTACGAGGGTCTAATGTATTATATTTAAACTGAATTTTATTGAAAACCACATTTAATGGGGATATAGATGCAAATAATGTTGTTAATGACATAGTCAATCAAAATTGTATTAGATAAAAGTTAGTGAATTATTAAAAATTCACTCCACTACGGATATTTTTGGATCTCATTTTGCCATTTAGTTAAATTTTTAATCAATTCATTCCTCATATAATTTATTTTGACAATTCTGACTGATTCCTGCAACAGATTTTCTTGTAATAATCGTTTTTAGCAGTATGTGACCAACTGTTGTGGAGTTACGTAACGAAGTTATGCTTGTCTAAATAAGTCTTTTATATTTCCCAATTGTTCCTAAGAATCACTATTATTTTTTTTAAAAAAACAGGAGAAGACATGTTATAGAGACAGGTATCAGAACAAGGACAAGGGTGAAATTACTTACATGACCTTCATAGGGCTTTTGAAAAGCGTAGGGAAAGAATTCTGAGGGAGATGAGACGTTAGGAAGAGGAATATGCCGGCGTCCAAGGCAGGATTATATCATGTACGCCATACGGCACGGATTAGGTTACCGTTACGCCTGAAATACGTTACCATATAACATGTATGTTTATGCACGTTAAACAGGGTTGTTTTACACTTCGGAAATTGTTTACCAAAAGCTTAGTTAGATTTCTGCGTAAAAACCGTCCTCCATTTTCTGCTGTTTTTTAATAGTAAATTAACAAGGAAGATGAAAAAACGACTTAAATTCTAAACTATTTTTAGCAAGAGAGATAGGTATGAAATTTTTTTTTGAAAAACGAAACAGAAATGTAAGTTGACACAGTGGTAGAATATATTATAGGCCTAATTTAAAACGACCAACTAATGCATTTCTGTGATACATTCAAATGCTTACGATACAAAATTATTAAATAATTCTTCTAAAAGATTTATATAAATGGCAATGTAGTTACGGACAAGGGAGAGAAAAGACAAGAAGGTCAAGGTTTCAAATGGGAAACGTTTTGTAAAAAATATAAGGAAGGAGTGTTAATTTGGGGAGATTGGAAAGGCAAAATTACAGAAACAAAAGACAAACACAAAAGTGAAAATGAAAAGTAGAAGTAAAATTCACAACCGTAAGCTACAATATCAAATTCTTAGCCCTTAAGAGCTTTGAACTCAAGAGATCTTAACTCTACATTAACTGACAAAAGGTACCAGAACCCTTTTACCTTATGCGTTAAACCCATTGTGTGGCATCAAACACTTTTAATCTAATAACTTAAACAACTTTTTGTTACCATAATTCTCTGACCAGGTACCTTAAACCTCTCATCAGGCACATCACCCCTCTTATCTAACACCTTAAGCCTGTTATTTTGTTTTATAAACGTCTTATATTTTACTATTGTAATAATACTCTTATTTTGCACAAGACAATTCTTACTTGATGCAATAAATCTCTTATGTGTTTATGTAAACTGCCTATGTGGTTACATACACGTTTTATCAGGTAGGTATAGTAAAAATCTATTATTTGACACAACAAACTGCTTATATTTTACCATACACCTCTTATCTTCTAACATAAACCTATTATCTAGAACTCTAGACCTATTTTATCCATGCCTTAAACATCTTATCTGGTACCATACACCTCTTTTCTGGTATACACCAGATAAGATCGATATACCATTATCTGGTACTTGTACTATCCGATGCGATCTTTTAACATAAATAAACCTACTATGTGTTTGGAACTCTAGATCTATTTTATCTAGGGCCTTAAACATCTTATCTGGTAACATACACTTTTTTTTGGTATACACCAGATAAGATCCGATATACCAGTATCTGGTACTGTACTATCCGATGCGATCTTTTAACATAAATAAACATACTATTTGGAACTCTAGATCTATTTTATTTAGTGCCTTAAACATCTTATCAGGTCCCATACACCTTCTTTAATATACACCAGATAAGATCCGATATACCAGTATCTGGTACTGTACTATCCGATGCGAACTTTTCACAAAATTAAACCTACTATTTGGAACCCTAGATCTGATTTCTCTAGTGCCTTAAACAATTTATCTGGTACCACACACCTTTTATCTTACACCTTTTATCTTTCAACATAATTACACCTCTTATGTGGAATCCTAGACCTCCTTTATCTTGTACCGTAAACCTATTATGTGGTACAATATAAACCTTATATGATACCGCAAATCTCCTGTAGTACCACAAACCTCTTATGCAACCACAAATCTCATTTTTTAACTCCAATCAAACAATGTATTTAGATCAACCCTTTGCTAATAGAAAAAAATATCCACAATGCTATTTCAATACTTTTTTCTTTATTTTTAATTACTGTATAAACGCAATCCTTGATTGCTTCATAAAGCGATATTTGTAGAACTGTTTTACTGTTGTAAACTAATAGCATTAATAGCTTATTAGTAAAAATGGTTAATTTTGTCTGTTCTTTTGGCAGTTAATTTAAAATTTTCCGTAATTTGTGAGATAAAAATAATAGATAGGAATTCAAACTGTGAAAATGTAGCTGTTTAAAAGTATTGTTTGAAAGCAACAGTGTTTCTCTCTTCCCATAGATGCTACAACGACCTCTATAGTCTAAACTGTGCTGAGAAGTCTTTCGCAAAGGACGATTTTTAGTAAGTACGAAATTGCAATTCATATTGTTAGTATTTTTAAAAATACTACACACGAATAAGAAATTAATAAACTTTGTAGTAAGCCCCGCAGGGAAGTAAAAATCTTGTCTTAATTGATTCTGTTTTGTGCGGGACGGGACTATTGTGAAAACATCGGGGCGTTCTGTTAAATTAAGGTTGACAAATGAAAGGACCTATCCGATGCAATCTAACCGTATGAAAGGAAAATCTAAACCACATCTCAATCTAAAAGCAGAACGATTATCGTCATTTATCATGGCCTCCGTTCTGCGTCGGTTTCCTCAGAAACAATTATTCAGCCGTCACGCATTGCCAGCTAATCCTTCGTCTTTATTCATTCCGATAAATGGAGAAGCGCCTCAGTGCTGCTCTCAAACGGACAGCGCCTCAATCAAATCCTATATTCAATTACCTCAAACCAAAACAAAGACCTTTTAATCGAATTTTGAGAGCAATTTCTCATTACCGCTCGTTCAGCTCACTCTTGTGAGTAGTGCACGGTCTAGCCAGAAGTGCTGGAGATGTCGATCTGAGGTGATGTCTTGAGTGTTGGTCCAATAGTCTGAGAAACCAGGAGACAATTCCCAGTTCCATGTACTGGGACAAAACTTTAGTTAATTGTTTATAATTTATTTTATGAAAATTAATATTTTCGACTAATAATCAGTTTGTATTTGTGAAAGAAAAAACAAAGATTACCAAAGCAATTTAAACTATTCGCGATAAAATTTAATGTCTTACATTACCCAAACATTTACACAAGTAAGAAAAGTCAGACAGATCGAAATTTGTATAAAACTTTGAATGCATTTTTAATTCCTTGTACAAAATATAAACTGACATTAAAATGCTTATCGCTTGCTTTTTAGTGTTGATAGGATTAACTAATACGACCTATTAACGGTTAAACAACATTATTTCTTTTATGGCACTCGTGTACTTCAACTCTTAACAATTGTATGTGAAATATATTGAAAAGGTTCTCATATTTGTGGTTATATTTCTTGCACTATGTGATTCTGTTTTCCCTTAATAGTTCCAGTCGGTATTTGTTATTTTTTAAATAAACAATTAAACACGTTATCAATCCTTATCGCTAGCACGTACACTTAAGAGCACACGGAGCTATTCACTAAGAAACGGAATTACTTCAAAAGAAAAATACACAATAATTGTTTTTTAAAGATTTTTTCTGGATTTGAGTGCCCTTTCGTATAAGGGCTACTGACATTTTTGGGCTTTAACTATGATTTAGGCGTTATATAACTTCGTTTTCTATAATTTACTTTTGTTTTTGACTTTACTCAATTTTCAAGTTTCACTTAAAATGACCATGTGTCTATTGCGGATTTAAGGATGTTATTGCACGAATTCTGCAGCGATGTTATTTTGTTATTTAGTAAAATTATTGCTCCGATTAATTGTGTTTTGCTCCAGATGTTTTTAAAAAATTAAATGATACGGTTAAGGATCCTGTTTTACTAGATAAAAACATTGATAAACTATTATTTTTGTCTTAGTTAACGCCTTACAAATTGCATAAACGTATTTCATAGGGTGACTGGTCATGACACGGTGAACAAAGATTTCAGCACCTACGTTTATATGCATAGTTATTCCTTATTTTCGATAGAGATTCAACTTGCGAATGGTTTTCTTTTCTGGACTAGACATGAAATAAACTGTACTTATTATCATCATTTGAGCAAAACCTTAATAATCTTCAGCAATTTTAAATCATTATGTTGTTTATAAGGGTTGTTATTACTTTTTCAATTATTTGTTTTAATATTTTTAAATTTTAGTTTTTCATACCTGAAAAAAAATATTTAAAGCTAGCCATTGTTACGTACCGAGATACTAATATCTTAATGCTGGAGTCAGTATCAGTGCTGTGTATTTGTGTAGTGGTTCTGTTATCTGGCTTTTGTACTTCTTGTGATGTTAAGAATGTCTAAATAGATGCTGCTAGTCCGACAGTTGTGTTACTGATGATGGCAATTTCATAATTAAAACTATAAAGGTATTTGTAAGTCGGCCGGATAGGTGGATAGTCAGGAATCCTTCAATAGGTGCTGCTATTCTGCGACCTATTAGTAATTATACTTTAACGACTAACAATATTTGAATTAAAATTAAAAGGTATTTGGAAGACGGTATGATAGAAGGGCAGCTAGATATCTCTCAGTAGGTGGCTGCCGGTCGGCGAGCTATTTGTTTTATAAGTGAATGATGATTAACAATATTAGACTAAAATTAAAAAGGTATTTTGAGATCGATAGAATAAAATGATGGATGAATACTTGAACACTATGTCACTGTTTACATCTATCACATAGAAGCAGTTTTGAGAGGAAAGCTAGTGACGGTTTCGCTACAAATAGACGGTTGTTATGGAGCCAGAGGCAGCTCGAGCGAAGACGATGATACATAATACAGCGCCTCTTTGACGTTAGCTGGCAACTTTTTTCTAAGACAGTGAAACTCAATAGTAATTATACTATATAATAGTATACTATTTAAAAACCAAAATTGGGCTAATTTCTTTTGCCTAGCTTTCTATTTAAACTTTATTTTTTTATTGATTTATTTTTAAAAAATTCATTTATAAACAAATTTTTGCTTGAAATCCTTATTACAGTAAATATTAATCATTTTACTATGTTTCAGGTAAGTTATGCAGCAGTATTACACACTCTCTCGAGGTAGAAGCACTATACACCGAGGTGTTCTGAATAACATGAGGTTTTCTGGTGTGAAGGAGGAATACTGGTAAGGAAATACATTTTAGAAGTAAATTTTGTTAACTCTCAATGTGACTTGTTTTTACTTTCAAGGTTTTTTTTTTACCTTAACATCAAGTCTCGGTAGAATTGATTAAATTAATTGGTAGTTTGGTGTTTTTATTTAACACGCTCAAACATAGTCATGTGGTGTTACTCGGATAATTTACACTGATTTAAAAAAATTTATTAGGATAAATATGTCCTGTAATTACGTAAAAATATTTTCATTTCAATTTTAAAGCCTTTTGTAAAACATATTTTAGGAAGTTAAATTGTATTTGTTTCGTTTCTTTTAATCACATTTAGTTTATTTAGTTTTAATATAATACACAAAATATATATTTTAACTTGTGTTTCGATTAGTGGTCCTCTTCGACAGTCCAATAGCCCAGATCTTTACAAGAAAGTAAAAGTAAGATGAGCAATGACTTGTAGTAGTCTCTCGCAAGCTACTGGCTCTGTCACGAATCAATCACAAACTACAGTATGCATGTATATGGAAATTGGTGTTTCCTTCTATATATGTTATATGTACATAATACGGGCAGGTTATTAATTAGTTAGAGGGGCAAATGAAACAGTTCTTGAGTTTTCTAGTAAGGTAGCCACATAAATAATCTATTACATAAATAATCTATTTGAAAACCTCAGGGGGTTTTATTTCTCAAAAATAGCTAAGCTGATAATAAGAAAAAAAGGAGCAAACTTAAAAAAACTCGGGAATTCTAAACTAAAAAAATAAAACAGGAGTTGCGTGGTCCAGGGCTGCCTAAAAAACAACAGTAAAGGGTAATAATAATAGGCCGAAATGTTGGAATTGTTTTAAACAAATTTTTTAAAATATTACATTTTTTTAACTAAAAAGTATCAAACATTGAGAATTTGTCAATACATTTTGCATAATCATAATACAGTAAACTCCCGATTATCCGTGGGTGGATTAACCGGTTTGCGGATTATCCGGGGTCTGCCATTGTTTTACAAATATCCAATTTTTATTCCAATCAGATTCATGTGTTTAAATTCCGAAACGGTGAATTACGACGTAAATACATATAAGGCTTAATAGAAGTTAAGATGAAGGGAATAGATATATAAATATGTACGTACTAATTTTTTCATTGAAAGGGAAGCATCCTGACGCGGGACAGCGAAATAAAAGGGGCTAGCAGACTACTGTATATAAAAGACAATGACAAAATGCTTGGACGCCCGAAAACCTAGTGTGTATCATAAGATAGTAAACAAATGTCAGCTAATCTCGGCTATAAATAGTCTAGGACGTGACTTATGCATTATCCATGTCTGTCATATACATTATCGATCTTTATGGCTTTGTGACACAAGTAGACACTGTGCGACAAAATGGTTCTCAAGAAACTTAGATCGCACATTAAAGCTAAATCAATGCTAAAAAGAAAAAAACAGACGAAAGTGACAGATTTTTTGTTAAAAAGTGAAAGTATTGTGTTAAAGGAAATTACATATGTACTTACATACTTACTTTTGACATATACTTATGTACGTATTGTAAATAGTTAGACCTATAAATTTGCATGTTATAATCCGTCAAATACATCGACATTTTAAATTATTTTCTGTATTTATTTTGTCCTCTGAAGATTATTTGTGAATTGCATTAACCGGGGTAATTATTTGAGTAACTTATGGTATAATAATCGATTATCGATCGTCTTGCGTATTCTTTGTTCATAGCGGATTATCCGGGGAATTCGTTATCAGGGTACTGATATTGATGGGCCATCAAGATTAAAGTACTTGTTCTTAATGTATTACATAATATACAAGATGGGTCATCTTGTCCTTTGTAACTAGTCGACCCATTTTGTACTTTGTAAATAATAGACCCGTCTTGTCCCTTGTAACTAGTAGACCCATCTTGTCCCTTGTAACTAGTAGACCCATCTTGTCCTTTGTAACTAGTAGACCCATTTTGTCATTTGTAAATAATAGACTAGTCTTGTCCCTTGTAACTAGTAGACCCATCTTGTCCCGTGTAACTAGTAGACCCATCTTGTCCTTTGTAACTAGTAGACCCATTTTGTACTTTGTAAATAATAGACCCGTCTTGTCCCTTGTAACTAGTAGACCCAACTTGTTCCTTGTAACTAGTAGACCCATCTTGTCCTTTGTAACTAGTAGACCCATTTTGTCATTTGTAAATAATAGACTCGTCTTGTCCCTTGTAACTAGTAGACCCAACTTGTTCCTTGTAACTATTAGAACCATCTTGTTCCTTGTAACTAGTAGACCCATTTTGTACTTTGTAAATAATAGACCCGTCTTCTCCCTTGTAACTACGAGTAGTAGACCCAAATTGTTCCTTGTAAATAGTAGACCCATTTTGTACTTTGTAGCAGTAACTGGAACTGTACCTCCTGAAACATTTATAATAAATAACGGTTTCACGGAACTATAAAGTAATAAATCATTTTTAATACTCTTAAATTCTTTACTTGAAGTAACAATTTACATTTCTCCCCAAAAAGTTTATTTTCATTAAAAGGAAGTAATTATGTTTGTCAAATATAATACAGAAGGTAACAACTCAAAATACATTTAATCAATATTTAAAGTAAAATTGCCCCACCTAACGGTATTATTTATGTGTACATGACCTCCAAACCTTCGTTAGTAGTTTGGTGTATTGTCACGTTTAGTTCCAGGGCTTCTCAATGATTAAATCTCACTCCAGACTAGCCGGGTATAGTTGCATGCAATTGTATTACGTCACGGACTTAATATGTAGGCCTACGTTAATTGTCATAATACTTATTATTTTATTTCCGGAAAATAAAAGTAGTTTGTTTATTTTATCTTATTCTAAATGGTGTTTTTTGTGAAACGTTTTATCACAACAATTAAGCAAACACATTGAAGTTAATGACCGTGACGATTGTTTTGTTCTCGACTGTCCGGTTCCAGGCTTTCTTTAAAGTATTCGCCCAATGCGTATATAGTAACTAACAGCAATTTGTAGGTCTTTGTCTTACATTGAATGTAACGCCGACATTCAAGATAGTAGCACAATATTTATCTTTGTACTTTAATGTGTTGTATATTATTGCTTTTCATATTGTATATAATTTACACTGTACTTCATGTGTATGCTTAATATCACCCGAAATTTACTATTCCTTTCTTATTAAACACGTCCGTTAACTTCCAAACAAGGTACTTTTAACTTTGGAAGATTTTTCAAGTTTATCGCTTTACCGTGTCGTCGCTTTACCATGTCGTCTAAATTGCATTACTTTATAACTAATGTATGATTCATTTGTTCTTAGAATTATTACAACAATGTAGGACTACATTTAATTAATCCATTAAAATATTTATGTTTTTTAATATGAATCTAACCAAAACTATTCAACGACTTGATAATGTAATTAAATAATTAAAAATAAATATTGTAAATAAAAACATTTTAAATAAAAGTGCGTTTCTAAGAAGACATAAGAGCTAAATAATATTTTTCATCTATAAATACGCATAAACCAATACGGATCATAAACAGATACAGATTGTCCTATTTAAAATGTATGTACTATTAAAACATTAAAAACATTTGTTAGCTTATGTATGAATACATATGAGTTTGTAACTAACTGCGTGGATACAAACGAATTTATTTCGTAGTTTTTGTTCTTTATGAATGTGTTTTACCTAAATAATTATGTTTTGTTCTATTTTGTTTCTATATAAAATAGTTGAACTTATCGTCTAATATTATATTACTCCTTAGGCCTTACGTTCTCTGTGTGAAATTATAGTCTTGTATCACGACCCTGTATTATCTATACAGTATACTATTGTAATGAATATAAACAATAACTAACAAGAATATCTGTAAAATTGAAAATCTCGAAGCTTATTGTTAATTTAATATATTGCAAAAAGTAGTTTTTTACCAGTTGACAGAATTAAGGTTTTGATGTTGTCAAAATATTAAATTTGAATCAGATTTAAGCCATAAATTTATTGTTATTACTGTTTATACAGTGTGTTTTGATATCACGCAAAATGAACAGGTACGCTACTGATGTGGCCGCGGCATGGCGAATTTAATACAAGACGCCTTGTAAAATAGTTTTCATAGCATTAAAATCTTTCTATACAATATCCGATAGTAATATTCGCTACTCATGAAGGGCAAAATGTGGAAGACATTAATCTACAAACTAATACAATACAGTGCAAAACGTAACAAAAGAAATAGTTTGTTGCTAATATTAAATCATAGATATACAATCTTGAATTTTTTTTATTGTTTTAAATTTTAAGAAATGATTTTTTATTTTAAATTAATAGCGTAGATTTTATCAATTTTACAGGACCGTATCCAAATGTTAGAAAGCACTCCAAAATGTTTAGGCGAAATTATATTATTTTAATGAGTTTTAAGTATAAATAAAATAGGCTACAGATTACGAGGTATCTGAGCGGTAACGTAGGTAAATTCCTTTTTTTCTTCGATAATGTTAAAGCTTGTTTTACCTTATCTCAAAACATCACAGGCAGTTTGTAGCAACGTCCCTGGCAACCTCCACCCCCAAATGTTTGACTACGATCGTCGGTTTTATAGAAAAATAACTTGTAGAACTAAACTTTATTCATTATTTTGTCAAAGAGACGCATATACGTTGTATTTGAAATATGAAATTGAAGTTAACCCTAGAGAAGAAAACTTTAGCCCTTTTCAAGCCTAATAGCGATGAAATGCAAAGAAACAAGTGAGTTGGGCTGGGATTACCATTCGGGTTGGGTTGGTATAACTGCTCCAATATTATAGACTACAGTTCAAATTGTTTATTTACTTTCCAGAAATAATAACACCATAGGAAATTTTGTATTTAAATAACCTTTATTTTATAAAGGTTTCTAACGGCTTCATAAAAATAATAAATATTATAATAAATAAAAAATACAAAACAAAAATAGAATACGAATTACAATTTCGTTGGAAAAATAATTGAGAAGTTTTTTACACTTTAATATTTTATAATTCTTATACTTTATAGAAAACGTGTGACTTTGTACCTAATTGAACATAAAAGTTCATTAACTTGTGTTTATTTTAAAGTTGTTTCTTGTGCATTTATTTGTTTTTAGTGATTTTTAAGTTACGAAAGATAAATTATATATTTCGCTCTTAACCAAAATATACGTTTTAGTTCTATTTTATAGAAACCTAGAAACCGTGAAACAAAAGTCTTCTACGGACAATTACTTTCGTTGTTACATTATAAATAGATTGACAATGTTAAATTTGTCATTTATAATAATGACTCCGTGAAAGTACTAATAAGATAAAACACTTTTTTTAGTTAATATAAAAAAAAAAAAACATCTTTTTTAATACCGATAGCTTTGTATATACTTTTATATAGTTGCTGTATTGTGTGAGTCACGTGACGTGCTAGTCACACAAGTTAATTTGGTTTTAGTATAACCCAAGGCACAAAGTTTAGCAGTGTAAGCTAATTCCTTTAGCGTGAGCAGCTGCATACGTACAGGCTGTCGTTCCGTTCAAGATGGAGGGATTTAAGGTATGTTTCAGAGGGTTTAATTAAAATTCAGCTCTTTCATATCGCTCCCTCTCGTTTGTTTTTCATTAGCAACTTGGCTTTTTATATATAAAGCACTTCCTTGTAAAAGTATTATCAAACTGAACCAATATATTAGCTACTTTTATAATGAGTGATAAAGCATAAGCTAATCTGGAGTGACCCTTTGGCTTTTGTTAAATATTTTTTTGCCATGTAACGGCATATCTGGCCCGTCGGACCAAAAAAGGTTACGTAATTGGTCGTTTAAATCAAATTACGTATCTGTAAGATGTACAGTAATTTCAGTTTATATAGTTTTCCGGAGGACCATTAGAGGCCCAATAAATGAAAGAGTGAACAGATATCGCACATACCTTACTGGGCGAAGTCCCACCACTTGTTCTCCCTGTCGGATGACGGACAGTTGTTCGAGTGCACCCTTTCACGCACTTATCCCTTACCTAACTAACAATAAGAAAAGAGTATATAATTCAAAATAGTCACTGTTACGGGCTAATAAATGTCTTCGTCACACGACGGGAGAATCGAAAGAAAACTGCGTCAAGTATCGTAACGGGAGAGAGGCGTAACAAAACTACGTCACATCTGCGCGTAACGGGAGAAAAATGCGTCTAATACCGAATCTGGCTTAGAAACTACGAAACTAAGTCACGTCGGGAGTGACGGGAGGGAGGCGTAACAAAACTACGTTACATCTGCGCGTAACGGGGGAGAAATGCGTCTAAGAGCGAATCCGGCTTAGAACGTACGAAACTAAGTCACGTCGAGAGTGACGGGAGGGAGGCGTAACAAAACTACGTTACATCTGAGCGTAACGGGGGAGAAATGCGTCTAAGACCGAATCTGGCTTAGAACGAACGAAACTAAGTCACGTCGGGAGTGACGGGAGGGAGGCGTAACAAAACTACGTTACATCTGCGCGTAACGGGGGAGAAATGCGTCTAAGAGCGAATCTGGCTTAGAACGTACGAAACTAAGTCACGTCGGGAGTGACGGGAGGGAGGCGTAACAAAACTACGTTACATCTGCGCGTAACGGGGGAGAAATGCGTCTAAGAGCGAATCTGGCTTAGAACGTACGAAACTAAGTCACGTCGGGAGTGAGGCGTAACAAAACTACGTTACATCTGCGCGTAACGGGGGAGAAATGCGTCTAAGACCGAATCTGGCTTAGAACGAACGAAACTAAGTCACGTCGGGAGTGACGGGAGGGAGGCGTAACAAAACTACGTTACATCTGCGCGTAACGGGGGAGAAATGCGTCTAAGAGCAAATCTGGCTTAGAACGTACGAAACTAAGTCACGTCGGGAGTGACGGGAGGGAGGCATAACAAAACTACGTCACATCTGCGCGTAACGGGAGAAAAATGCGTCTAATACCGAATCTGGCTTAGAACGTACGAAACTAAGTCACGTCGGGAGTGACGGGAGGGATGTCGTGTGATCGACGTCTTGAATAGAACTGTGTCGTAACAAACCTTGCAAGGGACAAAGGTTGGCCGATAAGGAGTCCCTCTCTGAAGCATTTACAATGGTTTTAAATTATACTTAATTTAAAGAAAAGTACGTAACAGCTTTACTTGAATAACGTTCGTATGTGTACTACATTAGCTTACCTAGGGAACGACATACCGCCTAACCGTCAATGAATGTCATGTTAGCTTTAATTAATCCTAATTTAATATTTATGAACATAATAGCTGATCGATAGACTTTGCCCTGTCTTAACTATAAATATTCAATTCGAATCGGAATAAAAAGTAAACAAAAGATTTCCAAAACATTATATTTATTAAAATGTACATTAAATATATTTTAGATCAAATTTAACTATGCACTTATACTTATTGAAAACCACTTATAACCTCCGACCAATATAATATTATATATATATATATATATATATATATATATGAAATCATTCGCCATAGTTACTAAAAATTTCAATTAGTATTTCTAACACTTGAGCGTAAAATACTAATCTAATTCGAATCTCTTTCAAAAGATTCTATTTCTGTTACATTCAAATAATACCCAACAATTAAAGTCCATGTATACTCTATTAAAATAATTTAGAAAGATTTATTTTATAAATTAATATATTTACTAAGTTATAAATTATAGACGTTTTCAACTCATTAACACTTTGACTTAATATTGTACAGTAAATAAAGCAATATAACCTATGAGTTGAAACATTTTTTGTAATATACACTTAGACGCCTCCAATCGACCTAAAACGAGCGGCGAGTATATCCAATAACTTCCTAAAGCTTCACGTCGATCGGATGAACGGTTAGGATGCATTAAGAGACGTACTAATATTCATTATTATTTATATAGATTATTTGTTTTTAAGGAACTGGAAAAATTACAACGTATAATAAAGCTTTCATTATAAAAAACGTCATCATTATCTAAACATAAAATATGGAAATAACTCCGATAAAGAATCAAGTGAAAACAGAAAATGGAAGTGATTCGTGTTGTGTAAATTTAAACAGATTCTTGTATTCGTGGATTCTACATAAAAATTATGCACGGAACCTACAAAGGAATTAATTTCAACATATTTATTTATTTGTAACATGGTAGGCCTGTGCTGAAGCCCACCACAAGCGACAGTATTGTTTGAATTATTCCCGAGGAAATATAACGTTGCCAAAAACAAACATAAGAGAGAATGAAAACCAAATTGGGGACGTGGTAACAACAACAGAGTCGTATTCTGATTGAACATATCAAAAATAAACGCTGCCCTCCAGCGACTCTGTATTCATGTCGTTGCCTTATTAAATACACTTTATTTATGCCAAACGGCAATTCCATCTCTTCACCGTGTCGGGGATGAGATTTCACGTTTACGTATTGTGATAGAGAGTAAATATTCTATACATGTTTCCTTACCTGAATCATTTTATACAATATTTCCTTTTTAAATGCTCGGATACATTTTGCAAAATATATAATTTATTTTATGTAAAGTTTTACCTTTTTCAATTAGTATTCACCGATTCGGAACGTCTTCTCAGTAAACATGAGCATTTAATTGAAAATAGGTTAATTTTTATCAAAAATTAGACAAACAATGATCCCGATTTTTTTTAAATGCAGGTTTACTATTACAAAAATTAACTCTGTACCTGATCAAAGCACAATTGAATGTGCGCACTTTATCTGGATATTACCTTGGCCAAGCAAGGTAACATCTGGAGACCATCACCTCTTTTCCCTAGTCCCTCATGGATTCTAGCATAGACAATAAGGCCAAAACCAGGTCCTGTATCCAGGTGCGGATCCAAACGCTTATCTTTGTGGCATGGCATTTGTGTATCAAACCTTCCGGATACCGGGATAGGTCCAACAGCCATCCAACTTCCAAGCTAATAAAAGAGGATATTTTCTGATCCCTCCCCCGGAAACTTTGTTTAAATTCCTGTAAGTTATTTTAATTCTGTAGCTTGTCTATTTAATATCACTTACAAATAATTACACAATGTTGTATTAGGGATCTTGAAAACACCTTGAACATTTTCGTTAAATACAAAGATTGACTTGGTGGTTGTAAATAAAAAAATAGTTATCACAACATATATGTAATGCAACGAAATATTGTAAAGTTCAAAGAATTATACTGCCTTTAAACAATTATCTCTTAATTCACAAGTAAATTAAAATTTTTATTTATCCACATGTGTTAAAAAAAATGCAGTTGTATTTACTGCTGGGAGGGGGAACGTCCCCTTGTGCACTCCACTGGATCCGACAGTGTGCCTGTTTGACCGAAGTAATAGTATTTAAAAATAATACAGTATTGTTGTACTACCATTAATTGGTGTTGTGATACAAATGCATTTCATATAGATTAAAACAATATTCCAGAAACATCTGTATCTATAGGAACTTGCCAAGTAGCCTACATTGGACACAAACATATCAAACACCACTTAACGACCATCACAATCCTTTCATCACAAAGAGAAATCATAGCTAATACAACACGAGCTATACTTACAAACATATAAAAGCGATACCTCACAATCTTCGCCAACACCAAGAGAAGCTACCACAAAGTTGACAAGAGCTAGTCTTACAAACAAATTAAATGTCACCTCACAACCGTCACAAACACCAAGAGAAGCCACCATAAACATAAGAAGAGCTATGCTCACAAACATATCAAACACCGCCTCACAACCGTCAGAAACACCAAGAGAAGCAACCACAAACATGAGAAAAGCTATGGTCACAAACATATCAAGTGTCACCTCAAAACCGTCGCCAAGACCAAAAGAAGCTACCACAAATATGAGAAGATCTGTGCTCACAAACACATCAAACATCGCCTCACAACCGTCACAAACACAAAGAGAAGCCACCATAAATATGAGAAGAGCTGTGCGCACAAACATATCAAGTGTCACCTCACAACCGTCGCTAAACACCAAGAGAAGCCACTATAAACATGACCAAAGCTACGGTCACATACATATCAAGCAGGGCCTCACAACCGTCACAATCACCAAGAGAAGCCGTCACAAACATAACCAAAGCTACGGTCACAAACATATCAAGTTGCACCTCACAACATTCGCTAATACCAAGAGAAGGCACCATAAACATGACCAGAGCTACGGTCACAAACATATCATGCACAACCGTCACAAATACCAAGAGAAGGGACCACAAACATAACAAGAGCTCTTCTCACAAGCATATCAAGTGTCTTTTCACAACCGTCGCCAATGCCAAGAGAAGCCACCACAAACATGACAAGAGCTCTGCTCACAAACATATCAAGTTGCACTCACAACCGTCGCCAACACCAAGAGACGCCACTATATACATCACCAGAACTACGGTCACAAACATATCGAGCAAATCCTCACACCATTTCAATCCTTTAATCACAAACACCAAGAGAAGCCGCTACCTAAAGTAAGAAGTAGATCTGATTCAGGAATGTGACTCTTCTCGATATCCATTCCAAACCCAGGACTTCCATTTTATTTTCATCTTAGTCTTGTCAACCTGTGTTACAAGGACCCTTTCCGCATCATTTTTAGTGATCACGTAATTCCCTAATAACAAACTTAGAGTGATAGCCTAATTGGTCTAAAACAAAATAATATTAGCCTACTGAAAAAAATATCACATTTATCACCGTATTCTATAACGTGCCTAAACGTATTCGTTTCGATGAAGTAATGAAAGCGAACGTTCAACTACTGAAAGCGTAGATTCGCTCAAGAGAGACGTAACCCATATTTCTTCCAAGGATATAATTCAAAATGACATATTTCAAGCCCTTTATGTTTACATCTTTAGATTAGACAATAAAATAGGTTTGTTTTCTTTCAAGGGATTCTTTCCGAGTCCCAATTAAAGTCTTTGCGTTATCTAAATGACTTTTCTGCTGGAAAATAATTACAAAAAATTCCTCAGCGCTTCGGTTCAGGAAAGTTAATGAAATTCTTCATTATATTTGTATTTGCAGGAATCCCAACACGACCGAAATGTTTTGCCTAGAAAAGATAAAGAATGTGAGTAGGTTATGACTGAAAATAAATTTTCTGTTTTATCTCTTCCAATTAAAAGGAAAATAAATTTCGCCAGAAACAAGGGGACAAGGTGCATCCTTCATTACGCTGTACGACATTCCTGCCTTAATGAGACGCGTGACGTCGGCGTCGGGACGCCCCCCCCACACTTGACGCCTCATTCATCAGCCCCGGTTATGTTTACTTTGCCCTTACATAAACTAAACCTAACTAATTACATGGAGTGATAAGCGAGCTGCCGCTGGAACTCGCATTAGGTGGACTTTGTCACGTGCTAATGGCGGCAAACACTAATTCGCGTGATTAATTTAACTTACTTTTAATAGAACTATGCTCTAAATAGACAGTAACACTAATAAAATATAACTTCTAAACACGAGTAACAACTTGAAGCAACTGTGGCGTAAATGACAAAGGGCCTATCCCGAATTCCCAATTGTAGTCATTAGTTAAGAGTTAGTTATAGTTTTATTTGTTAAATGTGTAAATTTAATAATTAATGTAAAATTCAAAAATAATGTAACGGTAACTCCTTCTGTTGCTACTCGTAACATGATTGGTCGGATAGTATAGGGGACGTGGCCTAGGGGACGTTCCCGTTGCTTATAAATACGCGTAGGTTTAGCTGTAAGTTAGTTGTAAAATACCTCTGAAGATGATTACTTTGTAATCGAAATGTACATAAGGTTAAAATAAAAATTGTTGAATTTGTGGTAAGAGGTTGTTTTAATTAATATTCTAAACACAAAATTGAAACTATTCTCGTCAAATACTCAACTGCATTATAACTTCAAATATTTATTTGAATCGTTTTTAAGAACAATTTGTAAAATATACACGGGTAAATGTTTTCGATTTTTTCCCACATATATTACTGAACAATTATTTCTAAACAAGTATAAAGTGTTGTTATCCCCATACAAACATAACCTACCTTGGATGGGGGGGGGGGGGTACAAGTAATTGTCTAGCAGTTATTACTACACTATTTTATACCACATCACTATAGTACTATATAAAAATATAGGTATAAACTAACGGTTAGGGTAAATATTATTGGAAAAATTTAGTCTACCAACATCGAGAAACGAACGTAAAGTAAATGGTTTAAGTTGATAACTTCTCGTCTGTGCCAGGCTAACAAAGAAAAGCGTAGTACACGTGCCTTCTGTATTACATTACCGCCTATACAGAAGGCTTAATATCGCCTAATGGCGTACAATGTTATGGAAATATCATTTTGTATTTTGATGCCTTGTGAGCTTTTACAATCGCATTCTTTTGTTATACGCAATTATATATTATTATTTATTGTAGTATGAAATATTATACTGTTTTATAAACTGAATGTTTACTTTATTCTTTCCATGTCTTTCATTGAGTCTAGTTTGTTACTCTTTTTCCAAATTTCAAGTTGTTTCATGGTTGGAGACACATGAAAAAACTTTATTTTTTTTATAATGTAGTTTCAAGTAACGTTGTGAAAACAAAAAATCTAAAAGGATGTTTCTATTGATAAACATTTACCAAGAAACGTTCACCAATTTAACTTAGACAAATAACAGTAATTAGAAACGGTTAAACTAGGAACAATTCATGTTATAAATAAATTTGATTTTATGAATCTTTAAACCACATTTTTAAAGAAAAACCTGTCTTTAAAAACCAAAGCCTTCTTCATCTGTTTTCTGCTTTTGCAGATTTTCTATTTCTACGCAGAGAGAAATATTTGTTGTAGCGATATGAAATAAGTTATTACTGTACGCATTATTTGATATGTCTGTGAACAAAGCTTTTATTTTTTTTAACCATTTATGGGGCAGAAAGATTTTAACCGTATCAAGTCCTCCAAAGTAATAATTTGAATCATTCTTAAAGATAGTTTGTACCATTTGTATTCTCTTTAAGGGGTGTATCGTCTAAAGGGTACACAGGTTAAACTTGTGAAGGGATCAAAGTATTTTAAAAATTATTAGTTTATTTTTCAGGTACTTATGGATGTTATGCTATAATTTTCTAAAATAATTGTATTCGATTCCAATTAATTTCTTTATTTTTAGTTTAGATTTACTCTCTTACTTTGTATATATTTTATTTAAGGAACTGAAAATTAGGAAGAATTATAATCGATTTTGTTATTGATATGGCCTGTATATGTTAAAGATTATTCACTTTAACAACAAGAATATTTTTATCAGTTAACAATTATAAGGGAGTTTAACTGATTATAGTACCTTAACACATAAAATTGAATTACAATAATTAATACTTGAAAATTAACAAATATCAAAGAGTTTAGCTGATTGTATCGACTTCACCTCGACTTCTCCATTCCCACACCATATCCCAACATAACATAGATAGTCATTTCCATACAATTAGGGCATTTTTTTCTCTTGTAATAATACTGAACACATAAAATTGAATTGCAATAATTAATACTTGAAAATTAACAAATATCAAAGAGTTTAGCTGATTGTAGTACCTCGACTTCTTCATTCCCACACCATATCCCAACATAACATAGATAGTCAATTCCATACAATTAGGGCATTTTTCCTCTTGTTATAATACTGAACACATAAAATTGAATTGCAATAATTAATACTTCAAAATTAACAAATATCAAAAAATTTGGCTGATTGTAATACCATTTCCACATCACGAAATAACCTTGATGATCAATTTAATTTAATAAAGGCATTTATTTCCCTCTTGTAATATTTATTGAATAAAAATCATATAAAAAAAGAGATATAATGAGCGAAACACAGTTACTCAAAACACTCTTGTTCTTATTGGATTGGTGTGTAATCATTAAATATTACAAAATTTAACAAAATGAATAGTAACACACATAAGTATATAATGCTTATAGCCTAATATAGAACCTGAAAACCATTATAACATCAATGGAAAATATCATTTGAAGTTTGTCTGAAAAGTAATTTTTAAATAAATAAATTATAACCTACAGCAACTACCAATCAATAATTTATTTTCTCTAGCGTGTTTCAATGGCAAAGTCATCATCATCAGTGAGTATCGCTACACTAATTATAGACTAAAGCTGAATTTATGAGTCAATTTAAACTAAGACTGTGTAGATTTAATGTAGTTATTACTGAGGGTTATTTACTAATGGTGATTGTAATATTATTGAATTGCTTATGAGGAAATAAAGTTTTGTTTGTGAGTTGGGTTCGTGATATAATTATTAGCTTTACTCACAAATATTAGTATAAATATAGTATAGGGAACAATAAGTAAATATTTATTTTCATTTAATATTATTTCTCATATGTCTGAAGAAATATTAATTCATTTGACGGATGATCTAAGTAACCCTACACAAAATAAACGTTCAGTTGAGTAGTTATACTCGCTGTAGGCCGACGGGTTCTATTTTCTGTAAATATTATTTGGCTAAAATGTTTATCCGCATTCACCCTCTTAATTAATAAGTATGAAAATAATGAGATAAATCACATAAAATCTGATATTTATTGTGAATAAAAATCATGCTACGAGATATTCGTTATTATTAGGGGACCGTTAAATCAAAGTTTATAATAAAATATTTTATACATTTGAATAAAGAGTTCACTTGACCAAGTGACGAATAAATGAGTCTTAAGGAAAGTCATGTCAGTTCCCTGTAAAAAAAAGTAACTGTCAACTGAACTTAACCCGAAGCGAACTGGAGTAGCCTCTCTCTCTAATGGCAGCGACTACCTTCAGACCTCTCTCGGGGATTTAATCACGGCCACGGCGATGCAGGCTTTAGCCACAACATCAAGCCATTAAAATGAAAATATTTTCTTGCTCAAGCCTGAAGGGAAAATATTTTATTTCAAGGGAAGAATTCCGTGTCCTTCCGTAATGAGTCCTTTGATTTGTGGTATCAAATTTCCCTCCTTTGTACATATTCCGAAAATCCAATTTCAACTCTTACGGGTTTAATTATTGACTATAAGCTATAAATTCGTCTTCAAATATTCTTATAAGTATTTATAGTGTATTTGGTAATGTTGACCACTTCCCTACCACCTTCATTTTTTTTATCACATAGGGTAGTATGGAAAAATCCTATCTAAAGAGAATAAAAGGAAACTAAATGGCACAAACTATAAACATTGGTTAAAGCTTGCGTTAATTAATGACATACAAACATAACCTCACTTAGTAATTGCCCTCCTTTATGAAATAATTATTGACTGCATTACATACGACAGATTTGGTTACTAAAAAAAATAAAAAACAACTTTCCTATAGAAAGGAAAGTATTATCAAGTGGACAAGTTAAATAATTGGCTTCTACTTTCATCGAGTCTTTACTCAAGATCCAGTCTATTTGTTACTGTAAAATCAGTTTGTTATTTTGTATGCATCAGTGCTATATAAACGTTAAAAGTTTCTTGTAAAACCTACGATTTACCATTTCCAACTTTTACCAATATATCTCAGACATTACCTCAAAGAAAAGGGAAAGGTTGACAAATGCATACCCTATTACCTCACCTAAACTTGTTTACTTAATTCCAAATAACAAGATACAGTTTGTGAGAAGTAGGAGAAATATGTAAGATTTTGATTGATATGTAATTGAAATAATTTGTTAAGAACTGCTCACTTTAGGAGTTTTACAATATTCCCGAAACCGATATTTGCGAACCCGCATCTTTCGAACTATAGGGGTTAAAGCCGGTAAAACCATCTCTTTTAATAAAAACTTAATATGTAAAAAGTAACGTTGAGAAACTCAAATATTTACTAATGTACAGGAGTAACATGTGCATTATTGCCCATATTAAAAGAACTTGGAAAGTACAGTTGTTGACTTTATATCTTTTATTTAATTATTACAATTTATGATATAATTAGTACTTTCTTTTATTTGCATGTATTATTTTCATACTGAAGAATATATATATTCTTTGATTTTTCTGAAAATGCTAATTAATTTATTGGTGAAAAGCTTTGAAAAAACTATAAATTAAAAAAGTTCTTGTATTTAAAATATTTTTATTCATTAATTAATTTACAAGAATAAGTATCGCCAAATTCAATAATTATATATATATATATATATATATATATATATATATATATATATATATATATCAAAATCAACAAAGTTATTCAAATACAAGAATTATTTATTAATTTATTTTCAAATCTTTTCGTTGATAAACATTACTAATAATAATTACTGAATAATAATTATTCATTCCTGAGGATGTTGTTACTATTTATCAACAAAAAGCTTTAAATATAAATTAATTAATAATTCTTGTATTTCAATAACCTTAGTTGTTTTTGATTACTAAGCAAGAATATATATATATATATATATATATATATATATATATATATATAATTGATTGCATCTTTTTATTGATAAAATCTCATACACTAAGCTGAAATGGGAACCTTCAACTCATTATTTTTATAGATATAAATGTTTATGAAATATGTAGTATGTGATCAGAAATTAAATATAACATTATGAATTTATAAAGTTCATAGATTTGTAGCTACTTTTTATGAAATAAGAACACAAAAGTTGTATAAAATGTATGCAAGTTTAAAGTAAAAATGAAGCACGATTTATAAAATGCGACTTTTATAATAGTTCATTTTTTGTTTTAATGTATTTTCTAATGGCATATGTGATATGAGAATAATCGAAAAGAAGTTGGATAACGGTAAACTTTTACCATTTATTTATCTATTTTCGTATTCTTTTATAACTAAAAATGTCGTGTTGAAAGAAATATTAGATTATGTCATAAAATAGTTTTGAAAAGATTTTTTTATGTTTCAAGTTCACTTTTCAAAGTAGCCAACAAACTACGTAAAATAATGGTACTTACAGACACAGACCTATACATAAAGATATTACAAATACACTTTGCATTCCTTAATATTTTATTTCCAGTAAGAAATATAAATATTTATTCCACTTTATCAATTTACTTCTTGCATGTAATATATACTATAAACCATTTCCAGCTATCATTCACAAGCAGTAACATCATTTCATCGAGCTACGTCAAAAACGTTTTCAGATATTGAAGTAAACTCCATCGAAGTTTGCTGCAAAACTTTATGTCATAAGCTGTCTGCAACTTTGTAACGTCGGGCAAACAGGCTGGATACATTTTCCTTGTGGAGAATAAAATAGCGCCGGACAATTTGCATGATGAAAATAAAGGTTACGTTAATGGGAAAAAAGATTCTTTTGAAATGCTAATGACGGTTCCGCCCGTCTTGGCTGCAAATATTGCCGCGCTCCAAGAGCAACAGATGTAAACACTTTGAGACAATTTGACATCACCACTTGCCAATTTCCATCTTTTATACTTTGTACCCTTATATTTATACTTGTTTGCATATTCATTACTTCCAGCATTGAATAAACAACACTACTAAAGGCTGCTAACTTCTCTTTATCACCTTACCAAATTCTCTTCCCTTTTTATAAAAGCTATCAACTTGATGTAACTTTTTGTTTATATATGTCTAAACGTCGGAGTTTTTCTATATAAAAATATTAAAATAAATAATACTTTGTTTGCCTCTTTTTTTAAAAGAATGTAGGTTCGTAAAAAAACTTTTAAACTACATTTATTTATTTATTTTTTTAAGTTGGAATTTAAAAAATTAACGCCTTTTTGTGCTGGTTTAGGAAAATTTGTAGAAAATATACTGAGACATAACCTTTTCGATCGAAATAAGCTATCTGTATCAGACAATAATGTTTTAGAAAGTTTCATAAAGTTTCTTAAATTATAACGTAAAAAAATAATAATCAGCCATATCTATATAGGCTGTTTACCAAGTAAATACAGTCTGATAAAAAAAGTAATTACATGTCATTACCTTGACTTTTAAAATTACTAAGAATTAATAGAATTAATTTCGCGCTTGGATTTTATATGAGTTTTTTACAAGCATTTGTAGTTGACAGGTTTACAAGCGAAAAATATAGGTTGAAAGAAATCTGTTGACCCTTAAAACAACGAAACCTTATTTTCTTTTTTAAAATGTTTTTTGTCAAATTACTGTAGTACGATAAGAAAGAAATGGACAGATATATCTTTAGATCTCGATATGAAGGTGCCCTACTATAGATACACGGCCATGCGCACTTACATTCAAGGAGATTTGTATCCCTACTTTCATCCTATATACCTTCGTTATCCCTCACTAGCCTTCTTAGGTGGATAGTTATATTCTTTTACTGCCTTAAACCTACAACAAAGATAAAGTAAAGATTCAATTCTTTGTGGAGCTCAAACACGGACCACCACTTTTCCACGGGAAAAAATGGTTTAATCTTTCACTAACCTGCCTCGCGTACCCCCAAGGGGTACGCGTACCACGGTCTGAGAACCCCTGACCTAACTTATTACATCGTATGAAATAATACAATTACACATAACCTAGTCCCCTGCACTGTTTTTCTGAATAGAAAAAATGTGAATTTTAAATAGTCTCTAATAAATGAGCTTTATAAATGTACAGTAAGTTGATATTAGCGAGTCAACATAGCCTAATAGATAACTGTATTAATTTCAACACATTAATTTTTCTAGACAAAGTATGTAGTAATAACATAACATAGAAGCAAGTAAGCTGTTTTAGTATGAAATCATACACTATTGCGTAATTTAATGAAATATACTACGTTTCTGAATAAACGGAAAATTTCATTTAAAAAAACATAACCTCTAAACAGTGTCTAATTGAAGGCGGCAACAGCTTTTAGATAAACAGACACGTTTTGCATTCAGAAATATTCGAGATATAACTCATAATCACCGAATTACCTACGTTCGTGTCACTTTCTAAGCGATGACGTCATATTATACAGATTCACTTTCATGTGGCGTACGTAGTTACACAAACAATGTGGTAAAGAAGAGGCCATGAGGAAGAGAGTAGAATAATTTAGTACTTTAGTTTAACACTCACTAAGATGGAAGCAGAATGCTCTACTACACAGTGAAGTGGATGATTACCGGTTCTTGTACATTTACAAAAATGTTCGCTGTGTCGTTTTATGATAAAGAATAAACTGCTCTTATTTTCAACTAAAGATTATAAAACGGATGGTTTTTCGAACCGTTTTTTATCACATTAATTATCTAATATCATTCTCATTAAAATATTCGTCTTTCAGGTGGTTTGTCCTTACACAGAACGGAGTTTTGCAAATTATGACCTCCGCCTCACCCGTAAATGCCGGTAATTGTGGGAAACCCCCCGAGGCCCTGGATATGCGCCCTACTTTGGCCGGTCAATATTGGTGTTCTTTACTCCAGAGCCCATTAGTGAGTTGTTTATTAGGCAATCACGCCATTTTTAGAATAATTTTAATGCGTTGAAAATGGTAGACGGAAATTTACAAAAAACGCAATAGGGCCTACCAATTAAAGTCTATATGACTTTATTTTGATACAATTTGGACGAGGTAATTAACTTTCATACAATCTACAAAATTATCGTTTGCTTCCTGTTTTGGTTGAGGGTTAGAATTTATTCAGAAATATGCTTTCTCTCAGACAAAGAACACGTTAGTCTTAAACGTGTAGCACAAAGCATCAACAAACTTACATTTTGTAAAATCCCTCACACAAACTGCATATTTTAGGGATTAAAGGTGTTTGCATCAATTTTATATTTTCACTCCCTTATCTGTATAAATAGTGTTAAGAATCGATTTTTTTTAACCAATAGCAATCTATTCTATGTCTGATATAACAGACATTCATAGGTTATTTTCAAAAAAATTAGAATTGTTAAAATTTATACTAAACATTTAAAGCTCCTTAAAAACAAACTCAACAAAAAACAAAATTGGCCTATATAGTTACCTTTGCTTGCATTGTTTTTGTACTGCTTTCGCAAGGAATCTATTAAACCGAAATGCAATCTTATGATATACAGTATTTATCATATTATATAATCATCTTATAATATATATATATATATATATATATATATATATATATATATATATATTGTATACTTTTAAAACACTTGCAAATACTCGAACTAACTTATTTGATTATGAAGGACGCCCGTTTCAGAAGATGTGTCTCATTGTTAACTCAGACCGTACCTCACAACTAACCTATATTTAATGGTTCGTACTTCACTGGTTTTTAAATCCATGTATCATTTTTATATGTGACCAGTGTTTTCTGTATATATAAATATATTTATATATATAACCTATGGTTTATGTGTGTACAATTAAAGACCATACATACATACATACATACATACATACATACATATATATTGTATTTATATATGTATATATATATATATATATATATATATATATATATATATATATATATATATATATATATATATATATATTAAATATGGTGATATTTTTTCTTGTAATATAGTTAATAAATTAAAAATATTTCCAAAACAAGAATACTTTTAATTCATATATTATTCAAAGCTTTTCGCCGATAAAACAGTACCGCATCTATTAATTATCTAATAAGATTTTGTTAGATAATAATTTCCTGAAGATGCTGGTACTGTTTTATCGGCGAAAAGCTTTGATTAATATATGCATTAAAAGTACTTTTGTTTTTGAAATATTTTTAATTAATTAAATATATATATATATATATATATATATATATATATATATATATATATATATATATATGTGTGTGTTATCAAATGTGTGCTCTTAGTCCTTTCAAATTCTTGACCCGTCATAAAAATCTTAAAAATATAACTTTTTTAAAATACAATTTTAATTTTAAACCTCACGATTGTAAGTTTTTCCATTCTTTAAAAAATATCAGCTCTTAACAACAATGTTTTTAAATATTTATTATTTTTTTTTTAATTGTAATTTAAAATTATTTTTAATTCCATTTAACATTATATTTCGCTAATTAAAAGAATGGAATGTGACAAACAGGTGGTTTGTATGCGTTTACTGTAAATAAAGAGGTGCAACATTTTTTTTAAAATAGTTTTACACGTTGGGAAACATATTTTCAATACTTGAAGCTTACAAATAACCACCTAGGGAGCGCCACTTGCAATAAGAGTTGAAATAATCTTAGTTTGCTCCAACATGTTTTATTCGTAGTCCTGCATTGGATTAGATCCTACTTTTAACAAATACACACGAGGGTTTCTTTGGCCCCGCTGTTAGATTGTTTCAGTGCTTTGGCTATTATCCTTAACATATATACTTAGGTGTTTAATATTGCGACAGAAGAATAAGTGGTTTTAATCATGTTTACATAAAATCTCTATAACATTTTTTTAAAAATGTAGACCTTTTTATTACTCACAGTAATAATACTTATATTTTCCAATATAAAAAAGCAATATACTCTCTATTATAGAGAACCTACTGGTGCGTTTAAAGGGTCGGTAACAAAGGACACTTTGTGGGTGCGCTTTGCTATATTTGGAAGGTAAAATAAATATATGATGGCCGCAGGAAAACAATTCACGTATAAATAAATTTGTTTAGATAGGTATCAATTTGTATCGCTGTGAACACTTTTTTTTAGTGCTTGAGTATCATTCCGTTTTTTATCCATTTAAACATTGTGATAGTATCATATTATTGTATTATCACTTTTTTTTAAGATAAAATAATATATTTGTCGAAATGAGTACAGTGTACGTGCGTGCGCGCGCGTGTGTGTGTGTGTGTGTGTGTGTGTGGTGTGCGTGCGTGTGTGTGTGTTTGTGTATGTGTGTGTGTGAGCGTGTGTGGTGTGGTGTGTGTGCGTGTGTGTTTGTGTGGATGTGTGTGTGTGTGTGTGTGTGTGTGTGTGTGTGTATGTGTGCGTGTGTGTGTGTGTGTGTGTGTATATGTGTGTGTGAGCGTTTGTGGTGTGGTGAGTGTGTGTGTGTGTGTGTGTGTGTGTGTGTGTGTGTGTGTGTGTGTGTGTGTGTGTGTGTGTGTGTGTGTGTGAGCGTGTGTGGTGTGGTGTGTGTGTGTGTGTGTGTGTGTGTGTGTGTGTGTGTGTGTGTGTGTGTGTGTGTGTGTGTGTGTGTGTGTGTGTGTGTGTGTGTGAGTGTGTGTGTGTGTGTGTGTGTGTGTGTGTGGTGTGTGTGTGTATATGTGTGTTTTGTGTTGTGTGTGTGTGTGTGTGTGTCAAAGAGTTTAAGAAATACAGGTCACATTTACGTAGCATTAAAATCCTATTTTGTCTGTTTGAACTTCAACAATAAAATATAGATGTCGTCAAACGTCACTTGACACGAAAACGCGAGCGCCTGTTCTGGAAAACAAAGGAGTAAAACTTCGCCGCTTGTTTCACTTCTATTGTCGACTATCTTGTGCTGTTTACTTTTGTTTTACTTTGGCTGTAACAGCCGCCTCTGGGCTACGACTCCGGCTGTGACACTCTTTTAGCCTCTGGTTTAAACGTTTCCGCGCAAGAGACCGAGATAAATATAACTACCACCGGAGCTTTGCAAAACATATTTTACAAAATTTACAGGACGAAAAGTTATAATTAGAATGTGTTTATCACTAATAACAGGTGTAATATTATTGTTTAATAATCAAGCAATTTTTGGTATACATTAATTTCAGGCTGAGAAGGCAAAGTCTTTTGTCTTTAGTTTTTTTAAAGAATTTCGTTTTCTCTAAAGCTTTATTAAAAATTTGTTCCATCGAATAACGTAACACTTTGTGCAATACACCACTTCGTATTATTACCTGTATCTAACGACTGAAGTTTATTATTTTATTTACGTTTTACAACACTACTTCAAGTAATCGCCACTACTTATTCCATCAAATAAAGTAACACTTTGTGCAAGACACCACTTCGTATTATTACCTGTATCTAACGACTGAAGTTTATTATTTTATTTACGTTTCACAACACTACTTCAAGTAATCGCCACTACTTATTCCATCAAATAAAGTAACACTTTGTGCAAGACACCACTTCGTATTATTACCTGTATCTAACGACTGAAGTTTATTATTTTATTTACGTTTTACAACACTACTTCAAGTAATCGCCACTACTTATTCCATCAAATAAAGTAACACTTTGTGCAAGACACCACTTCGTATTATTACCTGTATCTAACGACTGAAGTTTATTATTTTATTTACGTTTCACAACACTACTTCAAGTAATCGCCACTACTTATTCCATCAAATAAAGTAACACTTTGTGCAAGACACCACTTCGTATTATTACCTGTATCTAACGACTGAAGTTTATTATTTTATTTACGTTTTACAACACTACTTCAAGTAATCGCCACTACTTATTCCATCAAATAAAGTAACACTTTGTGCAAGACACCACTTCGTATTATTACCTGTATCTAACGACTGAAGTTTATTATTTTATTTACGTTTCACAACACTACTTCAAGTAATCGCCACTACTTATTCCATCAAATAAAGTAACACTTTGTGCAATACACCACTTCGTATTATTACCTGTATCTAACGACTGAAGTTTATTATTTTATTTACGTTTTACAACACTACTTCAAGTAATCGCCACTACTTATTCCATCAAATAAAGTAACACTTTGTGCAATACACCACTTCGTATTATTACCTGTATCTAACGACTGAAGTTTATTATTTTATTTACGTTTTACAACACTACTTCAAGTAATCGCCACTACTTATTCCATCAAATAAAGTAACACTTTGTGCAATACACCACTTCGTATTATTACCTGTATCTAACGACTGAAGTTTATTATTTTATTTACGTTTCACAACACTACTTCAAGTAATCGCCACTACTTATTCCATCAAATAAAGTAACACTTTGTGCAAGACACCACTTCGTATTATTACCTGTATCTAACGACTGAAGTTTATTATTTTATTTACGTTTTACAACACTACTTCAAGTAATCGCCACTACTTATTCCATCAAATAAAGTAACACTTTGTGCAAGACACCACTTCGTATTATTACCTGTATCTAACGACTGAAGTTTATTATTTTATTTACGTTTTACAACACTACTTCAAGTAATCGCCACTACTTATTCCATCAAATAAAGTAACACTTTGTGCAATACACCACTTCGTATTATTACCTGTATCTAACGACTGAAGTTTATTATTTTATTTACGTTTTACAACACTACTTCAAGTAATCGCCACTACTTATTCCATCAAATAAAGTAACACTTTGTGCAATACACCACTTCGTATTATTACCTGTATCTAACGACTGAAGTTTATTATTTTATTTACGTTTTACAACACTACTTCAAGTAATCGCCACTACTTATTCCATCAAATAAAGTAACACTTTGTGCAATACACCACTTCGTATTATTACCTGTATCTAACGACTGAAGTTTATTATTTTATTTACGTTTCACAACACTACTTCAAGTAATCGCCACTACTTATTCCATCAAATAAAGTAACACTTTGTGCAAGACACCACTTCGTATTATTACCTGTATCTAACGACTGAAGTTTATTATTTTATTTACGTTTCACAACACTACTTCAAGTAATCGCCACTACTTATTCCATCAAATAAAGTAACACTTTGTGCAAGACACCACTTCGTATTATTACCTGTATCTAACGACTGAAGTTTATTATTTTATTTACGTTTTACAACACTACTTCAAGTAATCGCCACTACTTATTCCATCAAATAAAGTAACACTTTGTGCAAGACACCACTTCGTATTATTACCTGTATCTAACGACTGAAGTTTATTATTTTATTTACGTTTTACAACACTACTTCAAGTAATCGCCACTACTTATTCCATCAAATAAAGTAACACTTTGTGCAATACACCACTTCGTATTATTACCTGTATCTAACGACTGAAGTTTATTATTTTATTTACGTTTTACAACACTACTTCAAGTAATCGCCACTACTTATTCCATCAAATAAAGTAACACTTTGTGCAATACACCACTTCGTATTATTACCTGTATCTAACGACTGAAGTTTATTATTTTATTTACGTTTTACAACACTACTTCAAGTAATCGCCACTACTTATTCCATCAAATAAAGTAACACTTTGTGCAATACACCACTTCGTATTATTACCTGTATCTAACGACTGAAGTTTATTATTTTATTTACGTTTCACAACACTACTTCAAGTAATCGCCACTACTTACTCCATCAAATAAAGTAACACTTTGTGCAAGACACCACTTCGTATTATTACCTGTATCTAACGACTGAAGTTTATTATTTTATTTACGTTTTACAACACTACTTCAAGTAATCGCCACTACTTATTCCATCAAATAAAGTAACACTTTGTGCAAGACACCACTTCGTATTATTACCTGTATCTAACTACTGAAGTTTATTATTTTATTTACGTTTCACAACACTACTTCAAGTAATCGCCACTACTTATTCCATCAAATAAAGTAACACTTTGTGCAAGACACCACTTCGTATTATTAGCTGTATCTAACGACTGAAGTTTATTATTTTATTTACGTTTTACAACACTACTTCAAGTAATCGCCACTACTTATTCCATCAAATAAAGTAACACTTTGTGCAAGACACCACTTCGTATTATTACCTGTATCTAACGACTGAAGTTTATTATTTTATTTACGTTTCACAACACTACTTCAAGTAATCGCCACTACTTATTCCATCAAATAAAGTAACACTTTGTGCAAGACACCACTTCGTATTATTACCTGTATCTAACGACTGAAGTTTATTATTTTATTTACGTTTTACAACACTACTTCAAGTAATCGCCACTACTTATTCCATCAAATAAAGTAACACTTTGTGCAAGACACCACTTCGTATTATTACCTGTATCTAACGACTGAAGTTTATTATTTTATTTACGTTTCACAACACTACTTCAAGTAATCGCCACTACTTATTCCATCAAATAAAGTAACACTTTGTGCAATACACCACTTCGTATTATTACCTGTATCTAACGACTGAAGTTTATTATTTTATTTACGTTTCACAACACTACTTCAAGTAATCGCCAATACTTATTCCATCAAATAAAGTAACACTTTGTGCAATACACCACTTCGTATTATTACCTGTATCTAACGACTGAAGTTTATTATTTTATTTACGTTTCACAACACTACTTCAAGTAATCGCCACTACTTATTCCATCAAATAAAGTAACACTTTGTGCAAGACACCACTTCGTATTATTACCTGTATCTAACGACTGAAGTTTATTATTTTATTTACGTTTCACAACACTACTTCAAGTAATCGCCACTACTTATTCCATCAAATAAAGTAACACTTTGTGCAATACACCACTTCGTATTATTACTTATATCTAACGACTGAAGTTTATTATTTTACTTACGTTTCACGTGTAAATTAATGGTTGGTCAGAAATGACCAGTTTTAATAATTAAAAAAAAAAAAAAAAAAAAAAAAAAAAACTTACGTTTCACAACACTACTTCAAGTAATCGCCACTACTTATTCCAAAAAAGGTTGCGTAAACTGTGATAAATATAGCCTACTTATAGGCTACTTATAGATACCTGTATACCTTTTCTATTCTTCCTCCATCCTTAGGCCACGAGGTTGTATTTTAAGTCTTTAAACATTTCAATTACAATAACACAACTGCAAATATTTAATAGCTATTTGGTGCAGTAGATCTTTGCAAGTAAAACCTGTTTTCAATTATGATTTGAAGGACAGATTGTTTAACAAAATGACCGAACAATTGATCACTAGCGCTTTATAAAAATCTCCCCAACCTGAGTCCAACAAATTCAGGCTACCTTAACTCGTGCTGAGCTGGGGAGTAAGCAAAGCTAGTGCTTCGTTAGAAGTAGCCGTCTCGTTGTGAGGTGGATTCCTACACTTGGCGCTTCACACAAGATTATAGGGCAATGAGAGAGTGCGAAATCACCTTGCGTATTCAAGTGTAAATTGGTAGAGAGAGAGGTCTCCTTAGAACGTGGTGCTTCAAGCAAATCCGACCGAAGCGCTGAATGGTGTTCAAACGTGATCAGGATTTTTAACCCTTCATTCGCGAGCGGATATGCTAACTACTCGAGAAAAAATAGTAGGGTTTAAGACAAAAGCCAAAACACATTAACTTTGAGCACAATAAAAACCAAAAATGTATAGGCTTTTTTGTTCCCTAAGAAATTAGTTCACCTTTTATTCACATAACACAATTCTTAGTTTCAATAATAATTATTCCACGTCAAACAATCTTCAACATATTTTAATATATTTTATTTTGTATATTTTATAGATATAAATAATTTCTGCTATTTTATTCAATTCAGCCGATTTGTATAACTCGTTTTGAATTATATAAATATATATATATATATATATATATATATATATATATATATATATATATATATATATATATATATATATATATATATATATATATATATTAAAACAACATAGGTTATTCAAATACAAGAATATTTAATAATTTATATTCAAAGCCTTTCGTTGGTAAACAGTACCAACATCATCAGAAATGAAAATTACAATAATTTAATTATTACAAAATTACATTATTGTAACTTTCATTCCTGATGATGTTGGTACTGTTTACCAACGAAAAGCTTTGAATATAAATTTATAAATATTCTTGTATTTGAATAACATATGTTGTTTTAAATTATTAAACAAGAAAACGTATTTTATATATATATATATATATATATATATATATATATATATATATGTATGTGTGTGTGTGTGTGTGTGTGTGTGTGTGTGTGTGTGTGTGTGTGTGTGTGTGTGTGTGTGTGTGTGTGTGTGTGTGTGTGTGTGTGTGTGTGTGTGTGTGTGTGTGTGTGTGTGTGTGTGTGTGTGTGTGTGTGTGTGTGTGTGTGTGTGTGTGTGTGTGTGTGTGTGTGTGTGTGTGTGTGTGTGTGTGTGTGTGTGTGTGTGTGTGTGTGTGTGTGTGTGTGTGTGTGTGTGTGTGTGTGTGTGTGTGTGTGTGTGTGTGTGTGTGTGTGTGTGTGTGTGTGTGTGTGTGTGTGTGTGTGTGTGTGTGTGTGTGTGTGTGTGTGTGTGTGTGTGTGTGTGTGTGTGTGTGTGTGTGTGTGTGTGTGTGTGTGTGTGTGTGTGTGTGTGTGTGTGTGTGTGTGTGTGTGTGTGTGTGTGTGTGTGTGTGTGTGTGTGTGTGTGTGTGTGTGTGTGTGTGTGTGTGTGTGTGTGTGTGTGTGTGTGTGTGTGTGTGTGTGTGTGTGTGTGTGTGTGTGTGTGTGTGTGTGTGTGTGTGTGTGTGTGTGTGTGTGTGTGTGTGTGTGTGTGTGTGTGTGTGTGTGTGTGTGTGTGTGTGTGTGTGTGTGTGTGTGTGTGTGTGTGTGTGTGTGTGTGTGTGTGTGTGTGTGTGTGTGTGTGTGTGTGTGTGTGTGTGTGTGTGTGTGTGTGTGTGTGTGTGTGTGTGTGTGTGTGTGTGTGTGTGTGTGTGTGTGTGTGTGTGTGTGTGTGTGTGTGTGTGTGTGTGTGTGTGTGTGTGTGTGTGTGTGTGTGTGTGTGTGTGTGTGTGTGTGTGTGTGTGTGTGTGTGTGTGTGTGTGTGTGTGTGTGTGTGTGTGTGTGTGTGTGTGTGTGTGTGTGTGTGTGTGTGTGTGTGTGTGTGTGTGTGTGTGTGTGTGTGTGTGTGTGTGTGTGTGTGTGTGTGTGTGTGTGTGTGTGTGTGTGTGTGTGTGTGTGTGTGTGTGTGTGTGTGTGTGTGTGTGTGTGTGTGTGTGTGTGTGTGTGTGTGTGTGTGTGTGTGTG